>CM059815.1:24549537-24999537 GCA_030435695.1 Brachymystax lenok tsinlingensis
TAATATTTCAACCGGATTGTAGCCTGAACGAAAAGAAAGGAAAAAACAGTGGAGCAAAAGCTTGTTGACATCTGAGCTCCCTGGACCATATTCTCTCCCTATCCGTTCTGGTCAGGGCTAACATTTCCTGGTTTTGTATAGAGACTGTTGACATCTAGTGGAAGCCATAGGTACTGAAATCTCGGAGCTGCTTGCCTTTGAAATAAATAGGGAGACTGTCAAACAGAGCCAATGTGACAAAAAACAGTAATTCCGGATGGATTTTTCTCGGGTTTTCGCCTGCTATATCTATAATTATGTGCATATCCTTTTTTCTGGGCCTGAGTGGGAGGCATTTTACTTTGGGCACGCCAGACTCTCCAAAACCGTCACCTCGGGAGCCGCTCCCTAAGAAGTTAAGAAAACCAGACGGCACAATTTTCTTATAAAAAATAAATGTTAAAAATGTAAATTTTTTACAGATAGCCAGGGGCACACTCCAACACTCAGACATAACTTACAAACACAGCATTTGTGTTTAGTGAGTCCACCAGAATAGAGGCAGTAGGCACCAGGGATGACTATTTGACAATTTTTCTGTCCTGCTAAGCATTCAAAATGTAACGAGTACGAATGTAGTGGCGTAAAAGTTGTCAAATATAAATAGTAAAGTACAGATACCCCCAAAAACAGCTTAAGTAAAAATACTTTAAAGTACTACTTAAGTACTTTCGACCACGTGATGCAGCAGCCAAGCTGGCTTTTTCTCAGTGCCAACAGTGGGCAGGACTAAACCGGTGCACAATGTGCGGGGGGGTGGGGCGAGCAACCAGCAAGAGAGGGGAGGGCTGAGAGTCAAAGCAAGCGAGGAAGAGAAAGAGAGAGGCTGCAGGTTTTTTTCTCTCACATTGTGCTACAGCTAAGAGAAGATGTTGCACGGTTTGGTTTGGCAGCAACTATAGTCAGATCTTTGGAAAGGATGCTGTGTACAGAGGTTGTTATAGGGTTATTTTAGCCTGCATGTGTTCTAGTCTATATAGATACTGTGATCTGCATGGGCTGTGCACATTGAGGGATAGCAGCAGCAACTAAAAAAAGGAAAAAGGCAAGTGAGCTTTCAAAATGACGACATCGCTCTCAGGAAATGAAAAATGCAGGAGTGGTCGGTGACAGTCCCCCCATGTGATTGGCTGTGGTAAGTGATGTAACGCGTTACTGAGCAAGGAAGCAGGCAAGCTGCCCTTTATGATGGCTTTTTAAAATGGGTTTCGAGGCGCTTGTACAAAGAGAACAGGGCACCTTTCCGGGCGTATCACAATATTCTAATATGCAACAAGGCGATTTCTGAAACATGGATGATTTGGAGGACTTGTGTCTGAGATCTGAGTTCGACGCTGATTCCGAACCTTTATTTTACTTAGTGATGGACCTTCCAGGTAGGCGAACTGACTCGCTCAGTCACGTTGAATGTTGCATGACAGGTCTGTCTCTTTGCATGCTGAGACACTGGTTTCAGTATGACCAGGAGATTAGTCTGAGGCTAAGGGCGAGTAGCAGCAGCTCAGGAAGTTCACAAGGCAATGTGATGTGTTCTGGTGGTGGTGAAATGGCACCTTGGCTGTCAGCCCAAAACTTGCTGCTTTCATTTCCATACCCTCTGGTCATCTCCGAGCTTTATCTCTGAGCTCCTCTCTTTGGGATCAGTGGCTTTAGGCACTGCTGCCACCAGTTGGGTGTTGATGTTTATGTACTGTTACGTATAATATTCCATCTCATGGATATGGCTCATGTTATAAACATGTGTATTATACCCATGCTCGGTGTCTCTCCTGCTATACTAAAGCCTGCGAGGTCCAGTGCAGTGAGAGTGAGAGAGTGAGCAAAACAAAGGGAGTGCAGCAGTACTAGTGGGTTAAAAATAGCCTGCTACCATTTCAACTCTGCTCCTTCCTCAGAGAGAGAGAGAGAGAGAGGCACAGCTATAGGGAACCTGAGCCAGGCAGCCGGCCCTCGCAGGTTAATGTCACTTGTGATTAGCCAATCCAGTGCAGAAATTAGGGCTTTTTGATGAGCCCATCTCCACAAAATGATTTCCGAAAGGGTGCTATGCAGGGGCCAGCATCAGAGACAATGGACACTAGCGCTAGCAGCATGGAATCAGAATGGCAATCTGCATTAGGCAGAATGCTGTTGCTGAGAAGAAGCCATTAGAAGAGAAGGGACTGGATGTGCTCAATGCCACGCAATGATTTTTTCCGTCAATGGATCTGTTAATTATTTTTTTTGTCTCTACAGACAGTTATATTGGTAGATATGTAGTTATAGGACTTACAGGATGATACTCCAATGGTTTAGCGCTATTTGTATTTGAGCTGCTGGATCACAGCTGTGCTCCATTTAAGTCTGAAATTGTGCAGTGTAATTTTTATAAATGTTTATGGCCGTTCTGCAGAAAGGCAGAGATAATCTGTGCATGGTATAATCGGGTCAACAGATGGGGCTGATTTCCAGTCGTTGTGATTCATGGTTAGGTCCAAACACAGAGACTGGAGATAGTGATGGGAAGGGGCTTCTTTTTCCTGAATGAAATCCATTCTCCCTGACACACACACACTCTCGCAAGTGGAGAGAGTAGTGGGGAGGATTTAATTATCTTCAATTTAATTATCTGCAAAGCAAATGGAATAATATTGCCACTCGCAGCTATAGAGTAATAGATATTTCAACACCCCCTTCCAGCTCCCCCTGGAATACACTGGCTAAACATTACATTATAGTCTAATGGGCGGCAGGTAGCCTAGTGGTTAGCGCATTGGGCCAGTAACCGAAAGGTCGCTGGTTTGAATACCCGAGCAGACAAGGTGAAAAATCTGTCAATGTGCCTTTGAGCAAGGCACTTAACTCTAATTTGCTCCAGGGGCGCTGTACTACTATGGCTGACCCTATACAGCACCACATTTCACTGCACCTATTCGGTGTATGACGACAAAACATATCTATATATTTTTTCTTAGACTGTGCCAGGATTTATCCCTCCTGATAACTTTATGATCGTGTTTAATGCACTAGGAATTTGACTGTATCACTATCTCATGTACTAAGCAGCCTCCCCTTTCGTCCACTACAGCCCTACCTCCCAAGCCACCAAAACCCACTCCCCCTGCAGTCACTAACAACGGTATGAACAACAACATGGCGCTGCAGGACGCCGAGTGGTACTGGGGAGACATCTCCCGTGAGGAGGTCAACGAGAAGCTGAGGGACACGGCCGACGGTACGTTCTTGGTCCGTGACGCCTCCACCAAGATGCACGGCGACTACACGCTCACGTTGAGGTAAGACTACCCTTTCCCATTCCCTTCCTCTTAAAAACTTCTCACCATTCTTGATAACGTGTTTGTTGATCATTTAGTTTTTAATTGGTTCTCTATTGGTTTCCACCTTCAGAAAAGGGGGTAACAATAAGCTGATCAAGATATTCCACCGGGATGGGAAATACGGCTTCTCTGACCCCCTGACCTTCAACTCGGTGGTGGAGCTCATCAACCACTACCGTAACGAGTCCCTGGCCCAGTACAACCCCAAGCTAGACGTGAAGCTGCAGTTTCCCGTGTCCAAACACCAGCAGGTAACCATCAGCATAATCATTAACTTTATTTGTTTATGACTTTTCATACAATACATCCTAGCTAAAAGGTCTTTCCAAGTTCATCATCATAAATCTGAAGTTTCGATCCATTTCTTCTCCTTTCCTCCTCAGGATCAGGTGGTGAAGGAGGACAACATCGATGCTGTGGGGAAGAAGCTCCATGAGTACCATCAGCAGTACCAGGAGAAGAATCGAGAGTATGACCGACTCTACGAGGAGTACACCAGGACGTCCCAGGAAATCCAAATGAAAAGGACAGCGATCGAAGCCTTCAACGAAACCATCAAGATATTCGAGGAGCAGTGCCAAACGCAAGAGCGGTACAGCAAGGAGTACATTGAGAAGTTCAGGAGGGAAGGCAATGACAAGGAGATCCAGAGGTGAAGACTTGGATCTAGACCCCCCCCAAAAAATTATAAAAAGGTTGAATTTGGACAGTAACATTTGGACAGTAACAACTGATCAATTTCTTCGTTTCTTAACTATGTGAATTATTGTTTTTCTCAGGATCATGGGCAACTATGAGAAGCTGAAGTCTCGTATCATTGAGATTGTGGACAGCAAGCGGCGTCTGGAGGAGGACTTAAAGAAGCAGGCTGCTGACTACCGAGAGATCGACAAACGGATGAACAGCATCAAACCCGACCTCATCCAGCTCCGCAAGACCAGGGATCAGTACCTCACGTAAGTATAATCTCTATCCACCTCCTAGTCTCAAATAAATTCAAATAACTTTGTTCTGGTGAGGGAACATCTTGTAAAGGTCTCCCTACTTCTGGTCTCTAATTGGTATTGTCATTTTTCTTGTGTTCCAGGTGGTTGACCCAGAAGGGAGTCAGGCAGAAGAAGCTCAACGAGTGGCTTGACATCAGAAACGAGAACACAGAAGAGTGGGTATTCTAGAATGGCCTTCCGTCCTTTTTATGTTCCTGGTATCTACCGTTGACAAAGGGGAATCACATTGCACCATTGTTAAATGGGGTAGAAACATTCAATATCAAACTTTAATTATCTAACTCCCTTCCTCTGTCCATCTGTGTTCTCCAGTCAATACTCTATGGTGGATGACGATGAGGACCTACCCCACCACGACGAGCGCTCCTGGAAGCTGGGCAACATCAACCGGCTGCAGGCTGAGGCCCTCCTCCGGGGGAAGAGGGACGGAACATTCCTGGTTCGAGACAGCAGCAAGGCAGGGTGCTACGCCTGCAGTGTTGTGTATGTATAAAGACCTTGTACTCATTATACTTGCTCATTATAGTACATTTGTGTACAGATCTACCTCATCCAGAACTGGCATTACCTGCTTTGGTTACTGACCTAATTTAAGAAGTACTGGAAACACAGTTCAGAGACCGTTTGGGTACAGGTGTTCCCTTGAAGGTTGGGACTGTGCTGCTTTACACAGTTTCTGTTTACCTCAACCTGTATTCCAGCTATCTGCTTCTACACTGTTCAGTACATCAACGTTTGCACTGCAAACACGCATCAGACACTAGACTGGTGTAGCATTCAGTGTAGGCATTGCAGCTCAACCGTGGACTAGTTTAGTGTAGGGTAGAACCTCACGTGACCAAGGGCTTGATGGTTAGTGAAATCGTAGAGTTAGCTGTCCCGTAGTGCTGCGCTGTAACAAATGTACAACCCTCAACTAACAGGACATGACTTGACATTTCTCTCTGTCTCTCCTCTCCAGTGTGGAAGGTGAAGTGAAGCACTGTGTCATCAACAAGACGCCCTCAGGGTTTGGCTTCGCTGAGCCTTACAACCTGTACAGCTCGCTCAAAGAACTGGTCCTCCACTACCAGCACACGTCACTGGTCCAGCACAATGACTCTCTGAATGTGACACTAGCGCACCCCGTCTACGCACAGCAGAGGCGGTGAGGACCCAGCCATTCAGTTGGACAGAAACGTCTATATCTTGTGCTCAGACTTTGTCCTCAAGGATTTGTCTTGCCTACTAACATACATACTTTTTATTCATAAGAGAGGAAAGGACTAAAGACAACCGCAAAACGAAGCCTGAAAACATTTCAGCGACTGTGAACTGACTGTGAGCAGTGGCGAGAGCCTGAATGTAGTCTTGTTACTCTTGTGCTTATTGTGGGAGCACAGAGTCAAGGTGAAACTGCTGAACTCTCCCTGAGTGGAGGACATTGGAGGCCTTTTCCTAATGGTGCTTGTTCTTTTCAAAGCTTTACCAGCTGGAATGTCAAAACGCAGATAAAACTTGAGTGCATCTACCGTTCCTCCTCTTTTTACCCTTTGTTTTTACTGTGTGTATGTGTGTGAGAGTGTTTGAGAGTTAGTGTGTGCGTCCTTGTGACCAAAACTCACAGTATCTGAAAGGTGTTGGGGTTGTCTAACACACCTGTGTGTTTAAGTGTTCAGTGACAGTGTTCTGTGACAGACCAGATCAACTGATAAATGTAGCAAAATGGCACTTTTGACAAAGTATAATTGTTTTATTGAAAAAGACTCCTACGGACTTGTTGAATCAAATCAGCAAAGGAGATGACAAGGTGGCAAGAATTCCTGACTTTTCCCTTGCAAAGCAGTGCAGAGACTCAACTGTTCTCTACTGTGGATGAATGAAAATATGAACAGACTTGAAATGGAAATACTTAATTATGTATATATACAGAGGAGAATGTTAGTACAAAGTGATGAAAACCTACCATACCAAAAAAAGCTCAGTTCCTTTTCAGTTATATCCTAATATGCTATGCAATTCTGTCTCCATTATTCCTGCAAAGTTGTTTTTATTCTGTTGCAAACCAATAATATAAGCTTGTTTTTATTGCTTGAAAAATGGTATTTTTCCCATGTAAATATCCAAGAGGATATTTTGTGTCAAAATGCCAAGATAAAAACTGCTTCATATTTTTTAAGAAAGTAAATAATAGTAACATGCTTTATTACACATTTTTATCAGCAACTGATGAAAAGATGAGTATTTTATTAGTACTTTTTTGCTTCAAACTGATGTTCTTCTCAGGCTGAGAGCCTTTTTAGTATTTGACAGCTGCTTCAGTCACAATACATATTTCTAACAGAGCCACATGTTCTAGATCTTAGTCGAAAAACAAACAAGGGTAGAATCCCATAGCATCCCAAGTGGCAGCCTATTCCTTATAGGATACAGGGACTAGGGTGCCATTTGAGACGTATGAGCACTCTTCACATGGAATGATGGGAATATTTGTTGATTACTGCAATCGTAATAGTGCATGTTGTACTCAACTTTTCAACCATCTCCATGGAAACAACAGTATAGATTTATTTTGTTATATAACCTTTCCCCTTCACAAGGAGATGGAAGCAAATCTGTGTTTTTAAATGACGGAAATTGTTATTAAAAATATAAATTGGGAGACATTTGATCTTCCTGTATGATTTGTCCCTATAGTATTTTTTCTGTATCAGAAAATCTTTTGAGTGTTTTCAGGGGTGGATCAACTAATTTCGAATAATGATTGCTTATTATCGTACGACTTTGTATGCCAATACATAGTGGTTCTGTTACTTGGAGAAAGTACCAACATTTTGCTGCAACCCTCTAGTAAACATTAGTGTCACTGCTGCAGTTTTAGTTTTCACCCCCCTTTATTCAAAAATTCTAATGTCAATGAGTGTAAATTAGGATTTTAATCTGTACTACACTGTAAACATGTATCAATGGAAATTCACATTGATAGTTTGTCATGTTAGGTCATACAATATCTATCTTGATACATTTCTTTTCTACTCCGTTATGTCCCCAGAATGATAGTAACTTTTATGTCAATAAATAGATTCTATTTTAATGATAAAATATTATGTTCAACTTTAATAATTAGACTATCAGCTAAATACTTACCATCCAAGCCCAGTCAATAAAATAAAATAAAAATGGAGCACACAGCCATGCAATCTCCATGGACAAACATGGGCAGTAGAATGGCCTTACTGAAGAGCTCAGTGACCTTCAACGTGGCACCGTCATAGGATGCCACCTTTCCAACAAGTCAGTTTGTCAAATTTCTTCGCTGCTAGAGCTGCCCCGGTCAACTGGAAGTGCTGTTATTGTGAGGTGGAAACGTCTAGGAGCAACAATGTCTCAGCCGCGAAGTAGTAGGCCACACAAGCTCACAGAACGGGGCCGCCCGAGTGCTGAAGCGCGTAGCACGTATAAATCGTTGCAACACTCATTACCGAGTGCCAAACTGCCTCTGGAAGCAACGTCATCACAAACTATTCATTGGGAGCTTTGTGAAATGGGTTTCCTTGGCCGAGCTGCCGCACACAAGGCTAAGATCACCATGCGCATTGCCAAGCATCGGCTGGAGTGGTGTAAAGCTCACCGCCATTGGATATTGGAGCAATGGAAACGCGTTTTCTTGAGTGATGAATCACGCTTCACCATCTGGCAATCTGGTATTGGCGGATGCCAGGAGAACACCCCAATGCATAGTGGCAACTGTAAAGTTTGGTGGAGGACGAATAATGGTCCCAGGCTGTTTTTCATGCTTCGGGCTATGCCCCTTAGTTCCAATGAATGCAAATCGTAACGCTACAGCATACAAAGACATTCTAGACAATTCTGTGTTTCCAAATTTGTGGCAAGTTTGGGGAAGGCCCTTTCCTGTTTCAGCATGACAATACCCCCGTGCACAAATCGAGGTCCATACAGAAATGGTTTGCTGAGATTGGTGTGGAAGAACTTGACTGGCCTGCACAGAGCCCTGACCTCAACCCCATCGAACACCTTTGGGTTGAATTGGAACGCCAACTGCGAGCCGGGCCTAATCACCCAACATCAGTTTCCGGCCTCACGAATGTTCTTGTGGCTGAATGGAAGCAAGTCCCCGCAGCAATGTTCCAACATCTAGTGGAAAGCAGAATGTTCCAACATCTAGTGGAAAGCAGAATGTCAACTGTTTAGCTCTGCAGTGTGGATGTGCGTCATTCTGATTGGTCAAGAGTCAATAGCTATTTCAAATCCCCATCCATATTTACAGCAATGCATTTAATTTCATGCATGACACATTACCTTTGTGAGCCCCCATGGGAGTGGATTTTGACGAAGTGTAAGCAAAATAGTCTGTGCAGTGTTTACAAGATGCTGTTTACACTGTCTAGCAGTCTTGCGTCAGTGTATGGCCAAACGGTTATCGTGTAGAATATTCCTTTTTACACATTTTAAAGGAGTAGTTCACTATTTTACGACTTTATGTTAGACGGTTCCTCACCCTGAAAGTAGTCTATTGGCCATACCAAAATAATTGAATGGCCAAATTACCTTTTAAGTAACATCAAACCAAATATGGAGTTGATTTGAATTGATTTCAGGTGATTTGGAAAGTTTTTTCTAAAACATGCTCACATAGCCCCATCACTTTCATTGATTGTTAGCTTGTTGTGGCTAAGTTAGCTGAAGTTTTTAGTAGCTGTTCATAGAATTGAACCATGGATTACAGTTTCTCATTGCCAATAGGCTACTTTCAGCGTGAGGAACCATCTCTTGTAAAATATTGAACTCCTTTTAAGATGAATTGTTAACTGGTTTTCTTTTGCTTTACTCAGTGGTTCACTCGAGGCCAATAACTACAGAACCAGTTAAAACAAAGCAAGTTTGGATTCAAGCTACTATGTCACCTCTGGGACAAATACCCATTGTCCTATACAATACCTTTTCAAGTTTGTTGTATAATTGTAGTTTGATCTCAGGTTCTGTGGCCATGGTCTTGTTTGTGTCACTTTTGTCCAAAGTGTCATCTCTATGCTCTGTGTTCTTCAGAAAAAACCTGCACCGTTTTGAGGTTTGATTGATTTTAACCCTCATTGACTGTATGACTTCAGTTGACACGTTCACCTGTGAGGTGACTGTGACAGAAATGTTGAGATTGAGATTTACCAGTGTTCCCCAGTTTTGCTTCAAGCCTGTATTAGGCTTTGTTAAAATGAAATAAAACATTTTAACTATTTTTATTGAAGTAAATTGCTCATTTGCCAGATTATTGTGACATCTCTATGGATCCATACCAGCTGAAAAGTACAACTAGATGACTTCAAAGAAAAAGGAAAAAAGACTGAAGTCTCCTTTTCAGTTGCAGAACTCTGTGTACAGTTGGGTGTCATTTTTTAAATTATTTTTATTATGCAAATTCCGGTTATGGCATGATGGCACAGCATTGATGTCACCAGTAATAAGAAAACAGAGAGAGTCTGAATGCTTTGTTCCCTCTGAGAACATTCACATTGTGACTGAATTTATAGAGCCGTTTGTGGTTTTAGCTATTTTATCACTCATCACTTAATTCTAGAATGGACTTTCAGTTCCTACATTTCACCAATTCATTTCTACTTCAGATACAGAATGTTAATGATACCATTGTATTAAATGAAATGGGTCTCTTTATCAGATTTGATTTTAGCTTTTTTAAATGTACAGTACCACAGTAAGCACAGTGTTCCTTAACCAGGCTGTGGTTACTTAACTTATTTAATGCATTGGTTCCATCCACAGTGAAATCTTAAGCAGCAACCCAGTAGGGATTGGCTGCGATCCACCATTGTGTGAAACACGTTTATCACAGTCTTTTAACAGGTCTAAGTGTTACAAAGACATCCAGTGATGTGCCAGCAGGCCATACCAGACCTGACTGACTGGGAGCAATGAGTCTTTGTCCTGGATTATGTAACATTGCTCCAGCTCAAAAGGCACATAGTTCACTTTAGGTTATGGCCATCCCAGCAAACTTGAGTGATCATCTGCAGAGAGCGGGAGTGTGAGAGAGGGAGATCATTTGAGCAATGCGGACCAAAAGTAAATATAGACCGGATTCTTCCCATTGCAGTTCCTTGAATTGCAAACACTAACCACCCTCCTGCCCATCATTACAGTGTCCTTAGTCTGCATTTAGAACCACCAGGATGGTAAAATCTAGAATGTTCAGTTTTAAAACATGCAGAAATGTATTTCGTTAGAATTCGATCACCTTCTAGAACTGCCTCTCAACTAAAGTGCCAGAATGCAGATGTAGCTACGAGATGTAGGATATAGATGAGGTTGATCAAGCGTATCCTCTGACAACCACTGTGTTTACTGTTTGCGTCAGCATGGGGAACGGAAAATGTAAAACCACAGAGCACATGACCTTAACCTCTCGACTTGTACTCGAGCTGAGTACAAGCCACACCTCAGCGGACTGCATCTTTTTCACACATACGTATAAATATATAGAGCAAATGTTTCCATAGTAAAATGTAGTGCTCATCTTAAAACATGACAGAAATGAACTAGATTATGCCCGCATTTAGTCACAGCTTGTTTAAGTAGTAAATCATAAACTCAATTCATAATACTGAAATAATATTTTAAATAATTTGCATTTTGATTAAGGAATCTTATCAATGTTAGTTCTACTCCTAACTCCAAGATACCTCTATGCACAAAGCTATTATGGCATCAAAGTTAAACCGAATGAGATGGCACAGGGGGAGTGTCCATTAGCTAAAGGCCTTAATAAGTTCAAGGTAGTTTCCCATCTTGAATTCAAATTGGTGTTCTAAACACATTTGCCTATATGAACAACTAACCCATTGTTCATAATGGTTGTGCCACCATTAGTTTGATCTGAACTAGGTGTATGAAGGCTGGTTAGAGCGGAGGGTGGGGGTCTCCAACCCTGGTCTTGCAGTCGAGATCTACCAGCGAATCTTACAGTTCACATTGAAACACCTGAATAAGAGTAGTTATATGCCTATATGCGGTCATGAATGTAGTGCAGAAAATGACATTGCAGCGAAGCAGAATCCACCTAAAGCAGCGATTTTACCCAGGGCCCAGCTGGTAATAACGCTGCTTTAGGTGGATTCTGCTGGCGTTAGATCACAGATGATGACATTAATGGTCTGCTCTGCTCCCACATCTATGATTAATGGGCTTAATCTGCAGAGACATTTTCAGGACAGAGATTTACAACGGTTAAGCTTCTAAATGAGGCCAGCGGAGGTCAGCCGCATTTAATGATTTGTATTATGACGTACATGTTAAAAAGAGAGGAGATGTGGACCCATGTGAAATGTTTTTGAGGTACTTAGTTGTAATGAGATGGTATGCGCATTTATGTGTTCTGACTGTGGTTGGTATGTACTGTTGGCGGATGTGGTACATGCTTTGAGACAAGGAAGTGCACGTGAATGCACACACTCATAGTAGGGGGAAAAACTGTTGTAGGCCCATTCAAGGGCGTTTTAATCTCAGTGTTTGCATTTCCAAATTCTGTCAGATTAGATTTTGAGAATTGATTGAGATTTGTTCAGGGTTAGACAATCATAACGTCTCAACAGCATGCATCTACTGCCAGTCCTGATTTGAATTTGTATTTAGTGAAAACTAAAGCACGCACCTGAGCATACTCATCATGGAAAGAGTCTACATTTGTTATCATACTCATTCATATGCTAATCATATGCTATGGTTGAGCGGCTGGTAGCCTAGTGGTTAGAGCGTTGAGCCAGTAACCGAAAGCTTGCTGGATTGAATCACTGAGCTGACAAGAAAGAAAAAAATCTTTCATTCTGCCCACGAACAAGGCAGTTAAACCCACTGTTCCCCAGTAGGCCGTCATTGTAAATAAAAATGTGTTCTTAACTGACTTGCCTAGTTAAATAAAAAAAAAAAAAACGAAGGTTTGAGAATAAGTGAAACGTTTAATTCCAAAATGCTATATATACTGTGACAGCATGAGAGGTTCCGGATCTTTAAGTTGTGCAAGTTCCCCGTAAACACCACTTCAACAGTCTCTTCAGTATGTAGGTGAGTTTAATTATTAACAAAAGGTTTACAACTTAAATCTCTTCAGCTCAAAAGTAACTTCATCTTCTTTGTTTCACAGAGGTACATGTCCTTTCCCCCAGCCACACCCAAACAACAGTTTCTCACACCCATTATTAGAGCCTGCTGCTGGTCTCATTAGCTCCAGCTGTACTCTCAGGCAGCCTGGGTTTTGTAGTCCTTCACAGACGGCCATCTTGCTCCAGCCATCTGAGGGCAATGTATCTGCCCTCTAGAACACGCCCTCTCATGATGCCACAATACATTTTCAGAAATGTTGGTAAATTAGCTTTTATTGTTTAAAGAAATCATGTAAGAGGTTTGGTGTGTTTTTTTTTCCACTATCTAATCATGGCATGGGGTTGTACAATGACAGACCTGTATTTGTTTAAATTGATGGTTTAATTTCAGAGACCAATAATAATGTTTCTTTGCAAAATGCTATATATCCGCCTCACTCTCAGAGAAATAAGTAGTACTAGGTTCTACACAATCAAATCACATTTTATTGGTCACATGCACATGGTTAGCAGATGTTAATGTGAGTGTAGCTAAATGCTTGTGCTTCTAGTTTCAACAGTGCAGTAATATCTAACAAGTAATCTAACAATTCCCAACAACTACCTAATACATACAAATTTAACAAGCAATCTAACAATTCCCTAACATCTACCTAATACACACAAATCTAAAGGGGTGAATGAGAATATATACATATATGGATGAGCGATGGCCGAGCAGCATAGGTAAGGTGCAGTAGATGGTATAAAATACAGTATATACATGTGATATGAGTAATGTAAAATATGTAAACATTATTAAAGTGGCATTATTTAAAGTGGCATTGTTTAAAGTGACTAGTGATCCATTTATTAAAGTGTCCAGTGATGTGGGCAGCAGCCTCTCTGAGTTAGTGATTGCTGTTTAGCAGTCTGATGGCCTTGAGATAGCTGTTTCTCAATCTCTCAGTCCCAGCTTTGATGCACCTGTACTGACCTCGCCTTCTGGATGATAGCGGTGTGAACAGGCAGTGGCTCGGGTGGTTGTTGTCCTTGATGATCTTTTTGGCCTTCCTGTGACATCGGGTGTTGTAGGAGTCATGGAGGGCAGGTAGTTTGCCCCCAGTGATGCGTTGTGCAGACCGCACCACCCTCTGGAGAGCCTTTCGGTTGAGGGCGGTGCAGTTGCCGTACCAGGATGCTCTCGATTGTGCATCTGTAAAAGTTTGTCAGGGTTTTGGGTGACAAGCTAAATTTCTTTAGCCTCCTGAGGTTGAAGAGGCGCAGTTGCGCCATCTTCACCACACTGTCTGTGTGGGTGGACCATTTCAGTTTGTCTGTGATGTGTACACCCAGGAACTATCCACCTTCTCCACTGCTGACCCTTTGATCTGGATAGTGGGTGCTCCCTCTGCTGTTTCGTGAAATCCACGATCATCTCCTTTGTTTTGATGATGTTGAGTGAGAGGTTGTTTTCCTGACACCACACTCCACACTCCGAGGGCCCTCACCTCCTCCCTGTAGGCTGTTTCGTCGTTGTTGGTGATCAAGCCCACTACTGTTGTGTCATCTGAAAACTTGACGATGGAGTTGGAGGAGTGCATGGCCACGCAGCCATGGGTGTACCTTGGAGTACAGGAGAGGGCTGAGCACACACCCTTGTGGGGTGTGTGCTGCGGTGACTTCCTTCACCACCTGCAGGCGGCCCGTCAGAAAGTCCAGGACCCAGTTGCACAAGGCGGGGGGTTGAGACCCAGGGCCTCCAGCTTGATGATGAGCTTGGAGGGTACTATGGTGTTGAATGCTGAGCTGTAGTAAAAAAACAGCATTCTTACATAGGTACTATTTTTGTCCAGATGGGATAGGGCAGTGTGCAGTGTGATGTCGATTGTGTCATCTGTGGACCTGTTGGGGCGGTATGCAAACTGAAGTGGGTCTAGGGTGGCCAGTAAGGTGGCGGTGATATGATCCTTGACTAGCCTCTCAAAGCACATCATGATGACAGAAGTGAGTTCTACGGGGTGGTAGACATTTAGTACAGTTACAGATTTTCCCATGATGTCAATCAAAGAGGCACTGAGTTTGAAGGTAGGCCTTGAAATACATCCCCAGGTACACCCCCAATTGACTCAAATGATGTCAATTAGCCTATCAGAAGCTTCTAAAACCATGACATCATTTTGTGGAATTTTCCAAGCTGTTTAAAGGCACAGTAAACTTAGTGTATGTACATTTCTGACCCACTGGAATTGTGATACAGTGAATTATAAGTGAAATAATCTGTCTGTAAACAACTGTTGGAAAAATTACTTGTGTCATGCACAAAGTAGATGTCCTAACCGACTTGCCAAAACTATAGTTTGTTAACAAGAAATTTGTGGAGTGGTTGAAAAACGAGTTTTAATGACTCCAACCTAAGTGTATGTCAACTTCCGACTTCAACTGTATCCAATAGTTCTTCCCGGCTGTAGGTAATAAGACTTAAGATTTCCTGGGTGTAACAATGTAAGAAATAATACATAAATAAACAAAATACTGCATAGTTTCCTAAGAACGCGAAGCGAGGCGACCATCTCTGTCGACGCCATCTTGAATATGGATGTAACAAATACTGTAACTACATTTTTAATCAACAACTGTACAAATGATACATTTGTGACATCAATATTTAATTGAAAGGAAATACAGTAATATGACATCTGTATGTAAAACATTTACATTTGACATTTTAGTAATTTAGCATATGCTCTTATCCAAAGCGACACTAAGTGCATTCATATTAAGATAGCTAAGTAAGACAACCACATATCACAGTCAAATATACAGGATACAAACATTACATTCCAGCTAAACAATAGATATATAGCATTCACATCTAAAATCGATGAATTAAACACCTGAGGACAGTAATATTTTACACACAAAGGTACCCATAAGCAATCATTTCTGATGAAAAAACACAAATGTGAAACATATTATTTTGGAAATAAAGTCTTCAAGTACTTGAAACATGCCTGAAGATACAATGATTGGATTTAAATAGCTTAGTGAGTATCTTAGGGGACCCCCATTAAGTACTATATGCACTTTAACATTTAGGGTAGAACAATTTTCTTCAATTAAAAATGCTTACTCTAAGCTTCACCTAATCCCCATTTCTGAACATACACTACATGCGGTAACTGTGTGGCTCGATTGTGTGTGAGTACATTTTGCCATATAATGTAGACTTTGCTGTACTTTCTTGAAAATATTTGGTATGTTTTGTAAATTTGAACTCAGGCAGTTTGGAAGCCTTAGGGCTAGAGGGCTGCCAGTATCTATTGCCACATGTATATTGATGAAATATGAACTGGATCTCATCTCTGAGATTAGTTAGGGCATGTTGCGAAAGATACATTGGTGCAATTCATCCAAGAAGATGGAAAACTGCTGATGTACATCCATTTAAGAATGGCAACTTTTTTAACTTATAACCTGTCATAACCTACCATTTCTGCACATATTTGAAAATAACTTTATATTGAGTCTCAGCCCGTTGTTATCTCTTAAAACTAGAGGAAGTGTCCAATCATTTCACCATATTGATTGCACCGTCTGGTGACCTATATTGAACGTACTAGAATACATGTAGAAGGTTTAAGTAACATAGAGAAAGGGTTACGTTAAAGGTCCAATGCAGCCGTCGTAACAATTAAGTACCTTACAGTGATTGTTTTCAATTAAAATTGTCAAAAAGAAAATAGCTTCTTAGCAAAGAGCAATTTCTCAAGAATTTCGCTAGGACTGTCTGGGAGTGATCAGAGTGGAGAGGGGAAACTGATAACTAGCTGCTATTGGCAGAGAGGTTTGGAACTCTCTTTCTTAATGGTCTATTAACTAATTTACCGCCTAGTGATGTCACCAGGCAGGCCAAAACTCCATCTCACCAAAACAGGCTGAAATTTCAGGCAGTCTTTTTAAACAGCTCTTACACTAAAATGGTGGCATTATCATAATTTTACAATGTCACAGTATTATTCCAACCTCATAGTGTGGAAATATAAAACACAGGAAAATCACGTTTTTGACTGCCAACTTTAAAGGTTAATTTAAAGTTCTATTTAAAAAAAGAATAGAGAGACAAGCAGGCTATCTATACATTGAGTATAGTTAAACAAACGAAATAGCATTATGTTAGGGGGTTAAGGATAAGTAAATGATTCAGACTACTGCTTGTCTTCAAAAGCCCTGATAGAAGGAGGATGGATGGGGCTTTTGGCATTACACAATACTCTGTTAATATTTGCCATATATATCTGTAGGATTGCAAACTCTCAGAATCAGATCTCTGGGAAGTCATTACGGAACAAAGTCCCTCTCCTCGTTAGCCTAGAAAGTGGCTACTGCAACCCTAACATGCCAACTGACATAGATTTCATACTTAATCCCATTGAAGTCAGCTTGGAGTGCGGACCGAGGCAGGACGATGTCAACCTCTTTCTCTGATGCTTTGTGCTGTCTGTCGCTCACATTTCACTCATGCATTGCGGTCTTTGGTCCGATCAATGAAACTGTGTGCGTTGGAGTAGATAAGTCACATACGTGTAGCCTAGATCAGAAGAATGAACATGAACCCAATCGTCCTGACAGGCAGCCTTTCTTAAACAAATAATTACATCGCTCCATATATCACTGGCAGGTTTAATGATCTACTCTCCTGTCTCCTTCTTCTAGGAAATAGATTATTAGAGACTGTTATCTCACTGCCAGTCGAAGGAGGCAGCTAATCCCCTTGCCTCCCCTCCTTGTCACCATGCTCAGATATAGACAGCCACCAAGGTGCAGACACTCAGTCACACTCAGGGTGCATCTTAATACTCTAAAGTGGCCTCCTGTCCTCATCTCCTTTCTTTCATTCATGTTGGTCTAAGAGTCCAGGACAGGGAAATGGAATATGGTGGAATCTTACTAGGAATCAGACCTGGGTTCAAATACTATTTATTGTATTTCAATTACTTTCAAAAACACTGTAAAGTAAGTCTCTGCCTGGCAGATATCTTAGCTTGGATGTCGGCCCACTACCTCAAACTCAACCTCGACAAGACAGAGCTGCTCTTCCTCCTGGGGAAGGCCTACCCTCTTCAAGACCTCTCCATCATGGTTGACAACTCCACAGTGTCCCCCTCCCAGATTCCTAACACCCTGTCATTCTCTGCCAACATCAAAGCAGTGACTCGCTCTTGCAAGTTCATGCTCTACAACATCCGTAGAGTGTGACCCTACCTCACACAGGTAGGGTTAATCCAGGCACTTGTCATCTCCCATCTGGACTACTGCAACTCGCTGTTGGCTGGGCTCCCTGCTTGTGCCATCAAACCCCTGCAACTTATCCAGAACGCTGTAGCCCTCCTGGTGTTCAACCTTCCCAAGTTCTCCCATGTCACCCCGCTCCTCCGCACAATCCACTGGCTTCCAATCGGAGCTTGCAATATACTAAAAGACCATGGTACTTGCCTACGGAGCAGCAAGAGGAACTGCGCCACCTTACCTTCAGGCTATGCTCAAACCCTACAACCCATCCAGAGCACTCTGTTCTGCCACCTCTGGTCTCTTGGCCCTCCTACCCCTACGAGAGTGCAACACTCACTCAGCCCAGTCCAAGCTCTTCTCTGTCCTGGTAACCCAATGGTGGAACCAGCTTCCCCCCTGAAGCTAGGACAGCAGAGTCCCTGCCCATCTTCCAAAAACATCTGAAATCTTACTTTTTCAAAGAGTATCTTAAATAACCGCACAGCACCCCCACCCCCTCCCCAAAAAATAAAACACTCTCACTTTACTTTTTTTCTCCGCTTACTAGCTCTGACTTTGCTGATAGCTACTTTATTGAGGAAAAATATACCTATTATGACTGTGATACAGTAAGTGGTTGTCCCATCTAGCTATCTTAAGATGAATGCACTAAATTTAAGTCGCTCTGTATAAGTGCATCTGCTAAATTACTAAAATGTATATGTATTTATTTTGAACACACTTCTGTTTGTTCCTAGGGGTATTTGAAATGTTTTTGAAAACGTGTTTAAAAAATAGTTTTGAATAGTATTTATAGGAAATTATTTGAAAATATTTTCTAATACTTAAAGTAGAAGTAAATGATTCGGCTACATTATTTGAATATGAGAGGGTGGAGGAAGAGGCTTGTCTTGAAGTGCTGGGCATCTTGTTATGACATGCATTATCTGAATTAGACCCACAGAAATATACCTACGGAGGAGCGGCTTCTATGAAGGAACTTTGAATGTCTTTGAACTTCCGAGAGTTAGCTTAACGTTGGACCTAAGCTAGACAGCTAGCTAACAAGCTTGTGTGCATAGCGGCACCAGAATTAAAATAAAAACACATCTTACCTTTTTGTAGTTAATAAATCCAATGTGAAACGTGATAACTATAGTATCCTTCACTAGCATTGAAAAAGTTAATCCATCCTAATTAAAAATATCTCTCCCTAATTTCTGAATGACGCTTGTAACGTCAGTAGGCTACAGTAGCCTATGCTTCGTAGGGGAGGGGGCAGGTAGCCTACACATAAACACACACTGGCAAAGATTTCCAGCTGGCAGGCAGACACTGGAATAAATTCCTGAGTGACAGAGTGAGGGTTTTGCATAGGCGCTTTGTTGTGTTTTTTGTGGGACTGGAAAAAAATACCTGGAACGTAAAATAACGTTATTAACCAGTTCCCATGCTTTTAAAATAACGGTTTTGTTCTGGAACAGTATAGATCACTTTCATTCCCGGGTTCTGATTCTGTTCCTTGGAAAATGTCCTTCTTTATTGGTTTTTGGTTCTGTTCCTGAACCAGTTCCAACCCCTGATTTAAAATAAAAATATTTAAATCCGCATGTATTTGAACTCTGCTGGGAATTGGGACTTCACTTGTCCAGTCCATTCACAATAGTGCACCAAATTAAGGAAAGGAGACAAGGATCAAGGAAGCCACTAGATGTTATTGAGATACCCACACAGTCTCTCAAGGCTTTTATTTGAGGAGTCAGGCTTTAAGCCGCTGCCATGATTCATCTTATCTCACCACCTGAGCTAAAGTGGGACACTGAAGCTGTTAAGTCAAGCCGGTGCTTAGCTAGTTATAGGCCGGTAGACGGCTTAATGCTTTTGCTAGAAGGCTCATAAGTAGGGTCAGGAGTTTCCTCCAACTCAAACATTTTTCCTGGTCAGGTCACATGGTGCTCTACTTCACATTGCCCATACCCTGACCGTCCAGATAGCCAGCAGCCAACTCTGTAATGTCACCTGTCATAATCAACGATCATTAAAGGGGAATTAAGATTACTTTCGAGCCAAGTCACATACTGTTGGGTGCATTATGCTAGATCGACAGTCTGCTCTGTAATAGAATGCATGTTGTAAATGCTCGTTTAGAGTTAACCATTAAGTGTGTAATGCGCTGACATGGTGGCTTGCCTTGGAGCAATAGATTAGATTACGTAGTATCTGTCTGGCTGGTGCCATGATAACGCACACCTTGTCTAGAATGCCAACCATTTCATATGGCAACAACCTAAGGTTATTAGAGTTGACTGAGCTTTGACGGTTGATCATTCTTGGTTGGGGCAGTAGCCTCTTGTTTAATCATGGATGGATATCAAGACAAAGAAACATCTTTGAAACATCTATCCACCATCTTTGAATTTCTGTGAAATCAAAGCCTTCTGACAACATTGCAATTACCTCTTGAACACATTGTTTCAATGTCAAAGCCTGAAAAAAGAGTGGTTTGCAGGTGATAGCGAAACAAAATAATGAGATACGAGCTATCCGTGGGGATAATTGATGCCACATTTTAACTAGAAATTGATATAGGGGAATAACGTCATGCTTTCGAAGGGATAAAACATGTAAATCCTCTGTGATGCTGTAATGTAATGCTGTCTACAGATGATAGCATCGATCTCAAGAGACCCCGAATTGGCGTTTTTAATTCACTTAAAGTGAAAGATTACGCCCCACATGTGAGCCTGAATATCTAATTGCGAGTGACTGATAGTACAGCATAGCGGGGATCTCTCTGGTAATTAAATAGGCAGCAGGCACTGTGGAAACAACAGAGATGGCATCAGCTCTGATTAGTAAGAGTGAATTGTAGTACTGTATGAAGCGAGGGTGTGTCCCCATAAATTACGTTTGTTAATGGGCCAATGCATGCATTTCACAGCAGGGCTGACCCGAGATCAATGTGTGCATTGTAAACGGGACAAAAGCTTTGCTGTTGTGCTTTGGTTTTGTAACGGCTGCATAAAACGCCTGTTTTAAGGGCTACAAAGGATTTTATTGGTTGTTTGCGATTTGGTGAATCAAATAGGCCAAGTGCACCAGGCCCTCCTGCAGCAAAACACCCCCACAACATAATGCTGCCCACCCCCGTGCTTCACGGTTGGGATGGTGTTCTTCGGCTTGCAAGCCTCCCCCTTTTTCCTCCAAACATAACAATGGTCATTATGGCCAAACAGTTATATTTTTGTTTCATCAGACCAGATGACGTTTCTCCAAAAAGTACGATCTTTGTCCCCATGTGCAGTTGCAAACCGTAGTCTGGCTTTTTTATGGCGGTATTGGACAGTGGCTTCTTCCTTGCTGAGCGGCCTTTCAGGTTATGTCGATATAGGACTCGTTTTACTGGGGATATAGATACTTTTGTACCTATTTCCTCCAGCATCTTCACAAGGTCCTTTGCTGTTGTTCTGGGATTGATTTGCACTTTTCGCACCAAAGTACGTTAATCTCTAGGAAACAGAACGCGTCTCCTTCCTGAGCGCTATGACGGCTGCATGGTCCATAATTTGCAAATAAATTCATAAAAAATCCTACAATGTGATTTTCTGGATTTTTTTTCCTCATTTTGTCTGTCATAGTTGAAGTGTACCTATGATGAAAATTACAGGCCTCTCTCATCTTTTTAAGTGAGAGAACTTGCACAATTGGTGGCTGACTAAATACTTTTTTGCCCCACTGTATCTAACAATAAATCTAACAATTTCACAACAACTACCATATACACACAAGTGTAAAGGAATGAATACGAGTATGTACATATAAATATATGGATGACCGATGGCTGACCGGCATAGGCAAGATGCAGTAGATGGTAGAGTACAGTATATACATATGAAATGAGTAATGTAAGATATGAAAACATTATATAAATGGCATTGTTTAAAGTGGCTAGTGATACATTTATTACATCCACTTTTTATTTTGAGTCGATGGCAGAACAGCATAGGAAAGATTTAGTATATGGTATAGAGTACAGTGCATACATTTGATATGAGTAATGTCGGATAATGTTAACATTTATATACAAAATTGTTTAAAGTGGCTAGTGATACATTTGTTACATCCAATTTTCTATTATTTAAAGTGGCTAGTGATTTAAGTCAGTATGTTGGTAGCAGCCACTCAATGTTAGTGGTGGCCTTGAGATAGAAGCTGTTTTTCAGTCTCTCGGGCCCAGCTTTGATGCACCTGTACTGACCTTGCCTTCTGGATGATAGCGGTGTGAACAGGTAGTGGCTCGGGTGGTTGTTGTCCTTGATGATCTTTTTGGCCTTCCTGTGACATCGGGTGATGTAGGTGTCCTGAAGGGCAGGTAGTTTACCCCCGGTGATGTGTTGTGCAGTCCTCATTACCCTCTGGAGAGCCTTACGTTTGTGGCCGGAGCAGTTGCCGTACCAGGCGGTGATACAGCCCGACAGGATGCTCTCGATTGTGCATCTGTAGAGGTTTGTGAGTGTTTTTGGTGACAAGTCGAATTTCTTCAGCCTCCTGAGGTTGAAGAGGCGCTGTTGCGCCTTCTTCACCACGCTGTCTGTGTGGGTGGACAAATTCAGTTTGTCCGTGATGTGTACGCCGAGGAACTTAAAACTTTCCAACTTCTCCACTACTGTCCCGTCGATGTGGATAGGGGGGTGCTCCCTCGGCTGTTTCCTGAAGACCACGATCATCTCCTTTGTTTTGTTGACATTGAGTGAGAGGTTATTTTCCTGACACCACACTCCGAGGGCCCTCACCTTCTCCCTGTAGGCCGTCTCGTCGTTGTTGGTAATCAAGCCTACCACTGTAGTGTCGTCAGCAAACTTGATGATTGAGTTGGAGGCGTGCTTGGCCACGCAGTCATGGGTGAACAGGGAGTACAGGAGAGGGCTGAGAATGCACCCTTGTGGGGCCCCAGTGTTGAGGATCAGCGGGGTGGAGATGTTGTTTCCTACCCTCACCACCTGGGGCAGGCCCGTCAGGAAGTCCAGGACCCAGTTGCACAGGGCTGGGTCGAGACCTAGGGTCTCGAGCTTAATGACGAGTTTGGAGGGTATTATGGTGTTAAATGCTGAGCTGTAGTCGATGAACAGCATTCTTACATAGGTATTCCTCTTGTCCAGATGGGTTAGGGCAGTGTGCAGTGTGATTGTGATTGCGTCGTCTGTGGAGCTATTGAGTGCTACGGGGCGATAGCTCAGTCATTTAGTTTAGTTACCTTAGCTTTCTTGGGAACAGGAACAATGGTGGACCTCTTGAAGCATGTGGGAACAGCAGACTGGGATAAGGATTGATTAAATATGTCCGTAAACACACCAGCGCATGCTCTGAGGACACGGCCAGGGATGCCATCTTGCCCGGCAGCCTTGCGAGGGTTAACACGCTTAAATATTTTACTCACGTTGGCTGCTGTGAAGGTGAGCTCGCAGGTTTTGGTAGCGGGCCGTGTCGGTGGCACTGTATTGTAATCAAAGCGAGCAAAGAAGTTGTTTAGTTTGTCTGGGAGCAGGACATCGTGGTCTGCAACAGGGCGGGTTTTCTTTTTGTAGTCCATGATTGACTGTAGACCCTGCCACATACCTCTCGTGTCTGAGCCGTTGAATTGCGACTCTACTTTGTCTCTATACTGACGCTTAGCTTGTTTGATTGCCTTGCGGAGGGAATAGCTACACTGTTTGTATTCAGTCATGTTTCCGGTCGGCTTACCCTGGTTCAAAGCAGTGGTTCGCGCTTTCAGAATGCTGCCATCAATCCACGGTTTCTGGTTGGGGAAGGTTTTAATAGTTGCTATGGGTACAACATCACCGATGCACTTGCTAATTAACTCGCTCACCGAATCAGCGTATACATCAATGTTGTTGTCTGATGCTGTCCGGAACATATCCCAGTCCACATGCTCGAATCAATCTTCAAGCGTGGAATCAGATTGGTCGGACCAGTGTTGAACAGACCTGAGCACGGGCGTTTCCTGTTTTAGTTTCTGTCTGTAGGCTGGGAGCAGCAAAATGGAGTCATGGTCAGACTCGCCGAAAGGAGGGCAGAGAATGGCCTTGTATGCGTTGCGGAGTTAGAATAACAATGATCCAGGACATTTTAACATTTTACCAGTTCGGGTCGCACATTCGATATGCTGTTAAAATTTAGGGAGCCTTGTTTTCAGATTAGCCTTGTTAAAATCCCCAGCCACAATAAATGCATCCTCAGGATATGTGGTTTCCAGTTTACATAGAGTCCAATGAATTTCTTTCAGAGCCGTCGATGTGTCATCTTGAGGGGGGATATATGCGAATGGGATTATAATCGAAGAGAATTCTCTTGGTAGATAATGCGGTCGGCATTTGATTGTAAAGAATTTTATGTCAGGTGAACAAAAGGACTTGAGTTCCTGTATGTTGTTATGATCACACCACAACTCGTTAATCATAAGGCTTACACCCCCGCCCTTCTTCTTACCAGATAAATGTTTGTTTCTGTCGGCGCAATGCGTGAAGAAACCATGTGGCTGTACCGACTCTGATAACGTGTCCTGAGTGAGCCATGTTTCCGTGAAGCAAAGAACGTTGCAGTCGCTGATGTCTCTCTGGAAGGCAACCCTTGCTTGTATTTCGTCTACCTTGTTCTCCAGAGATTGGTCATTGGCAAGTAGTATACTCGGGAGCGGTGCGTGATGTGCCCGTCTACGGAGCCTGACCAGAAGACCGCCGCGTCTCCCCCTTCTCTTGCGCCGCCGTTGTTTTGGGTTGCCTGCTGGGTTCCAGTCTATTGTCCTGGTTGGTGGACCAAACAGAGGATCCGCTTCGGGAAAGTCGTATTCCTGGTCGTAATGTTGGTAAGTTGCTCTTATATCCAATAGTTCCTCCCGGCTGTATGTAATAAAACTTAAGATTTCCCGGAGTAACAATGTAAGAAGTAATCCACAAAAATAAAAAAATTATGCATAGCTTCCTGAGAATGTGAAGCAAGGCTGCCATCTCTGTCGTCTTGGGTTGGCTCCCCAAGATTATTTTTAAACTGACAGTTTTATATTCAACTTCCACTGTAAATCTGTTTTCTCCATCTGTATTCAACGCATGTGATAAATACTATTTGATTTGAAAGGGGTTCCGGACCACTACACTCCCCTCCAAGTCAACCAAGACTTGGGTCCGGGGCTGGGGATGGACTATAGGCAATGGTTCTTCTCTGCATGTCTAACCTTTCACATTTGTGAGACATTTTTAAATAGACTAATTCTGCGGGGTTCATCTTTAAATAAATGTTGGAACTTTGAATATGAAGGATGGCGATATGGGTCATCTTCCTATTGTAATGTGAGATTTTTGTGAAAATTTTAGTCACACACATTTGAAGGTAGAATTCACAACTCTTAGTCTTCCTCAATACTTGACTATTTCTTCTCATTCCGTTCCGTGGCGTTCTTGGGTTATGGAGCTAAGGTGACTTTAAGGAACCAGTGGCATTGGACATGATATGCATTCAATATCACCTACAGTGACATTTGTTGAAAATACTACATACTAGCCAACATCTAATGGTGCATGCATCTAGCATTTCCTCCTGTTTCAGTACCTCCCAACCAAAAAGGTACTTAATTAAATAACTGTGCCCTCTGATCTGTGGAAAACAATCTAATGTGACACATAAAGAGTGTCACCAACAATATAATCTGATGGAATTTTTATGTGTTTAATAATAAAACCTTTAATATAACATAAAAATATCTTTGCTAGAATCACTTTATGTTTGGTTTTATGCATCGTGTAGTGGGGTCAGCTTTGCAACCATGGTTGGTTGGGCTTGATGACATATTTCTTAGAGGAAATAGATAGAGAGGAATATTTTTACCTCGTATTGAGGATATATTTTCAAATAAAAACTTTCACTTATAATTCATTGTATCACAAATCCAGTGGGTCCGAAGTTTACATACTTTATGTTGACTGTGCCTTTAAACAGCTTGGAAAATTCCAGAAAATGATTTCAAGGCTTTAGAAGCTTCTGATAGGCTAATTGATATAATTTGAGTCAATTGGAGGTGTACCTGTGGATGTATTTCAAGGCCTACCTTCAAACTCTGCTTGACATCATGAGAAAATCAAAAGGAATCAGACAAGACCTCAGAAAAAGATTGTAGACCTCCAGAAGTCTGGTTCATCCTTGGGAGCAATTTCCAAATGACTGAAGGTACCACGTTCATCTGTACAAACAATAGTACGCAAGTATAAACACCATGGGACCACGCAGCCGTCAAACCACTCAGGAAGGAGACGCGTTCTGTTTCCTAGAGATGAACGTACTTTGGTGTGAAAAGTGCAAATCAATCTCAAGGTGATAAATAGCTTTTTATAAAGAACTTTATAGCTGTAGTTTGATATAACACATATTTCATAAGCCATAAAGCTGAGGGTACAAGGTGTTTATGTAAATCAGAAGGTTAATACTGATGAGATAACCACAAAAAGCAAAGTTGCTGAATGAAAATGTTTTCCCACTGTAGAGATACTGTCACAAGTCGTGGTGTAGTTGGTACAAAAGAGTCAGGCGCAGGACAGAAGAGATGAGCAACACAACGTAGTTTACTCAAAATATTCAAAGTAGTAACAAATCCCAAGCCCACCAAATGGACTGACATAATATAGAACAATAACGCACAACAAACATGGGGAAAACAGAGGGTTCAATAATGAACATGTAATTGGGGAATTGAAACCAGGTGTGTATAAAACAAAGACAAAACAAATGGAAAATGAAAAGTGGATCGGCGATGGCTAGAAGGCCGGCGACGTCGACCGCCGAACGTCGCCTGAACAAGGAGAGGGACCGACTTCGGCGGAAGTCGTGACAGATACAGATATACAGTTGAAGTCGGAAGTTGACATACACTTAGGTTGGAGTCATTAAAACTCGTTTTTCAACCACTCCACAAATTTCTTGTTAACAAACTATAGTTTTGGCAAGTCGGTTAGGACATCTTCTTTGTGCATGACACAAGTCAATTTTACAACAATTGTTTACAGATGGATTATTTCACTTATAATTCATTGTATCACAAATCCAGTGGGTCCGAAGTTTACATACTTTATGTTGACTGTGCCTTTAAACAGCTTGGAAATTTCCAGAAAATGATTTCATGGCTTTAGAAGCTTCTGATAGGCTAATTGATATAATTTGAGTCAATTTGAGGTGTACCTGTGGATGTATTTCAAGGCCTACCTTCAAACTCTGCTTGACATCATGAGAAAATCAAAAGGAATCAGACAAGACCTCAGAAAAAGATTGTAGACCTCCAGAAGTCTGGTTCATCCTTGGGAGCAATTTCCAAATGACTGAAGGTACCACGTTCATCTGTACAAACAATAGTACGCAAGTATAAACACCATGGGACCACGCAGCCGTCAAACCACTCAGGAAGGAGACGCGTTCTGTTTCCTAGAGATGAACGTACTTTGGTGTGAAAAGTGCAAATCAATCCCAGAACATCAGTAAAGGACCTTGTGAAGATGCTGGAGGAAATAGGTACAAAAGTATCTTTATCCACAGTAAAATGAGTCCTATATCGACATAACCTGAAAGCCCGCTCAGCAAGGAAGAAGCCACTGCTCCAAAACCGCCATAAAAAGCCAGACTACGGTTTGCAACTGCACATGGGGACAAAGATCGTTCCTTAAGGAGAAATGTCCTCTGGTCTGATGAAACAATAATAGAACTGTTTGGCCATAATGACCATCATTCTGTTCGGAGGAAAAGGGGGAGGCTTGCAAGCCGAAGAACACCATCCCAACCGTAAAGCACAGGGGTGGCAGCATCATGTTGTGGGGGTGCTTTGCTGCAGGAGGGCCTGGTGCACTTCACAAAATAGATGGCATCATGAGGAGGGGAAAGTATGTGGATATATTGAAGCAACATCTCAAGACATCAGTCAGGAAGTTAAAGCTTGGTCGCAAATGGGTCTCCAAATGGACAATGACCCCAAGCATACTTCCAAAGTTGTGGCAAAATGGCTTAAGGACGACAAAGTCAAGGTGTTGGAGTGGCCATCACAAAGCCCTGACCTCAATCCCATAGAAAAGTTGTGGGCAGAACTGAAAAAGCGTGTGCGAGCATGCAGGCCTACAAACCTGACTCAGTTACACCAGCTCTGTCAGGATGAATGGGCCAAAATTCACCCAACTTATTGTGGGAAGCTTGTGGAAGGCTACCTGAACTGTATGACTGTAAGTTAAACAATTTAAAGGCAATGTTACCAAATACTAATTGGGTGTATGTAAACTTCTGAAAGCTGAAATAAATCATTCTCTCTACTATTATTCTGACATTTCACATTCTTAAAATAAAGTGGTGATCCTAACTGACCTAAGACAGGGAATTTTTACTAGGATTAAATTAGTTTAAATGTATTTGGCTAAAGTGCATGTAAACTTCCGACTTCAACTGTACAAAATAACATGGCATGATCCTCTTTGCCCAAATAGCCCTCTTTATGTAGGCATTCATAAAGCCTTTATAATTGCTACATATGAAGACATTATACATCTACTTCACACCCAACATTCTTAACCCTACACATCCATCTGCATTCATTTCCATTTCACCATCACTATTACTCTTAATATGTTTCTAATCATTATTTCTTAAAGGATACATTAGAACAATTAGAAATGCATTTCTCTTTACTAAGTATATATGTTGGGGTCTTTAAGTGAATAGCTCTTAACCTCCATGAAGATTAATCAGATACACCAAAAGGTGACCAGGGTCAGAATGGAGTTGATTGGCTAAAAGGAACTAGTGGTCACTGGACAGTCTCCGAATCCATTCACACCATTACCCTCCGATACTAACCCAGGGTAAAAAAGCTGTGGTTAAGAGTGTTCCATATAAAACCAGTAAAAGGTGTAATCAGAAATATGAAATTGCATCTTCTTTATAGCTGCAAAGCCTTGACCTGTCATTAGCTGTGTGTGTTTAGAATCAGTCAGCCTCTGAGGATGAAACAGGAAATTCAATAATGGGGAGTGTGTTAAAAAACAAAGTGTACGCATGAAATAGGATTAAGAAGAGCATGGAGTGCATGTAGGAATATTATACTTGGTGAGGTGATTTTTTTTACCTCTAAACGTCTAAGCTGTCGGGGGGGGGGTTACTAAGCTAACATATGGAATTGTTTTATTGTCATACCATTAGGTATTTGATTTTGAATGCCGTATGAACTCGGGAGAGGCGAAGGTCAAAAGCCATGTGTCTTCCGAAACACGACCCTGCCATGCCCCACTGCTTCTTGACACACTGCTCACTGTACAACTGGCGACCAAAGTCAACGTGTATGCGCCCAGCCCGCCACAAGTAGTCGCTAGAGCGCGATGGGACAAGGACATCCCGGCCAGCCAAACCTTCCCCTAACCCAGACGACGCTGGGCCAATTGTGCACTGCCTCATGGGTCTCCCGGTCACGGCCGGCTGCAACACAGCCTGGGATCATACCCGTCTGTAGGGATGCCTCAAGCACCTTAGACCTGTGCGCCACTCGGGAGGCCACTATTTTATATATATATATATATATATATATATATATATATATATATATTGAATTTGTCTTTTACTACTATAGCCCATAGAAATGCAGCAGATAACACATTCATAAATGGCAACAAAAAATAAATCGGAAAATTAATCCTACAGAATAAGGTTTTCAAGTGTCTGTCCTATATCTAGGATATAAGAAAGCTCAGGAAATCTTTACGTTTTTGGGGGGGGACACAAAACTACCTCCATACTTCTATTAATTTGTATGGGTTACCTTCAGATGAGTCCAGTGACACTTGCCCAATCTGGTCGGCCGCTAGAGACAGAAGTTGGCACATCAGCTTAGCCGACTTCAGACGAGTCCCGTGGGGCTTGTGGGGGGTCGTAGAGCAAAACGGAGAACACCATCGTGTTCGTGGGAGTCCCATCTTTCCATAGAATTCCATAGAATTTTCGGGATGTCTCATGGTCTGGCAAACACAGCTGTAGCTTGGCTAGCTTCCACCGCAGATGCGGAAGGCTGACAGGCGGATGCGGTTGATTGAGATGCAGCCCATGCAAATAACCAGATACTGTATCTCTAGCTTAAACTGACAGCTTTTGATGGGGAGTTTTTTTATTGTGTTACTTAGATTGACTCACTGGGGCCTCAATACTCTTAAGGATAATATGAACTGATTTGACAAAGACTAGGATAACCTATGTGTTGTACATCTTTCCTTTAATGCTAGTTGGTACTTAACAGTAAACAGTATGTGTCCAAACAACAATATCCATGTGTGAAATTGACCGCCTAAAGGTATCTTTGCACTGAGATGCACTTTGCAAAATAACGTGTTCAGTCTCTGTACCACCTCAACCCCTGACGTGGCACACAGCAATGGACCAACAGTGTAAAGAGTAACCTCTAGACACAGCACTTACAAAAGTGTGTTCCAACAAATATTGCATGTTAAACATAATTAACATTTTCTCAATGCACATTAACTTTCATATTGTAGTGAACCCTATAAGTACTAGGTCTGAAGGCAACTATAACCACAGTTTAACTCAGCAAATACACTCTCCAACTAACTAAAGCATGCTGCCCTCGTGTCCCATTCCCCCCATGGCACTCATCAAAATCGGACACATCACCGGTATGACATTTGATCAGATCTATACTTAGCAGTCATAACATAGATTGAGATTTAAAAACATTTGTGCTCCAGCAGGGCCTGTGAGGACCTGACTCCTGCGTCTGAGTACCCAGGGATTCATTGTGATGTTAATCTACTTTTATCCAGTGGGACCCTAAAATAAACCTGCTGCTCTGAATGAGCTTTCATTTGCCTGCCTCTCTCCTAGAGCCCATGCTGCAGAAGCTTTGGGGCTGACTGAGTCTGTTATGTCACAGATAAAGCTATAGAGCTAAAGTCGTAGGAGAGAGGGAGAGGGAGGGGAAGAGAGAGAAAGAGAGAGCAATGATGATCCAAAGTACCATAAAAGGGTTCTTATTTTGAAAATGGTTAAACATTTTGTCTTAGAAACAATGACCGTCATGACTTAAATAAAACGTAAATAAAATGATTAATTTGCCATTTAATTCTGCTCCTGTGCCACCCTTCCTTGCTACCCAAGAGTAGTAAAGCCACTTTTACTGGCTCAAATAGCTGACCAATCTGTTACCAACCCTTAGTAAAATTTTTGAAGAGGTTGCTATTTTACAGTAAACAAATTGACAACAGACTTTCAGCACGCTTATAGAGTGCACAGTACTTACACAAATGACTGATAATTGGCTGAGAGAAATTGATGATAAGACGATTGTGGGGGCTGTTTTGTTATTCTTCAGTGCGGCTTTTGACATTATCGGTCATAGTCTGGTGCTGGAAAAACTTATGTGTTATGGCTTTACACCCCCTGCTATATTGTGAATGAAGAGTTAGCTGTCTAACAGAACACACAGGGTGTTCTTTAATGGAAGCCTCGCCAACATAATCCTGTTCGAATCAGGAATTCCCCAGAGCAGCTGTCTAGGCCCATTACTTTTTTCAATCTTTACTAACGACTTTGAGTAAAGCCAGTGTGTCTATGTATGTGGATGACTCTTAACAAAGAGCTGCAGTTAGTTTCAGAATGGGTGGCAAGGAATAAGCTTTTTCAAAAACTAAAAGCATTGTATTTGGGACAAATCATTTACTAAACCCTAAACCTCAACTAAATATTGTAATGAATAATGTGGAAATTGAGGTTGAGGTGACTAAACTGCTTGGAGTAACCCTGGATTGTAAACTGTCGTGGTCAAAACATATTGATACAATAGTAGCTAAGATGGGGAGAAGTCTGTCCATAATAAAGCGCTGCTCTGCCTTCTTAACAAACTATCAACAAGGCAAGTTCTACAGGCCCTAGTTTTGTCGCACCTGGACTACTGTTCAGTCGTCTGGTCAGGTGCCACAAAAAAGGAAAATTACAATTGGCTCCGAACAGGGCAGCATGGCTGACCCTTAGAAGTACACGGGGAGATAACATTAATGATATGCATGTCAATTTCTCATGGCTCAAAGTGGAAGAGAGATTGACTTCATCACTACTTGTTTTTGTAAGAAGTGTTGACAAGCTGAATGTACCGAGCTGTCTGTTTAAACTACTAGCACTCAGCTATGACATTCATGCATACCCCACAAAAAATGCCTACAGAGTCCTCTTCACAATCCCCGGAACATACTATGGGAGGCGCATGTACTACATAGAGCCATGACTACATGGAACTCTATTCCACATCAGGTAACTGATGCAAGCAGTAGAGTCAGATGACTTAAATGAACAATAGCAACAAAAATCCATACATTTGATCAAATCCTGAGCAATTAACTAAATGAGCGGTGTATTTTGTCTCATATGACAGCCTCTATGACCACTAGAGGGGATAATTCACCCTGTTGATAGGCGTGAGGGAGGTGTGGGGGGTCACTGACATTCTCAGTCACCCTGATCAGGCGAGGCCTACTCTCACTTTCTTACCCATTGTCCAGTCTGTGTGCCCAACCCTGTCATCTTTTTGCATATTCTATATACTTTCAGACGTAATGGATATAGTCATTAAGATTGGGAGATTGAGCTTTGGCTTCAATTTCAACCTGGCCTGTCTAGCTCTTTCTAGAAGGGGCATGCATGACAGTGTTCTATACAAACACACCATTTTAAGCCTTTAGGGCCTTCACATGAACGATTCAGTTCATAAAACGATGAGATGAAGCATGAAATGGAGCATTCCCTGTGTTATTTTCATTGTCATTTTTCTATGACAATTCTCTTACAGTAGTGTGGAAAGCGTGGAAGCATTGTGACAAGCCTGTGTCAGATGATGTAGATATGTCGGGCCACAGTGTCAGGGACTCTGGACTGTGAAAGTACAGCAAATTCAAATATAACACAGACATTATAACAAACTCTTAGGAAAAGATTTCCTTGAAAAACGGGATTAATAGCAATCCAATTGGTTCTACTGGGGCTAAATAGCGTGGTGAATGTAAACAGGTTCCCTCCGGATGTACGCTAACCTTTGCACAATGTGTGGACTAACACCATGTGGAAATGTGAAACTATTGCTTCATTGCCATTTGATTCAGTAGGGTAGGCCTAAATAACGAAAGTGAAATAGGACTAATAAAGGGATATGCATCTGGTAATACATGGCGTTGATGAATTTGCATACAGAGTAGTTCACCACCAATGAGAACAGACTTTCAGCACGCTTATAGAGTGCACAGTACTTACACAAATGACTGATAATTGGCTGAGAGAAATTGATGATAAAACAATTGTGGGGGCTGTTTTGTTATTCTTCAGTGCGGCTTTTGACATTATCGATCATAGTCTGGTGCTGGAAAAACGTATGTGTTATGGCTTTACACCCCCTGCTATATTGTGAATGAAGAGTTAGCTGTCTAACAGAACACACAGGGTGTTCTTTAATGGAAACCTCACCAACATAAACCTTTTAGAATCAGGAATTCCTCAGGGCAGCTGTCTAGGCCCATTACTTTTTTCAATCTTTGAGTAAAGCCAGTGTGTCTATGTATGCGGATGACTCTTAACAAAGAGCTGCAGTTAGTTTCAGAATGGGTGGCAGGGAATAAGTTATTTCAAAAACTAAAAGCATTGTATTTGGGACAAATCATTTACTAAACCCTAAACCTCAACTAAATATTATAATGAATAATGTAGAAATTGAGCAAGTTGAGGTGACTAAACTTCTTGGAGTAACCCTGGATTGTAAACTGTCATGGTCAAAACATACAATAGTAGCTAAGATGGGGAGAAGTCTGTCCATAATAAAGTGCTGCTCTGCCTTCTTAACAAACTATCAACAAGGCAAGTTCTACAGGCCCTAGTTTTGTCGCACCTGCACCTGGACCATTTTATTTTACCTTTATTTTGACAGCGATTCAATGCTGAGACCAAGGTCTCTTTTCTAGATGAGCCCTGTATAGCACCACAATACACATAAAAATACAATAAACACATTAAACTATTCATTCATATACATGTTAAAATACACTTTCTAATACACAACAATACACAAAAAGCAAAACACAATTACAAAAAAACAGACACATTCTTCAGTAAATAGGTCCCCTAACAACCATCTGAAATGCCCTAGATGCTCCAATTCCTCCCATTTTAAGGTGCGTTGGAGATCATTCCACGTGTAAGGTGCTACTAAGCTAAAATATGGAATTGTTTAGAAACACATCATAAGGAATAAGGTTTGGAAGTGTCTGTCCTATATCTAGGAGATATATACATATATATATATATATATATATATATATATATATATATATATATATATATATATATATATATATATATATATATATATATATATACACTACTGTTCAAAAGTTTGGGGTCACTTAGAAAAAAAAAATGTCCATTAAAATAACATTAAATTGATCAGAAATACAGTGTAGACATTGTTAATGTTGTAAATGACTATTGCAGCTGGAAACTGCAGATTTTTTATGGAATGTCCACATAGGTGTACAGAGGCCCATTATCAGCAACCATCACTCTTGTGTCCCAATGACACATTGTGTTAGCTAATCCAAGTTTATAATTTTAAAAGGCTAATTGATCATTGACCATTTTGCAATTATGTTAGCACAGCTGAAAGTTGTTGTTCTGCTTAAAGAAGAACTGGCCTTCTTTAGACTAGTTGAGTATCTAGTTGAGTATCTGGAGCATCAGCACTTGTGGGTTCGATTACAAGCTCAAAATGGCCAGAAACAAAGAACTTTCTTCTGAAACTGGCAGATTCATTAAATAGTACCCGCGAAACACCAGTCTCAACATCAAGAGTGAAGAGGCGACTCTAGGATGCTGGCCTTCTAGGCAAAGTTCCTCTGTCCAGTGTCTGTGTTCTTTTGCCCGTCTTAATCTTTTCTTTTTATTGGCCAGTCTGAGATAAGGCTTTTTCTTTGCAACTCTGCCTAGAAGGCTAGTCGCCTCTTCAAATGATTATTATTATATACTCAACACTTGTCGACATGAACCCAGCTGCTCTCAGTCAGATTTCACCACAGATACAAAGGAAGCCGTTGGAACGTGTCTAGTGTGAGAGAATTGAAATGTCCTTGGCAAAGAACTGACCTTCCGAGGCATGAACGGCATACTTCAGTACCCAGAATCTGGACCAAAAATAGGATGTGATAAAGGCTCATATCCAACTGTAGCATTATTGACACAGTACATTATCCATTAAATATCCATTAATTTGTCAACTAACATGCCGGTATTTTGTCTACTGAACTTGTTGACCGTATTTAACTGTGACCATAGAGATGTTCTATTTAATTATGTGTGTGACAATGTATGATATATGTGACTAACTGTACATGTCTGTTTATTATGTTGTGTAATAATATTTCTGTTCTATTCTAATGCGCATTTGCCGATGGGGTGAGAGGTCACTATGCAGTGCCCTATAAATTAAATTGACAATAATGTATTCAGTACATGCAATCATGCAAAGTCTCTATAAGATGTCCCAGTGGAAATCTCCTGCAACCCAAGTTCACATGTTATGAATACAGACGGATTAAATAAGAATGTCCTTAAACCCCTCAAGTAGGATTTGAAATCATCAATCAAAACACTGCAATAAAGTACATTTAATGTAATGGATTAAAAAGGCAGACAAATAAACTTGATCAAAAAGCTGATTTCATCCAGCCCTAGTTATGAAATATTATTGTTCTGTAATTACAGTGTAGCAATATTGTCATCGCATTGCCGGAGATCTAGGGAATACTTGCCTTTGTACTGGATGTTAGTTTGTGTGCTACATGTACATGGTATATGATGAATTCGCACAATATCAACGAGGGACTTTTAAGTAAACACAGCCTTACAGTCTTTGCAACTATTTCACACCATGTTTTTCTTCACCTACATTACTGTCATAAATTGATACCTGCGTCAAATGTGTTTTTTCTATTCTGTATGGGTCGACATGAAAGTGACGGGGCTGTGGTTTTTCAAATTAAGACATGGGCCTTTAACATGAGGAGATAGGGATACATGAGTTATTCTTCTCACTTGACCTGTAGAACAACATGATCCCAGACCAGGCTGGCTCCCCTAAGCTATCTATCTATCTGCTGCTCCACGTTCTTCACTGCTTTCAGACTAAAAGGAGAAGATAATAATAATGTCCCCCTTACCAAAATATCAATATTTTATATTATCACTCTGTATGTACATGACACCACGGCATATTTTAATCCTTTTGATTTGAGTTTATTTTTTTATTGTTTACCCTAGATTACAAAAAGACAACATTAAATAGCCACTTTTATAGAAGTAGTATAGTAAGTTGATGTGTATTATTGTTTCTTAAATACATTTGCTATTTTAACCCTATTAGTTAATATGCTTTCAATCTGTGTGATACATACTGATGAGTACTTTTCGAATGACTAAGGCGTGAACACTCAACACTGCCATCTGCTGTTGATTGGAAACGTTTAAGTAAAGGGAAACTGGTATGTTTGACATTGGCAGCAAGAAAAGTGCTGACGCCTTTTAACAAAGTATATTTTATTGTACTGAGGGTTTCATATAGACATCTGTTTTTCATTCAGTTGAAAAAAAATTCAATCATAATTTAAACCGGTATTCAATGATGTCAGGGGTTAAAGTCACTACCATAATCTTCTCAAGAATAGTTTTCCTGCTTTGTTGTATATGTGGACATACTGTTAATGAATTTCAATAGGTTGGAAATAATAGAAAATGTCATTTTAAATATCAATCACTCAATATGAAACAAATGATACCCAGTTTAGTCAGTCTGCCCTCAGGTCTGTACAAGGAAACTATCTTTTAGTATGTTTTGCATGTCAGCAGTCAAGGTTTCAAGACATTGGACTTTCAAGCAGCAAAGTGTCACTTGTTACATCATCATAATGATGTGTTTTGCATCATATGATGCATTTTACATCATTATGATGTGGCAAGTGACACTTTGCTTCTTGAAAGTCCAATATCTTGAAAACGTATCTGCTGATATGCAAAACATTGTGGGACTGTATCAACAGTGGACTAAAATATAGTTTTGAGGGGAATTTTCTTTAATCTCGATAGCTTTATTTCCCCCGTCCCTCAATGTCTGGGGAGACTGAGGGATGTGGCATCAAGCCACATTATTATTTCCATGTGCCTAGTTGAAAAGTTCAACGGTGCTCATACAGTTTTTTTAATCAACTGCCAGAAAGAGAACGTGGCAGTGTTGAAGAATAGGACATAAGAGCGTAGGTGAAACTTACAGTAAAACTCCTTTTACTCTCACCATAAAAATAAGAGTAACTGAAATCTCCTTTCATTGTTTCACATTTCATAATCAAACTGCCTTATTCTTAATTGGCATATTCAAATATCTTTGGACATAAAATAAGGAGCCATATTTGGCTTGAACATTTTCCAATGAACACAAACAAAAACACAAATCAAACACACAAAAGTGCCTATTCAGACCATTCCAACCCTCCACCAAATATCATCACAATAAAACCATGTACAGGTATTAAGTCTATGATCTTTTCCGTCGGCTTTCAACGTTTCTGAAGTTGATGGGTCTAATCTTCATCTCGACGAACTGGATTGAATGCTCGTGTCCCTTCCAATGGAACCAGTTGATACCCTGAAAAAAAGTATACTTTTTTTTACATGTTTACATTTTACACACCGCAGTATTTCAAAAGTATGTGTAATAAATAATAAATGTAATAATCTTGTTTCATACTCTGACCAGAATATAATATACACACACACACACACACACACACACACACACACACACACACACACACACACACACACACACACACACTTTGTGATAGCAGAAAGGAAGTCAATACATTGTAGGCCACACTTTCCGTACCTTGCTGTGACTATTGTCACCATATTTTCCCATGAGGTTGACACGATGGCAGTTCTTGTACCAGAAGGCACCCTTATAGGACAGTGCACAGTTGGTTACCGCAATGTCGTTGTCATTGTCGTACGTGGAGAAGGGCCGACCATGGTGATAGATCATAGAGTCACCTAGGAAACAAGAGAAACACATTGACTGGTGTGAAGAAATATGGATAGTTCAATCACAGTTATATTGTTTGTCTTTTATTGTGACTTTCTTTTACTGTAAAGTGTATTGGTATATTTCAATGACATTTTTATAAAGTTAGATCTGACTAGATTTTCTATGCAAGAGCGCTAATAAACACAGTTATTATCCCAATGGTCCTTACCTGCTGTGCCGCTGTATCTTCCTAAGTACATCTTGTAGCGGCTGCGTGGCTCTGCGATGGTGAACTTGTCATACTGAGCGTAGGCCGACTTCCCGTTGTCCCTCAGGTCCACACGCAGCTCGTACTGGCCTGATGCCGTCATCTTGTGGAGGTTGGCCAGACCTGAAATGACAGGAAATGACATCACAGTGCCATTCCTGTTTCCTATGGCTCAATTGGTTGGAGCATGGTGATGCAACCCCAGGATTGTGGTTTGACTTCCGTATTGGCCACAAATACTGAATAAAGAGAGAAAATAAAATACTAACAAAGGAAGGGTAGAGAGATGTGGACTCACCAAACCAGAATTCATCATTCATGTCCCCAAAGCCACCGGTGTAATTCTTCCAGTTCCTGAAGAACTCCAGATTTCCATTCTGGCGCCTCAGGAACACCTGTAAAGAGAGTTGACAGAACCTGTCATATACAAGCCCTGATGTCTTTGGTTTGGCTTCAGTGTTATCACAAACATGTAAAGGTCAATCCAATCAAACCCGGAGTTTAGACTTGTGTGTGTGTGTGTGTGTGTTCTTCACCATCCATCCTCCTCCGTCGGTGGTCATGTCACAGTAGACCTGGATGGGCTGGCTCTCGTCCCCTCCCAGGTAGATGTTGTAGGTGCCAGAGATCGTGTCTCCATTCAGCAGAGCCTGCGAGCAGTCCTCAGGGTATCTGTGCAACACTCCAACTACACGCACACGTCAAACACAGTGCACTACATAGGAAATAGGGCATCACTTGAGATCTGCCCATTGTATTGCTGTGAGGGGAAGGAGGTGGTGTGTGTAGCAGTCTACTTACTGGTGGTGAAGACATTGGTGACGTGGGGGCTCCGCTGGGCTCCAGCGATGGCCTGTAGCCTGACGCTGTACTCTGAAGAGCCACTCAGCTCACTCATGCTGTACGATGTGGCTGTAGGGCTCAGGACAACTTCCTGTATTCAAATTAAATCAATATTTATTCATAATGTAAAGAACTTGTAGCTGTAAAATAGCCATTGATGATCGATTGTGGGGGCCAGTGTGCAGACTCATAAACCCCTACCCGGACTGTGCCGTCGGGTGAGGTGAAGGTGAGGACGTATCCGGTGATAGCGGCACGCGGAGGCTTCCAGGTGAGAGTGGCACTGTCTGTCTGGATGTTACTGGCTGCCAGGTCACGAGGAGAATCCACATCTACAGACACAAACAGGAAGGATCACACACAACACCATGTTAAACATGTGTTAAATAATGATATCACAGATGTGTTAATATTGAATTCATGGACAATACAATACTGCACTTCATTGAATTTATGAACAATAACATATTACACAGGTTGATTGTTGTTTGAAAATCAGACCCAATGCTCCTATATAAAGCCTCTAATTGGAGAGCTACCCGTTGTGAATTCAGTGGTGATGGTGCCACTCTTCTGTGCCTCCCTCATGGCGTACACCCCAACTGTGTAGCGGGTGGCAGGGACCAGCGAGCCCATCTCAAACTCCACAGTGTTCCCAGAAACATGCTCCATCACTGGGGACACTGCAGACAGCAGAGGAAAGAGAGCAATATTACCACCAGGTTACCACCACCAACAGTCCTATTGTGCCTTGTCTATTTGGCTAGTGATGAGGGATACTATTGATAGAAAATACATAATGTACACAAATACACGTCAGCTCCTGGCACTCTGTGCCTTGGGCCTCTTGTGAAACACACACACACCTGAATCTGCGCTGTAGGTGATGACGTAGCCATCGACGGTGGCCTGAGCTGGTTGCCATAGCAGCAGGGCGGTCGTGTCAGTGACGTTGACAGCAGAAAGAGCTTGTGGCCTGTCAAGAGCTAAGGAGGAGGAAAATACACAGCTTTGTTACACACATAGGCCTGCAGCCACAACAGCTTCAGCAAACAAACACCTGTACTGACAGTATTATGATCTGCAAACAACCCAATACAATGATGTCATACTTTTTCCAGGAATAATTGACTGGGGTGGACAGAGTAGAGGAGTACCATATGTGCTGTTGAGTATGAATGTATGAAGCTAATGATTTATGAAACGCTCATAATGTCTATGCATGACACAGAGACTTCTGTCTATCCTCCTCATAGCACTGTGACTTGAATGTAAATGTATTATACAATTTCATGTATTTAGTAAAAGGTAAATTGTGTAAATGTATGCTAAAGAGTGGTCAGACACCTGTGGTGATGTTCTCTGCCCCCGGGTCACTCTCCTCCAGGCCCTTCCCAGCAAAGATGGTGACCTGGTAGGTCACTCCTGGCAACATGTTAGGCAACAAGGCCTGGGTCTCAGTCCCATCTGCTAGCACTGTCATTGGGCTGCCTGTTGAGAGAAAATTCTTCTACATTCTTCTATTCTAAAGTAAATAAATATTTAATGGTGCTGTTAAATCGTACTGTTAAATCCACTTTAAGGAACTGGTTTCCTTTCCTTCCTTGGTAGCAGCTGCAGATATTCACAGTTCTACACTAGTGTAAATGATTGTGTGAAGAAACCTTGTGATTACTCTATATTCCACTAGAGAGTGCTTTGTCCAATTTTTTTTTAAATGGAGGAGAGAAAATTCTTCCCCCCATGCCACATGAAGCCCTTTTGAGGTCTAAAGTAGTATATAAGTGCAGTCCAATATCCTTATTATAATGGGTAGACTTTACTGCCACTATAAGATATGAGGCTATTCACTCACCTCCTTGGAGAGGCACATAGATGATGCGGTAGCTATCCACTCTGGCACGAGGCATGATCCAGTGGACTTTGGCCGAGGACTCAGTCACTTCAGAGAAGCGGATGCCTCTTGGAGCTCCCAGGCCTGGCACAGCGATGGGGTCAGGGTTAAAAAGGCAAGCAAAAAATAAGAAAAGTTAGATTGATCTGTTTGAGTTAGATTTTTGATCAGGAATCGATTCTAATGAGGTCAGTTTATTCAACGGAATAGGCCTATTGCCCTATGGTGTGTCAATATACACACTGACAAATCAGAAAATCACTTAAAGACACACAAAATTCCAGTGAAAAAACACATTTGCTGAAAACCAACTAAGGCCCACCACAATCACCCCAGCCAGAGTAGGAGTGAAACAGATCTACAGATCAACAGGGGTGCATACAGTATCACACTTCCCAAAAGGCTAAAAAGTGTGCTCTCTATGGAGCACATTTCAATGGATGAACCAAACCATTAAACTTTTGTCAAACATGCTACAAAAATGGTAAAACATTGCGTCTTTAACTCTAACCAGTGGCCAGTAAAATGTCTATAATGGACATCAGAACACATGGACTTTGAGCTGCATTTAAAGCCAAGCATAAGAAGCAGCACAATCTAATGCAAAAACATGTGTCTCCATATTCCTGAAAAGGATATCATATGGGGAAAAAGAGACATGCAAAACCAATTTTTTAAATGTAACCTTTATTTAACTAGGCAAGTCAGTTAAGAACAAATTCTTATTTACAATGACGGCCTTCACCAGCCAAACCCGGACAACACTGGGCCAATTATGCGCCACACTATGGGACTCCCAATCCCAGCCGGTTGTGATATACAGCCTGGATTCAAACCAGGGTGTCTGTAGTGACGCTTCAAGCATTGAGATGCAGTGCCTTAGACTGCTGCGCCACTCGGGAGCCACTTGTTAGGTCTCTTGATGCTCATAGGCCTAGGACTATTAGCACAGAAAATAAGGATCAGTGGCAATTTAGATATTTCCCTGAAGGCATACCCCTTAGAAAAGAAAACCAGTCAAAACAAAAGGTATTATTACAAAACCCAGTCATAACGAAGATCAGTATTGCATCTTGTAATCAAGACACCTGTTTCCAGAGAAACCAGACAAGAGATGTAAGATGCAGACCACATTGTGCTTCGGCATTCACTGATAGTTCAGATTGTCAGAAAATAGGCCCTTTATTTAAATACCTGTTCGAGCAACACCGGTAATTGGTTGGGAGCGCTGTTCCAAAGTGACACCGTACAGCTCGATTTCGTACTCGGTGCCACCGGCGAGTCCCGTTAAAACCTTGGTTCGCTCGTCACCAAGGACGTTGACTTCTTGTGGATGTGCAAACTTTGTGGAGTCCTTAATTTTTATCACAAATCTATCAAACATGTCTTCATCCGTGGTCCAGGCCAGGCGGAAACTGTCTGAAGTGATGTCCGAGACAAACATGTGCTCCACTTCTGGCTCAGCCTCTGGTTGGAAAGAGAATTCAATTCGACGTAGTTGTCGAGAAACATTCACCCAATTACTAGAAAACAAATTTGACGACGGCGACTGTCGGCGACTAGATGGAAAAGGTGAGAGAGTAGGATTCCTAGTTTTTGGTTACCACCACTTGCTACCACCACTCTGACATGCTTTCAAATCGTCAAGGTGCTTTGCATTCCTTTGTTATTTTATTGAGAAATAGACACGTTCATGGTTGTGGAGACATTTATTGACGTCAATTAGCAAGTCGACATCCACAATCACTATTCTCCATGATTGTTGCATCAAGCCAAGAATTTGGCCAAAACAATCCATCCACACCGCATGCGTCCTCAATGCCAGCCCTGCATTCAGTGCATTAAAAGTTAAATAAAAAAACGAGTGGTTAGGTCAACTGACATTTCATGCTGAAAATGCTGTGTTGATTTGTCTGTGTTTTCCTACTTATAGGCTAGGCCTACTATCCAATCAATGGTCCATAACCATCCTCAGACATTTTCAACTGTAAACAAAGACTTTTTAAATGCCTTATCAGTCTAATATTTACAGGTGAAACTTAGATATTGCTTGATTAGCCTACCTCAAACAATTCTTAGTGACAGTGATATGTGTCCACTGAAAATGGCATCCTTTATACCGTAACATTCACAGTGTCACATTATGAGAAATCTGAGGGGAAAACACAGTTTAAAATATGAAACATATTTTCATATTTTGGAGAGAGGAAAAAGCAGAGCACCACACACTTCTTCGCTGTAACAATTAAGCTTCAAACTGAAAACACAGGCAAGACCTCCATGATGCTTCAAACATGAAGAGGATGAAGAAAATATTAAGAGTAATCAGATTGCTCTGGAAAAGTAAGTGAGATAATGGAGGAGGTAGTAGGGTTGTGTGTTGAGGCTTCCCCACCAAAGTAAAGCATTGATGGCATTAACTCATATTTCATACTTTACAGTGGAAAGGCCTACTAGTTTTTGTGATACAGTAAAAGTACAAGTTGGGAATCCATCACCCCATTGAGTAAGTAAAGTAAACCTGTGTTTTCACTTCAACTGAATAGTGACCAATCCCTCAAGCTGTCCCAAGTGACACCTCACTGTGATGGAGAAGCCTCTTTGTACAGGGCCGAATCCTAACTCTAAGTTACTTGTGTGCATCTTAGGATTTCAGCCTACAGTGTGTGTAGTGTGGCCAGAGGCATCATGCACCTTATTTTTTGAGGGGGCACTGATGACCGAATTCAATGTATTTCAATGAATTGTGAGAAAAATCATCTATATTTTGTATACTTTTTATCCTACAAATTTATCAAATTGGTAGGGGGCTCATGCCCCCTCATTTTCAACAGCCATGACGCCTCTGTGGGTGGTACCTGTCACAGCCACTGTGGTCAGTGGGCGGGAGACCAGCCCAGTACTGGATACCCCAGTCAGCCTGACCTCATAGCCTATGCCAGTGATCAGGCCCCAGATGTCCAAGACGCTCTGGTTGCCAGGGACAGTGAACTCCTGAGGTTCCAGTAGCCAGCCTGAGTCTGACACCACTATGTGAAAGTGGCCGAAGCCACCAGTAGAGGGAGCCCCTTCCTGTTGTTGAGGATAATGCGCCCTCCAGGACACGCGGAAGCCGAACGGGGTGATCTCCGAAATGGTCAAGTTTTCCACTTTGGGCAATGATGCTGGAGGGAGCGGGAGTTTTTTGGGGTGAGGGGGGATTAGGGTCGGGTAGAGGAGGGGTAGGACGTGGTGAGAATACATATGGTAGTTGATGTGTGCAATGATTGCAAAAGTACTTGTAGTCTTCGACGCAGTTGGCCCTATGACTTGTAGAGCCCCAATTCAGTTAGGATAATCTAGTCATGCACATAGCCTAAATAGATTGATATCATGTTTATAAATGGGTGACAAACTCCTAATTAAAAACGGTGGGCATGTCATATAGACACAAGGGGTTGTCGAAACACTAAAGTGTTGTATCCAACACACCTCTTTGTAGTGTTCACTTGGAACACTATTCAAAACCTGCAAATTAGTCCCGCTTAAACCTGGGTGGGTCCCTGGAGAGGTCATGTGCAATTCTTTGGCTACTGAGACACACATTTCCGCCCTGTCAGTGTTACAAAATAAGTGTTCAGATATGAGTAAATTACATAGTACCTGTGACGGCATGGGCTAAAACGGAAGGGGTGCGGCGCCCATGAGAAATACCGTACAGTTCAATGTCATAGTCAGTGGCATCCACTAGGCCAGTGACTGTAATGTTACGGACCTCGCCAGACGGCGTGAACTCCAGTGTATCAAACAGCTGTTCAGGGTCACCGACCCGGATGACAAAGCCATCAAAGTGACCAGCCACTGTGCCCCAGGACAGGGTGAAGTTATCGGGGCTAGATTCGGACACAGCTATTGGGCCCAACTGTGGGACTGCCTCTGGACAAAAGAGAATAGTGATTTTGAATTAGGGGAGATGAGGAGTGTGATATAAAAATTAGACGTTATCTGTTTGACAGTCTAGGACTATGGTTGAAACTATAAAGTTATGATTTCTTTCATAGTCGGGGGTTTGACTACTCATGAGCTAGTTAAGAGTAATAGCTTTTGAAATCGGAATTGTAATATGTTTTAATGTAACATATGGAGAAAACAATACATGCGATGCAATACCTGTGGTGACTACAGCGAATAGGGGCTGCGTATTCTGTCCAGCGGAGCTAGCATACAGTTTGATGTCGTAGGTTGTGCTCCCTTTGAGGCCAGTCATAACTGTGGCGCGCGCCGCTCCAGGCAGGGTGCGGCCCATGGCCTGCGAGGGCAAAGCAGACTCTCTGACTTCTACTATAAAGTTATCAAAAGCCTTCTCCCCCGTCCTCCATGACAGTGAAAGTCTGTCTGAGGTAACGTTAGAAACAACTAGCCTGGACAACTCAGGCTCTGCAGCTACAGAGGAGAGAAAAGTCAGCATTCATTCATTTTTTTAAGGGTGGCACACTGTTACTATCCTTTTTTCTCCCCTCAATAAAGTGTTTTCCATTTAATCCAGTGTCAAACACTTCAAGTGACCCAGATTATAATGAAGTCAATGGGTAGTCACTAAAAATTAAGAAAAATTATCAGAAAAGCATTGCAAACTACAATATGGAGCAAAGTGATAATGTGCTCGTTCTGGCTTTAGAAATAAATAAAACAAACAAAATAGAAATACCTGTTGATGCAATAATAGTGACAGCATGGGTTCGCGATTCCTTGACAATCCCAGTGAGGTAGGCTATATAGTCAGTGCTGGGCCTTAGCCCTGTGATGTCATGAGACATTGCATTCTGGGATATGTTATATTCCTTTGGCTCCTTCAGCCAATCTGAATCAATAATCTCCAGGACATAACCGTCAAACTCTCCCTCAGTGCCATTCCAGGAGATGGAGAAACTCTCGGACGTTAAATTAGATACATACAGATTGCCAACCACTGGCTCGCTCACTAAAGGAAGAAACAGTTATTGGATTTTTAAATAAGCTCAAATGTTAAAAGCAATATGCCTATTGCCTATGAAATCACTTGTTTGGCTGCTACATATTCAATTATCTATCTAAGGGGATGATAATAGATTGTAGATTATTTTGTTTATCAAAGATATATGAGAATAATAAGTGCAATTTCACATGGCACTCACCTCACACCTGCCATTCTCGATAGTCTGAATATAATGAAAAATTAATGACATGCACATTTTAATTCTGACAATACAACGGCAAGCTTTTGGGGATGTGGTGAAGACTAAAGAAAGGTACAAATATATTGCAGTGTAACACATCAGAACTGATGATAATATGTCACATGAATAATAATAGCATTTGTGCCATAAGTGATATCATCATTATTCCAATTTAAGCCAGGTCAGGACTAGCTCTTATTCTGAAAATAGATGTACATGTTTTGTTCAGTGTTTGTTCAGACAAGACAGAGTAAGACACTGACATAGACACAAACAGGGAGAGTGACAGATAGCCAAAGTGCCAGAGAGAGAAAGAAAGTCAACAGTACAGGGTATCCATGACAATAAAAGGTGGATTCAAAGTATGCTTTTTGCCAAAGTGTACGGTTGAATTTAGTGTCAAAACATGACTTAAGGCAGGGGTCTCCAACTCCGGTGCTGGAGAGCTACTGGGTGTGTAATGTAAGGTTTTGTTCCAGCCCAGCACTAACTCACCTGTTTCAAATAGTACACAATTCACCTGTAGTTAGCTCTCCAGGACAGGAGTTGGAGAACCCTAGGCTAGAAGACAGTGGACATGTTGTTGGTGAGATAGTACATTGCCAAACCCAAGCAGGAGAGCCATTCACTTATGATGTTAATAACATGGACGGGTGATGATGTTAAAGACACTCCATGCCTTTGGAAGAGTTTGTTGACAAGGGAAAGGGAAAACTCTTATGTGCAGGGGAGACATTCACAAACAAGTTAAAAGCATGCACACACACTGCATTGAGAAGGACAATAAGTTGCTATTTTTGTTGCACTGTAGTCGGAATAAACAATGTTTCACAAATATAATATTTAAGAGGAGTTAATGTTGTTACACCACACACACAGTACATAGTATTCATTGTCACAGGAGGTTGGTGGCACCTTAATTGGGGAGAAACAGGCTCATGGTAATGACTGGAGCGGTATCAAATACAGCAAACGCATGGTTTCCAGGTGTTTGATGCCATTTCATTTGCTCCTTTCCAGCCAGCTGTTCTCCCCTCAGCAGCCTCTACTGTTCATTGTATACTATTAGGCCTACATTTCCAGTCTCTCTCGTACTGAAACCAGTACATAGACCTCTAATGTCACTCAGCCGTTCTGGCCGCTCAGTTAACGCATGACTCCAACAAGCAAACAAGCTATAGGTTATTGTGAGGATGGGGGGTTTATGGAATGATGACGAATGGACACTGTTTAATGTGGATGGGAGGGAGGTGTTGTTCTTTTGCAATCATTGCAGCACATCAAAACTCACCACGATGCATGTAATGGCAGGGGGGAGGGCTTCATGCACTCAGGCCATGGGATGAAATGTGAGGAGGGGGCGAGACAGGGTGAGGTTGGTCACTTGCGGGCAGCTTGCTTGTTTCAGTTATATGGTAAGGGTTTGTGTGGGTGATGCCCAGCACCCTGCCCTGTGGTGAAAGACTGACACAGTGGCTGGAGGGTAAGAATGACACATGGCATGGTGTTGTTAGAATGAAATATTGTCATTGGTAATAAAAGGCTAAATTGAAGGGTTACGTCAGTGATCTTGCTTGCTTGCTACGTGCAGTGCTGTGGATGCTTGAATGTGAATGGAAACAGGCAGGTGTGTGTGTATGCTGTTCACCACAGATCCCAACTGGAATAGAGAGAAATTGCTCAAAAGGCACAGTGAAGAAAAATAAAAAGTAAGAAAGAGAGAGAGGGATAAGGACAGAACCTTGGGGGAGACCTCCATTCGTAGGTACCTGTAGTGACTTCAGTATACACCGGCTCCTGGAAGGAGCCCTGGTGGAGCCCGTACAGGCCAATCCTATACAAAGTGTTAGGACTCAGGCCAGAAATGCCCAGGTTGAAGGCATCAGCCGACAGGGTGAGGTTCTCACTCTCTGGACCTCCCTCTAAGTTTGTCACCTCAATGACAAAGCTCTCAAACTCCCCGTCCTCGGGAGTCCAGTACACATTGAAGCGGTCCCATGTCACGTCAGAGACTGTGAGGTTGGCCACCACAGGCCTCAGCTCCTCTAGCAGACAAACAGATCATAGTACAGTCAATAAAATAGACACTATATGAAATATATCATAAATCGATATTTCACATCAGATGATATTTTATATCCCATAATCAGGGATCATCAACTAGATTCAGCCATAGGTCAACTTCTATCTTGAGCGGATGGTTAGGGGGGCCGTAACATAATTACAAATATTTTGTATACTGCAAATTAACGACAAGAAGTCCAAACAAATTTCAAACCTTGCTTACATTTGTATACGATCACATGTATCTCTCTCTATTATGAGTGAGACTTAGATTTCCAAAATTGAAATCACTTGGAGTTGATTTGCTGGAGTTTTTACAGTATTTTATGTCCAAAAATAATAATAATACAACAAGAAATAAAATCACCCGCGGGCCCGCAAGTTAGGAAACCCTGCTTTATATATTCCATATATTTCACATCAACTATACGATGTATTGCAGGGATTAAACTGTGATGTGTTTCAGCAGCACTTTCTTAGTCAGTTATGATGACACAGAACACACAGAATACAAAGACAGATGGATGAATGTGGAGGATGTATGAAATGAATAAGGATAGGATGGAGAGAGGGATGGAGAGAAAGATGCCCAATGTTTGTGGATGTCTATGGCAAAGAATCACTGCTCCATGTACCTGTATTGGCAAAAGCATGAAGAGGCAGAGACTGCTCCCCCTCCACCTTCCCATACAACGAAACCTCATAACGTGTCCCAGGGGACAAGCCTTCTATAAGGGTCTTCCTGGCACTTCCTGCTACCGTGGTCACATGAGCTTGTGCCATCCCTGACAGAGCATTCACCTCCACCAAAAAGCTATCAAAGGCTTCATCTGGGGCTGACCAAGCTAGCCTCACGCTAGTGGGGCTCACGTCTGTGACATTGAGGTCCCCTAGCGTCTCCAGGCTGGAGCCCTCTGGTTCAGGTTCAGCCCCAGAGGGGATGTCCCCCGTGGGGTAGAGAGATGTAGACGTAGGCCCCTCTGTGATCAGAGGAGCCAGGGGAAGGACTGTTGGATGAACAGCTCCTGTGTCAGGAGACTGTGTCGTCTGAGCACTTTTGACACTCAGAGCGACTACGTCAGTAGAGGTAGACTTGGGTGCTAAATGAAAGTACATTCAAAAGGATTAAATGTGTAACCTGTAACCTCTAAAGGAGCAGAAGAAAAACAAAAAGAGTGGTTAACCTGTGGGAAGAAGATCTGGTTAGAAGAAATAACTGGTGGAGTAAAAGATTAACATAAATACCCACAAAAGCATAATGATTGATTGCAGTAACAAAAGGTATATTGTCTTTTGTCTAACTTTCTCCCATTGAGGTTTGGAAGGAATAATTCTGCATTCATCATTCATCACCATTTTCTCTCTATGGTGCTGTGCAGATTTTCTTGTTGTCAGGGACCATAAACCTCCACATGCATCGGAGATGTACATTTACACTGAGCAGCTCATGCATTAATGGCCCCTGAACCAAGGCCATTAATTTTTGAAGGTTCCGAATAGTCCACCGTAGTGACAGTACCCAGTACACTTCAAATGGATGAAGAAGCCATGCACTGCCAAAGTTATCCTACAACTTTGTTTATGTTCCAATATCCATATTAGGTCACCACTAGTGTACTATGCAGGCATGGAAATTGGAACAGAACCCTGGTCGAACACTTTAGAGTTTGATTCTTTTCTTGTTGTTTCAAGATGCATAATATGCTATTTTAACATTGTCCTTTGCAAGCAATACTGTAAACATTTCAGGATGAAAATGCAATGTGGATGGGATCGCAAGCAATGACAGTGAAGTGGATGAGTTTGTTGGCACAGACATACAGAGAGCAAATGGAGGAAATTGGTGTGCAAATGTAGTCTAATTGACTTTTCTGGATGTCATGCTGATCTGCAGGGAAACAGTGGAGACATTGTGACCTCTCTGAATAGTCCAAGGAATACACAGATATCCTTAATGCTTTATCTTTTCAGCTAGAAGGAATCAACTTTTCTGATAACAAACCTATTTGGGGGGGGTTTCCACAAGGTGTTTTTGCATTGTTGCTGACATAAAGTCGCAAATTATGCCCTGCAAATGACAGCATTTACAGTCCCAGTATCCATTGCTATATTTGCTATAACCAATTCTAGTAATGTCCTTCATCTGAATTTCTCTGGAATAGAGAAGGCATTGATTCCTTTTCATTTCCGTTTTAGGACTGCCGTCCTCAGCATGCAAGAAGTGACTGGATGGAATGAAGCCAAATGGCCATTTTGTAAAGATGGTATTATCGCAAACCTCTAATATCATGCCATGCGTACTGATCCACTGCAGTTGAAAATCACAATACCATCATGCAAAACATGAAAAGTTTGGTTTTGAATTTCTCAACTCTTTTGTTAAAATCCTGACTTTGCTATCCAGGTAGACTTAAAATGAGCAATGTTCAACAACAAAGGGATATCTACTGTATTGTACTGAAGGCATGCAGCCCAAAAGTAAAGCATATACCTGTAACTGTGACTGCTTCAAGTGGAGAGGATCTTTGGCTATTGCTTACTCCGTAAAGCTTTACTCGATATTCTGTGGATTCCCTCAGGCCTTGAAATCTAGAACCTTTGGCATCTCCATGGAGATGGACCTCTTTTACATCCCATAATCCCAGAGTGTCTCTACATTCTAAAATATAACTATCATAGACAACATGTGCCTTTGGTTCCCACGAAAGTTCAAATCCTTCGGAAGTTACAACTGAGACAGTCAGCTCTCCCAGCTTATCCTCGAGCTCAAGCCCCATCCCTGAGATCTGTAGGTCTGGGTCAGAGGAGTCTAACGACACAAAGCTAATGATATTGTCCTCCGAGCCTATGGGAGTGGTAAGCTCAGGGACTGGGTTGGCTATGTAAAACGTGAAAGAGGCTACAAGAGAAACACAAAGGCACAAATTCAGATAAGGGAGACATTTATAGATTGTGTGTCTTTCTGCGATGTTACTGTTGGCCTCAGTGTTGTCTATTTTTGTCCCACTATTAAAGTAAGTTACAGCCCACAACTACCGGACCCTTGCCCTTAGTAATTCCACATTCTTCTGTCAAGTATTGGTATGTATATGAGGAAATGATTTCACTCCCAAGAGCTTGTGTTGTGAAATATGTTTGGATTGGTAAAGCTGTTACAGATGTCTTTATCTCTTAGGATTATAAAATGCAATTCAAAACTGTTAGCAGTACAATAGGATCCATACGTTTAGCACTTGCTGAATGTTTCCCACAAGAGACTATGTTTTTTACCCAGACCTGAAACCAAATCTGTGACTTAAAATTGGCAAAATAATATTGTATACTGGAAAATTGATATTTGCAGAGAGCAGAACTGAAACTACTTTCTTAACGGATCAACCACACATATTTGTGCCTTGCAATACGAGGGTAGAGTCAGTTGTGAAGATTCTGTTTCAACCCTCACCTGTAGATGCGGACAGGGTGGCAGGTGTGCTCTTCTTTGAGCCCCTCTCAGCGACCAGCGTGATGGTGTACATCATGCCGGGGGTTAGGTTGTTTAGGTTGTAGGTGGAGGCTGTTCCAGGGACCTCCACCTCCTCCCTCCGGCCATCCCTGGAGATGTACACCAGCCTGTAGACAGGGATCTTGGCTCGGGGTCTCTTCCACACCAGGGTCATGCTGGTCTCTGTGGACTCGCTCACTTCCAAGTCCTTGGGCCCATCAAGGTCTGTGGAGGAAAGTGGTAAAGCGTTCAATCAGCGATGATAAAGCCTTTGGTAAAATTCACAGGGTAGTGAAAGTACAAACATCATTTTTCTGTTTTATTTCATTCTGTTCTATGATAGTTCTGAGGTTTGAGGATTGTTTCCCAAACCACTTAGAAACATCAGAACCTGTTTGCCTCATATTGTTGCCTAATAATCTGTTGCGTTGAAAGTTGCATCTATATCTACAACTGCAGAGTGTCTGTGGTCACTTATGGTGGTGGATATTTGGACTGCTGTTGAACAGTGGCTATCCTATGAAAATGTGTCAACGTATGCTCTCACTGGTTGCTGCGTTTGTGGTGGCAGGCAGGCTCTCCCTCTCGTTCTTCATGGCGGTCACACCAATTCCGTACTCTGTACCCGGCTTCAATCCTGTAATGGAGAAGAACAGAGATGAATATGAGTACCTGATTACCTGATTAGCTTCAGTCCTGCAATCGAGTAGAACAGAGATGGATTTGAGTACCTGATTGAATTGACTTCAAGAGTAACAAAGTCATAGCGAATCCTATCTTGGGAAAAGCCCTTTTACCTTCTACTGACATAATTGCATGTTGGGATTTGGTCATGGTTGACCCTCACCAGTGATAGTTGCCTGAGTGTTGTCTCCTGACCCACGGGGGAACACCTCTTCGCCATGGGAACCCCCAGAGATAGGGCTGTACTTCACCCTGTAGCTGTCAACGTCTGCCCGGCTGTTTCTCCACTCCAGTTTGACACTGTTGTCTGTCTGGCCCAGTGGCTGCAGGTGCTTGGGAGTGTCCAGGTCTGTAACAATGCAAGAAGAAGAAAGGAATATAATAAAGACTGTTGACAGTCAACTCTTGATAAATCCAAGCGTGCATGATGTTATCAGGTACACTTAAAAAATGGACTGGACATGGAATTGAATTGGGACTGTAAAAATGTAGTGTGCTCAAACACAGTCTGCACTTATCAGGAGTGCACTTATCAGAAGTGGATAAAATAAAGCCCCAACCTGTGGTGAATATCTCAGTGACTAGATCACTGGTACTGTTTCCCCTCCTGGAGACCAGGGACACCTGGTACTCAGTGTCTGGGCTGAGGCTGTCAATGCTGTACTGTTTGTCTGAGGTGGGCAGGTCCACGCTGGTCCTCTCTGTGGGGTCAGAGCTGGGGCCGTAGGACACGGTGACACCATCCACCTGAGCCACGGGATGGAACCAGGTGACCAAGCTCGAGCTGTCTGTCACATCACGCACCTCTACCTGCCTGGGCCCATCAATCCCTGGGGGAAAGGGACACAAGGAATACAATATGTTAAGGATGACTATTGCTGGCTTATTCACCCACCATCCCCTCCCCTGTAATTATTCCCCAGGTCGTTGCTGTAAATGAGAATGTGTTCTCAGTCAACTTACCTGCTAAAATAAGGATGAAATAAAAATAAAGAAAAAGGGTGAAAGTATGTGCTCTTTGTTATGGACAATGATCACATAAATGTTTTAAGTGTTCCCTTTGGGCTAGAGACGCAAGGACACAAGGAGTATAGGTTTTATTTTAACTACATTTTAAGACCTGCACAGCACTATTATACTTATGGCATAACAAATGTCCTCAACAGTTTGGTTACTCTGACTGTTTGGTATGTGATTTCACTGATCTGTGTTCTGACAGGACCTCTGGTAAGTTCCTGTATTTATTTTCACAGGAGAAGTTTCTCAATTCCATGTTGTGGTGACTTCACCGGGTGATATAGGCCATAGGTTCACACTGTATAAATCACCTACTTCTTTCATTCCACATTCTTGAAAGCTGTGCTGAACTTAAGCCTGTATAAATAACGTGTGCCCGAGTCAGAAGGAGAAGATATTTATAGGCTCCATCAACAAGGAATTTGTTATGAAATGGCTTTTCCATGGACGAGGAGTAGCATAGTTCCCGCTAGAAACCCATTTGACCTTAATGTATGGACTAACAGTTGGCAGAAAAAGCTAAGGTAAACCCTGATTAAGAGTTTATAGCAGGGCTTCTTGAAAGATACAAAGACTCTATTGTAATATGCAGGCTGGGCTGAAATTGAGCATTGTTCACTTTTGCAAAAAATAATGTTAAATTGAACTGTGTGAAACGACAATGGGGGTTTAGCCACTTCCATCTAATCCTCATGCCATGATTGACAGTTAAATTGGTCTGTTCAGTTGTTCCTCTGTCTGCTTGTGTGATTTGTGAGGTGTAAGCATTTTCCTTATCCACCCCATGGGATGTGGGTGGCCGCCAGGATGAGTGGGAGAAGCCTGGTTTAAATTAATGAATGTATGACATGACATGACAGTGTCAGATAAATTGGCTTCCCAGTTTGCACATACAGATCTGCACCGGACTAGGGGGAAAAAAAACATTACATAAGCTTACTGGTAGTGACGATTTTAGTAGACTGAGGTCCCCTGGTATTGTTCTTGATGACGCCCACTGAAACCTCGTACTCCTGACCAGGACCTAGCCCTGACTGCTCATACAAGGTCTGGGAGGATGGAAGGGTGGTCAGTGTTTTCCCACTCTCCTCTTTCTGAAAGGACAAATAAATAGTGTTTTTAATATACAATTTCTGGATTCATACATACTACATAGCCTACTTACATATCCAACAGGCTAACTGAGGTAAGCCATGTAAATGTGTCCTTTGGATCAACAAAATAAATATTTCACACTGTTAATGTTGAGTTAAACAATAACAATTGTTACAATTTAGCAGGTATTTGATTGCCTCAGATAAGAATGCTGCAAACAAAGCCCATTTGGCCCATAGTAAAAGGGATGAAGTGCTGATCATGGATTACAGGTCCTTACATTTTATGTATGGGGCAATAAAGCCAAGCGCTGAAGAGAATGGGATTAGCAATAAACACTGCTGAGCATGTCCTGGCTGCTGGAGATCTCCTTGAGGAGTGTTATAACGAGGATACGGCCCTTTGTGAAAATGAACTTGGGGACAATATGAAGGGTATTATGAGTCATGGCTGCCCAGACCTTTGCTATTAGCAACTGAGCAGAAAGCGTGCAAGTAACAATATGCCCCCAGATTTGTGATCTGAGGCAATGCACAGTTTTCCATGTACCGGTTCACATCAGCGTTATTCTTTAAAGTGTAATTGGTGGTTTATTGTGTATGTTTAATTTTTAGTTATTGCTACTTCACTGGACATGATAAATAGCCAAGCATTTCAAGATCTCCTCACTAAAAGAGCAAAGCCAGCTTGTGTAAATCTGTCATCTTGTGGAATTCTAGGCGAGACCCAGCAGAGATCACTTGCAAAGAGATGGATAGATTGCAAAAAGAGATGGACAGACTGACCGTGTTGCGTATATAGAGCTCCCAGGCATCAAAAGGAATGTCCAGCTGATCCCACAACACCTCTACTGAGGTCTCCCTCACTGATTTAAACTTCAAGCCTTCTGGCTCTGGCAGATCTGGCAGGACAAAGAGACAATAATATGTTATGCCTGATGACAATAATATGTTATGCCTGATGACAATAATATGTTATGCCTGATGACAAAATATTGTGCATCGAGACAGTGTGTGGTTTCAAAACTTGTAAAGCATCAGTCAAATCTAGTGGTTGTGTTGGAATCATCTATTCTTAAAAAGAAAGCCTTGTGTAAACATTGTGCTGTGAAATTTTCTCCACTGGACTGAATAGCATTCTGATTACAGTTAATATGCAAATGTATTTTTTACACTTTATACTAAAGTGGATCACATTCCCATGAACCCAGACTGCTCAGAGACCCAAGTTTTCAGATCTTAGGCAAGATGTCTTACTACACAAGCCTCGTTAAACGGGCATGACCTACATGTGGCCACCCTGGCGCTGATTGGGATGCTCTTTTTGTTGCTGAGGATGGCATAGACGTTGATCAGGTACTCGATGCCAGGCTCCAGCTCACTGACAGTGGCAGCAGTCTTGTCTCCGGGCACTGTGAACTCCTGATACAGACCCCCAGGACCATTTGGCACATAAGTAATCAGATACTCTGTCACCAGCATCTCATTATTCCAGGTCAGGTCCACTGTCTCAGTGGTGACCTCTGTTACAGTCAGGTCCTTTGGAGGGGAAACTAAAGAGAACGAGAAAGAGAGAAAATAGAGGGACAGAAAATAGTTATATTTTTGTCTGAGACAAAAAGTTTCCCATGCCCTCAATACATTAATATATAGTACACTGTATATATTCCATTTAGCAGACACTTTTATCCAAAGCCACTCAGCCACTAACAATCCTCTACACAAAGCTAATGCTTTCCGCAGACTCACATCTGGTAGTGGTTTGGACCGCCAAAGATCTTTGAGACAGAAGTACAGACAACTGAAATGCACAACTTTTGGCATCAGAGGAAATCGTAGATGGAAGTTTTAGTCCTTTTCGCAAAACCCCTTTGAAATTAATTTAAATGGTTTCTCTTATTTGGGGATTTTATTACGTTTTGAGTATAAAACATAACGGAAAAATAAGCAATTGGATGTAATGTGGCATTCAACCAGTACATGGAAATATCAAGCATACAAAGTTAACAAATGAACTAAACCCAATTATTCCTTTTTTTTCTCTCAATCAGGGGGTCAGTTGAATGAAACCATTCTTACCTTCTGAGCAGTCTTCTCCGATGTATCCCTCATCACAGAGACATTGTCCATTCATACAGCGGCCCTTGTCCTGGCAGTTGTTGAGGCAGCTCAGCTCTCCGCAGTTGTCTCCCACGTATCCCTCCTCACAAATGCACTTCCCGTTAACACAGAGCCCCCTGTTGTTGCAGTTTTCAGGGCAGGTGAGTCCAGAGCAGTCATCACCCGCATAGCTGTCCTGGCAGACACATTTTCCATCTACACAGTATCCCTGGCCTAGGCAGTCATTGGGACAGCGCTTCTCACTGCAGTCTTCCCCTGTGAAGCCCTCATCGCAGACACACTGCCCGTCAACGCAGCGTCCGCGGTTCATGCAGTTGTTGGGGCAGCTCAGCTTGCTGCAGTCCTCATCAGTGAAGCCAGCATAGCAGACACACTGGCCGTCCACACAGTCTCCATGGCCGTAGCAGTCCGAGGGGCAGGTCTTAATACTGCAGTCCTCTCCACCAAAGCCTTCATCGCATACACACTGTCCGTTGACACAGCGGCCCCGGTTGAGGCAGTTGTTGGGGCAGGAGAGCTCAGAGCAGTCCTCTCCTTGGTAGCCTATGTCGCAGTGGCACTGCCCATTGAGACAATGCCCCCTGTTGTGACAGTTGTTGAGGCAAGCCAGCTGGCTACAGTCCTCTCCTTGGTAGCCAGCATCGCAGATACACATGCCATTGAAGCAAGTACCTCTATCGTTGCAGTCACTGGGGCAGGTGAGCTTGGAGCAGTCCTCTCCAGTGTAGCCAGCGCTGCAGACACACTGGCCGTCCAAACAGAAACCATGACTCATGCAGTCGCTGGGGCAGGTTGTCTCCCTACAGTCCTCCCCGGTGAAACCTTCTTCGCAGTAGCAGGTTCCGTTGACGCAGCGTCCACGGTCATAGCAGTCATTGGGGCAGATGAGTTCGGAGCAGTCAGAACCCGTCCATGGCTCTTCACACACACACTCCCCATCCACACACTTTCCACGGCCTAGGCAGTTGTTCAGGCAGTCAGTCTGAGAACAGTCCTCTCCAGTGAAACCCTCGGCACAGATGCAGACCCCGCCAATGCATTGTCCGTTCTCACCACAGTCCACTTTGCAAACCTCATGCAAACAGTCGTTTCCGCCAAAGCCCTCGAAGCAAATGCATTTCCCGTCTACGCATCGACCTTGGTCCTGGCAGTCATTGGGGCATTCAGACTCAGTGCAGTTGGGTCCCTTCCAGCCAGGCTTGCAAATACAACCACAGGTGTCAGCACTGTAGTTGCCACGGCCATTGCAGTAAGGCTTGGTCCCCACCTCACCTAAAGGATCAGAGTTAAGCGATTACAACCCTCTGAATCATAATCCTGCCCCTCACCCCCCAATACACTTCTCTAACAAATGCCATTTAGAAATATTGTAATCAAGTATTATCATCCTAGACCATAGACATTTGAAAACCCAATTATGTCCTGAATATCTTCTAGTCAGCACAGAGTTTGTCCATGCTTTGATGTTCATTCCATTTTCAAGAGCATTTTTCCCTTTAAAAGAGAAAGTACTGCTAAGCCCCACATTCAATTCCATTGAATCTTCCCAGAGGTTCAGTAAAACAGATGTACCTCTGAAGGAAGGGGAGGTGATGAGGTGACAGTCATCCTAAGCATGCTATAATATACCAGGATTTCTCAACCCTTTGCCCTTTGCCCTTCAAAACACCCTAAACTTGTCCCAATTATACTATTTTCAGTATCCTAACAGCTGTGTTGTGTTTTCTAACCATTTATTTACCAGGTAAGTTAAGTGAGAGCACATTATCATTTACAGCAACGACCAGGGGAGAGGAGAGGGGTTGAATGAGCCAATCAGAAGCTGGAGGTGGTTAGGTTGACATGTATACAGTACTGTACCTGTGACTGGCTGAGCACTGCAGAAGCCAGCGTCTCCAGTAGTGCACTGATCTCTCAGAGTGGACAGCTCTCCCTCCAGCATCTCCAACCTGCTGAGGAGTTCCTTCAAATCCGGGAGCCCTTTGGTGCATGCACACGCCTGCTGAGGAATGTTGATGCGGTGGGTGAAAATAATCTGGTTCTGCCCATCCATGGTATGTTCGGTAGTGTGGAGGCCTGATGGCAGAACTGCGTCCTGGGGCTCAAGGCTGGTACTTCCTGGCGCATCCAGGTCCACTGAGCACAAGGAGCTAGCGGGGACGTTGATGTTGTAGACGTGGTTGAAGACCACTGGCTGGTCAGCACTGGGGAGGGTTATGTTGTCTCCGCCCGGGGCTGTCAGAGTCGCCCGTTTATGCCTAAGTATTTTTCTCACCAGCCCAGATTGGCAGAGGCTGAAAATAAGAGTCAGGAAGAGGCAGCCTAGAATGCTTTTAGTACTCATGTTTGGCTCTCTTAACTGGACTCAGCTTTTGGAATATCGGGACAAAGTCTGGCCAAATCTGGAAAACAGTGTATGGGCCCTGGAAACAAAAGACATTAAGTCAAAGATAGCCTCAATAATGCACATGGATAACTACATTTTCACAGGGTCACTCTGGGGAGACGTCCATGACTGTAAAACTTGTAAAGGCAGACAATAACCTGTGCACTCCGTGAACTACAAGATGGTAAAAATAGATCAGCAAACAAAGTCAACATAACTTTTTTACTTCAAGTGTCCAGACTAATCCAGGTTGTTACACTTGAACACCTGCACATTCCAATTGCATTCTGTCTATTATACCCTAGATAACAGCACCTGTAAAACTGACAATGCTAAATTCGGACACTAAAGGCCATAACATTCCAGAGGGATGAAGTTTGAGTTGTAAAGGCATCCAGTGTGTATGTCATTACCCCCTCTAATCAATAGGTTTCACTCAGATGTAAATGTGAAAAGATTCAAGTATTCTCTCCCTCTCTTTATTTACCTATTCTCACAGGGTGAACACTGTCTATTTAAGTTGTGAGTGATTGACACCTAACCCTTTAGTGTCTTTTCCCGCTGAGGAAAGCGACCACTGACTACCGACCCGTAGCACTCACATCTGTAGCCATGAAATGCTTTGAAAGGCTGGTCATGGCTCACATCAACACTATTGTCCCAGAAACCCTAGACCCACTCCAATTTTCATACCGCACCAACAGATCCACAGATGATGCAATCTCTATTGCACTCCACACTGCCCTTTCACACCTGGACAAAAGGAATGCCTATGTGAGAATGCTATTCATTGACTACAGCTCAGCGTTCAACACCATAGTGCCCTCAAAGCTCAACACTAAGCTAAGGACCTTGGGACTAAACACCTCCCTCTGCAACTGGATCCTGGACTTCCTGATGGGCCGCCCCCAGGTGGTAAGAGAAGCAAGTACAGGGAGTGAACATTTAATGAGCAGCGGACATGGAACAGGACAGGCCAGCGTCTGGACATAAACACATTTAACAGCATTAATGCAGACACAGTGAACAAACGGTGAAGCAGACAGAAATAGGGAAGGCAATCAACAAAGGGAAGGAGTCCAGGTGAGTCCAATGAGCGCTGCTGACGGTGACAGGTGTGCATAATGAAGGGCAGCATGGTGCCCTCAAGCTCCAGAGAGAGAGAGCGGGAGCAGGCATGACACCCTGACTATTTCTAGTTTCATGTTGCACCTCTGTACCCTTCAAAATTGAATACAGATGTAGGATCTTTATTGTATCCCCCTGTTGTTGCAGGAAATGCAAACTTGTAGTGTATTCAAAGTCTACAAAGGCTTCTGAAGTTTGTAATTTCCACTTAAGATTGTCAGACTTGATTTATGCATCAACCCCTACAACAATGTCAATTAATTGTAATCCACACAATAATTGACATTTCCTGTTGCTGCAGGATTATTTGCCTGCTGTGAGAAAATGCTCAAATGAAGATCCTGTGGGTATGTACCGGGCATGTTCACAGGAAATGGTAATGAGGGAGGACTTTTGATCTACAAACAATATATTGACACTATCTACTTTCAATATGTCTATGGACACAGAGACCTGAGATCTTAAATCCCTTCCCTGTTTTTCTCTTTGAGTGACCTCACAGCACTCGGTAAAGAATCTTCCTGGATATTTTACCACAGTTCAATAAGCAGTTTGGATGTAAATTTGTGTTCCATAGGATTTATTTAACTCCACACTGTACATGTTCATTATTCAACCCTCTGTTTTCCCCATGTTTGTGTGCGTTATTGTTCCAAATTGATGTCAGTCCATATGGGTGGGCTTGGTATTGTTACTACTTTGTTAATTCCTTTGAGTAAACTACGTTGTGTTGCTCATCTCTGCTGTCCTGCGCCTGACTCCCTTTGCACCAACTACACCACGCATTCTGACATTGAGTTACTTGTACATATCCCATGTTAGGATTAAGCCAATAGTCGATATTCCCACCGGCCACTGCATATCACTCTGATGACTTCATATGCTGGACACTGTAGCCCTGTAATTTGTGGGAGACGGATTGGAAGAAACGTCAAACTGTTCTTCCCCCTCAGTGTGGGAAAACAGTGAGTAATGACTGTGAGTAATGAATGAGTTTAGGGTTTCCAAAGGTTGGGTGGGTGTGAGGGGAGACACTACTGTAGCAAGACCCTGGTTGATCCATTGAAGGTATGCCAAACCACAGGTCTGGTAGGATTGATCATGCCCAGCCCTATTTCCTAGTTCACAATAGAGTGCAAATTCAGCATTTGACACAGAGAGTTACTCTCCCCCACTGATTTCCGCTTGAACATAATAAACACTACTTGACTACAGATTATGTTACAGCCCACATGCTTTCACAACATGCCTGATCTTTAATGTTGTATGTAATATAACAACCCCCCAGATGAAGCAAAATAAGCCTGACTGATCAATCAATATTACAGTGGCTATCAACTCCTTTCAGGTTTGAAAAGAATTGAAGAGAAAGCATATACATTTTCTGCATATCCCATCAGTGATACGTATCACAGTAGACTCTGCAAAGTTGACAGCTCAAACGACAAGGGAACGAGGGTTCACGCAGAATGGAAAGGTGGCCAGACCTGTAGAGATGAGCCAACCCATGTCAGCTCACTAAACACTCTGTCAGCTCTTTGCAGAAAGACCATTCCAGAGCATCTATTTTGCTACTCTCTGGTTTCAGTGGAAATAAAGTTATAGCAGGCCCATGGCTCAGTCGGTAGTGCACCTGTGATGGCTATTCCAGCGCTCCTTTTCCATTCCCGCCCTATCTGCCTCTCAAATGTCTTCCTCCCACTGTCTTGCAATGTCATCTCCCTCGCTCTCTGTGTGTGTGTGTGATTGTGTGGGCGTAGACAGGTGTGCTGGAGTCAGAGCAGATCCCTACCAGCTGCAACCTGTTCCATAATCAAGACCTCTACAAATACTCAGTCCTGCCACTTCCACACTGCCAGGTTGTAATCTCTGCCCAGTCAGTCCATGTTTCTAGCCATTTGTTCCTGTTGTGCCTGTTTTCCCCTGCCTGGTGCTGTTTTCCTCTCCGCTCCGCTACAGTTCTTCTCGCTCTGACTCTGGTCCCTGTCTCCAGTCCGACTTCTTGTCAGTCCTGCTACTCTGTCCTGGATTCCCCACTCTACGCTCCCTTGGATTCCCCTCCGGACCTGCTTACCCTGTCATCCACAACTCTCTCTCCAGCCTTAGCCTCCGCACCTGGTTTCCAGCAACCCGCCTGAGCTTCCCCTGGACTGCACTCAATCTTCCCCCCGTGTTTCAATAAATATCTTGGTTACCTCATCCCAGCCTCCTTGTCTGAGTCTGCTCTTGGGTTCACCTGTTCCACGCCGCATGACATACTGCATCAGTATGGAGTCTGTATTTGTCAGTTTCTAACTCAAACATGCAGTTAATCTGTTATAGGCTCATGATTACAAGGACCCCATTATTCCCTGGAGGCGAGGATACACTATAGAAACGTGTAGTGTATTTGAGGTTTAAAAAAGATTCTGAAGTTTGTAATTTCCACTTAGAAATGTCAGATTTTCCCTTACGAAAAATGTATCAACCCCTACAAAAATGTCTATTAATTATAATCCACATAATAATTCACATTTCCTATTTTAGCAAACTGGCTCAAATTAAGATCCTACACCAGTACTGTTGGATCTAAGACTCTTGATTTACGGCCTCTGTGGATGATGAGTGGACCACATGTACGTACTTTTCCTAGTTAGCAATACCCAGAAATACCAGAGTTTAGCAACCAACAGCTTTTAGATTTAATGTTTGATGGGATGTAACCTAAATTGCTTGGTTTTCTTGAAAGGATTAGGAGTTTCTGTTGGCTGACATTGTCCCTGGTGAGGGTACTATTGGTGGAAAGAGTAGTATACAGCAAATTTGAGATGTGTATATTTTTTTACACCAACTTAGTGTGTATGTCACCCACCTTGTGTTAAACGAACACTTTTCAAAGTACTGATAAACTAACACCCCAAGAGTGTTGGGTCCCTAACACCATGGGTGACACCATGGGTGACTTAAATTAACATTTTATTAGAGCTGATGCTGTAACACTTTCTCTGTGTTAGGGATGCAACACCACAGGTGTTGATGTGTTGTTTTAGCGCTGTAGGGTGTAAAGCCTTATTTGCATATTTATTTCCGAGGGTGCCTTTCGAGTGAATTTTAGCTGTACCTGTACCACTCATGACTGTGTTTGCTAGTGACTGTGAAATAGTTAATTCATGGTTACACAGAGCATCTGCACTGACCCTATCTTGCAATGACTCTATGCATTCTCACATGACTATACAGTACACACTATACACACACACCCACACACATTACACTGACACTCTCGCACAAAACCCACACACGTTCACATACACTACACACGCATGCCGAGAACACACACAAACACACACATTTCATGATTAAATCTACTGCCTTTGTATTTGGAGCATGAGACAAATAAAATCTGATTGATATCCAACAATTGGAACTTTTACTCACCCGCAATCTGCAGATAGAATGACTGTCAAGGTAGGGAAGATTGATAAGTGAGACTACCTAAACCATCTAAACTGGAACAACCATCTCAATAACAGATTAAATAAATCCAACCACTTACAGATTGGATTAGTTTAGAAACATTTGTTATTTATCTTTGTGAAGTATAAGAAAAACGAATCAATCAATTTGCATGCAGAAACACATATTAAAACAAATGTATCTAAAAAGCAACCTGCAACAAAACATGCTGGGAAATATGGCAATGATACCCCTCCCATATCATTTTTTCTCCGAGTTAACGGTAATTAACTCAATTCAGTTGAGAAACAACAACACCGCCTTGGTGTTGATTCCACTGTGATTCAAATAACACTTCATTTATTCACCACGGGTGGCGTCAATTTCAATCCCACTGATGTTAACCTCACTAGAATCAACACTCAGATATAACACCACATTTTACCTCAACACCGAGATTTTAACATCCGCAAATTTGCTGTGTAATGATGAAATGGGAAGTCCAAATTATGGGTTTTCATTCATTCATGAGTTGTATCAGAAATGTGGGGTTTTGCTGTGTTTGTGTATGAAATCGAGAGCAGCAGGGAAAACATTAGTCCTAATCTCTTGTAGATTATGGGAGGATGAGTTAAAAAAGAAATAAACTTTAAGTGTGTGTGTGGTGTGTGTGTGTGTGTGTGTGTGTGTGTTTTGGGTCAGAAATATTTATGATATTCAAAGTTACTAGAAAACCCAGAACAAACTATAATTATTAGTTTGAGTTATATATTTTGGACACCCTGCGATTTCAAGAACACATAATTCAGATTCAGAATGGGGTTGATCAAGGACATCCCCTTTCACCATGGGACTTAGGGAGACGTTTGTTACAGAGAAAAAATAAATAAATATCTGTGTTTTCTTTAAAACAGAATTACTGGAGCCTTATAACTCTTCCCCCATCCTGGCGTGGAACTGTGAACTTTCCCACATGGAAAACGGGGACGAGGAATGTTGGCCCTAGATCCGGGACATCTGTTTTGCCTAGTCCAAGACCAAGGCATTAATGCACGAGTCATACTGTATGTCCAGACTGGGGCAGCCTTTATGCTCAAGACACTTTAGCAATTAGCTAAATTCCCCCTGAAGCTTAAGACAAGCTTTCCTGCAGGTCCAGGGTTACTTATATTACAGATGTATCACCTTTCTGAGAAATGGGCTGCCTGGCTGCTCGATTCAGAGCATTATGGTCGGTCCCATATGGGGTCACACAGGGGCGGAGAGAGAAATAAAAACTGTTAAAACCCCCTAAGGTCGATTCCCGCCCCCCGCGAAAATCGAATTAGTATAATTTAAAAATCCCCATAAAAATCTGTCAGTTTAAGCTAGATATATCTGTTTTTTTGCATTGCATGCGTCTCAATCCACAGCATCCATCTACAGTATGTAACACTTTCACAGTGAAAGGTGACACAGCTAGAGCAGTGTTTGTCAGACCATGAGACATACCGAAAATCGGACTTCTTACAAAATTGTCTGGTGTAGAAGGATTGTTCTACTCAGTTATATCACAATCACCAGCTGGGTGTTCTGTGTGCAAGGAGTTTTGAATATTAGTTTTACTATTATGACCCCTCTATGGAAAGATGAGACTCTTTTTTTGCTCCACGACCCCCACAAGCGTCTTGGAATTCGTCTGAAGTCCAAACAGTTTGGGCTACACACTAATATGACCCCTCTGTGGAAAGGTGAGACTCTCACGAACACGTACATGTCAGTTGTTTTGCTTTCACAAGACTCCTCTGAAAGTCGTCAGTACCAGTTGAAAAAATTTATGAAGGTATATATGGAGACTGTTTAGTGCCAAAAATAAGCAGTTAAATACATGTAAAAAATATATATAACAATAATAATAATGTTTTGTGATCTTTCGTATATCCCTCAGATATAGGAAATACACTTCAGAACAAACTTCCTTTAGATTTGTTTTGTTCCATGTAGTTAATTTGTTATTCAATGCGTTTGTATTGGGCTAATAGCAGTAAGGCCATAAATATTTGTCCATTACATTTATTTATTTTTTTGATACTTCAAGGGGTCTTAAAATGTCAAATCCAATAGCACAATAATCTTTGGTATGACCTTCTTAAAACAATTCCATATAGCTTAGTAGAACCCCCCAGTCCTTCACGGCGTAGTGTGTTACCAATTGTTTTCTTGGTGACTATGGTCCCAGCTGCCTTGAGATCATTGACAAGATCCTCCCGTGTAGTTCTGGGCTGATTCCTCACCGTTCTCATGATCATTGCAACTCTACGAGGTGAGATCTTGCATGGAGCCCCAGGCCGAGGGAGATTGACAGTTCTTTTGTGTTTCTTCCATTTGCAAATAATCGCACCAACTGTTTTCACCTTCTCACCAAGCTGCTTGGCGATGGTCTTGTAGCCCATTCCAGCCTTGTGTAGGTCTACAATCTTGTCCCTGACATCCTTGGAGAGCTCTTTGGTCTTGGCCATGGTGGAGAGTTTGGAATCTGATTGATTGATTGCTTCTGTGGACAGGTGTCTTTTATACAGGTAACAAACTGAGATTAGGAGCACTCCCTTTAAACAGTGTGCTCCTTAATCTCAGCTCGTTACCTGTATAAAAGACAACTGGGAGCCAGGAATCTTTCTGATTGAGAGGGGGTCAAATACTTATTTCCCTCATTAAAATGCAAATCAATTTCTAACATTTTTCACATGCGTTTTTCTAGATTCTTTTGTTGTTATTCTGTCTCTCACTGTTCAAATGACCCTACATCATTGGGCAAACGTACAAAATCAGCAGGGGATCAAATACTTTTTTCCCTCACTGTATGCTGTTGAGTTTCTTTATGTCTCAGACTGTAAATATTATTTTGTTGAGCAAATTAAACCAAATGTGTAGTCTTGCAGCACAATCCTTCTACAAACAAAGACATAGTCCCGTAGGCACTGTAACCATGGTTAGTCTTCTGTATCTCTAACTCTACAATTCAATGATACCATTGGAAGCTGAGAGAGGAAAGTTTTCTTCACCATCACACATCACTACCACCTACACACAGACACAGTGAGTAGGATTTGGTGTCTACGGTGTCTTCAGTTCTCGCTCTGTAATTCATAACACCATATCCATGGGAACGGTTGGAGTGAAGCGCGGCAGGGTGTACCTCTTATGGAAAACAGTCTCGAAACTCTTGTCTCGGAGGCGTTAGCAGCATGTCAGGACTTCCCGGTCTGTGCCAGACACAGCCGTCGATCATGCACATCTGCTTGTTTGCTCATTTCGTTTTTTCCTTGGGATTGTTTATTTTCCGTTAATGGGAACAGGAAGGGCTGATTGACCAAGCTACTGGAACAGCTGGGGAACCTTTCCACTTAGTGGGTGAGAGTGTAGTGAGTGCAATACCTGAGGTCCTGAGGTGACTTGTTGGTTCACACAAACACATAGATACACAAATTCACACACACACATGCACAGACACATGTTATCATGCAGTTGCATGTACACACACAGATCTCTCCCTCATGTGAACTATAACGCATACACACATACCCAAACACCTAATTTTCATTAGACCTCATCCTTCCGTTTGCATTCAGATGAACGTAGGGTTTACTAAATGGTTGTTCCTGGTTTTTCTGTTGTAAAAAATGATTGAGATGGCAATAAGTAGTAGTAAACTCTGCCTCGCCCTGAGTTTGAGATATGGCATGCATTACAGGGTCATATGTTTCCTATCTGATCTGTATTGTCACATTACCTTCACAGCGCCTGCTGCACAATGCAATAAAAAGTCTTCACTCCACCTCTGAATTGTATCAATTACCATTATCCACAAGATAATGCTACAAACAAGTGACAAAATAATATAGAAGCTCGACAGTAATTGACAATAATTAGGATGTGGTTGAATAATCACATTGCCTCATACGTTTTGTTTAAGTAGCGTGTGGGTTTTTATGCTTGGCAGGATATCGCAGCAGATTTACTACTGCTTCACTGGCAGATCACCAAGAAAGTGAGAGCAGTGAATAAAAAAGCAGGAAATTTTCACAGGCCGTATGGAGCCATCTGCACCCCAGTCCCACACGCAACTTGTTACACACCCCGTCTAGACGCCCCAGCAGATTTATAGTGCAAGGCCCTGATATCAAAGTCTGTATGCGCTCCTTGACACAGATCCTGCATATGTAGGCAATAACCCCTGCCCCATACATGGCCATGTGTATTCTTAGATGATCAAATAAAATCAAGAAGTCCATCATCAGTCGATCAATCCACATGAGTGTTGCAGTCATGTTTTTACATACAGTGATGTCATTATTTTATTCAATGGGATGTGGATCAAAGGTTTTGGTCTAGTTCTCTGGTAAAGCTACAGCAGATAAAGAGTAGAGAAGGGTCAGACTTTTACCTGAATTGTGTTCACCTAAAACCAGATGTTGAACAATAGTTTGATAGGGTACATACAGTTGGACTAGACATGATTCCACATGAACAAAAACATTGTTGGGGTCATGTAACAGAAAGATGTACATTGCTATCTGATCAGTAAATATAACTAGAGAGAAACTGCATATTTGAGGCGTCACACTCTCTACTGAGTGGAGGTCAAAATGAGAGGGACATACCTTCTCCAAAAGCAGGACAGGCCCTGAGGCAAAGGCCTCAAGGGGGTCACTATAACACCAGTCTCCTTATAGAGGCCACACATCCCCCACACCAACAGAGGCCTGTCCCTTTCTCTCTGTTAAGCAGCCCCATAGCAGAGGACCCATAAAGCATCTGCACCCTGCACCTCATGACCCTAACTGGGGCCAAGTAGTAACTAACAGATGTCCCATTCAAAATGCTCTACGTGTATGAGGTGACCTCTTCTTTCTGATCTATGAGTTTTGGGGGAAGTGTGACTCCACAGTTAACAGTTTTTTTCAGTACTTGGTCATGTTACATAGCATTTGTGATTTTTGTGTTAAAGGTTGACAGCAATGATGATTTAAATGTACGAAGTAGCTAACTTATTTTACTTATAGTAAGATTAGTTTAGAATACTGCCGACAACAGTTACTGTGTAAGTAGTCTCGCGTTGCGATACCTCCAAAATCGTTTTCACGCCTCCTTTGGAGGTCTGGAGAATTTTGTATTGGAAAAGCGGTTTGAATGGTCTGCTGGCTCCCAGCTGCAATATTTTAATTGTATGTTACATTTCAAGAACCCTCCCCCCACACACTCGATGAAGGGGGTGGTACGTGTTGTGCTCGTCACTGTTTTCCGACCGGGTAGGGCACATTTTGTAGAAAGTTGTTCTTTACGCTAGCTAGTTTGCAACATTGGCAATAAAAACACATGGCATGCTCCCCATGACTCTCTCCCTCTCCCTCTCTCTGTGTGTGTGTGTGTGTATTGTGTGGGCGGAGACAGGTGTGCTGGAGTCAGAGCAGATCCCCACCAGCTGCAACCTGTCCCATAATCAAGACCTCTACAAATACTCAGTCCTGCCACTTCCACACTGCCAGATCGCAATCTCTGCCCAGTCAGTCCATGTTTCTAGCCATTTGTTCCTGTAGTGCCTGTTTTCCCTTGCCTGGCGCTGTTTTCCTCTCCGCTACAGTTCTGCCCTCTCTGACTCTGGTCCATGTCTCCAGTCCGACTTCTCGTCAGTCCTGCTACTCTGTCCTGGATTCCCCACACTTCGCTTCCTTGGGTTCCCCTCCGGACCTGCTTACCTTGTCCCCACACCTCTCGCTCCAGCCTCAGCCTGCGCACCTGGTTTCCAGCAACCTGACCGAGCTTCCCCTGGCCTGCACTCAATCTTCCCCCGTGTTTCAATAAATACCTTGGTTACCTCATCCCAGTCTCCTTGTCTGAGTCTGCTCTTGGGTTCACCTGTTCCGCTTCGTGTGACATCCTGCCTGGGGAATGGAACTAAGGAGGTGATATAAATATGGGAGGTAATCAGTGAAGTGATTGAGTCCAGGTGGGACTAATGATGAAGTGTTGGTGCGCATGATGATGAATGCCAGGTGCACGTAATGATGAATGCCAAGACTGGTGGTTAGTAAACTGGCAGCGTTGAACGCCGGAGGGGAGGAGCGGGAGTAGACGTGACAGTTGGACCTTCTCTTAAAATGACACTCCTTTAAATTAACACAAAGGCCACACTTTAGCTTTAACATGACAATTTTGTCATTGAAACAGTATTATTTAGTCCTTTATTATGACAACTAATGCATATTTTATTTGCCATTGTCTTTTTTTTATCCCATTTCCTATAAATAGGTAAGGCACAGGGGAAGGAGGCTGCTTTTCGGAAGTGGTGTGGAATGGTTGGCGAGCTGCGGTCTCTCCTACCAGTTCCAGTTCCTGTATTGAAGTGGTGTGGAATGGTTGGCGAGCTGCGGTCACTCCTACCAGTTCCTGTATTGTCCGTCACAGCTACAGCTTCCAAGGTTACAAGGAAGAGCATAATGAAGCACCTGGGCATGCAGCAATGTGTTGAGGTAGTGAAAAGTCCTGACAGGGACAACATCCGACTGGCAGGGAAGAAGGTGTCTTCTGACCCTATAGAGACATTTTCATGGTTTCTCACAGAGTTGGACCCCAAGGACTGTCATATTCTGTAAGAGAATTGAAGACTGCACTTTGCTGTACAAGGTTTTTCACCAGTTCCTTGGGGAGAAATCTGTGCATTCAGCAGGAGCAGAGAACACACTGGGAAACAGGCTTTTGGACATGTACCCCTCAGAGACACCCGAGCACATAAAACTGCACATTATCGTAGCCTTGAAAGATGAGTTATCTAATCTCAGAGTTGTGATGGCTACTTCAGCACTGGGAATGGGGATAGACTTTAAGGGTGTCCATCATGTAGTCAACTATGGACCACCTCAAGACCTTGAGTCCTACATACAGCCATATGGAAGAGCGGGTAGGGACGGCACAAGATAACATTCACTTATCCTATACCATGGAAGACAGCTTGTTGCAGTTTCAGATAAGGTGAGACAGTATGTGTCAAACAGTACCAGCTGCCGGCAAGTGAAACTGTTACAGTTCCTTGACGATAAGGTCACAAAACCAATATCACCCAAACATGACTGTTGTGACAATTGTGCTACTTCATCCAACTGCAAGGGTGTATAAGAGGGCAATTCAAGTCCTTTGGAGAGGTATGCAGGACAAAAATTACAACCAAACAGTGGCAATTTTAGCATGTAAATCTTGCGGGATGCATGCCAGCAATGCCACTACACAACACAACACTAAACAATACATTCATTGCACTATCGCGGTGACAAATGGTGCCCACAAACTGTTAGGACCTCCATGAAGCTGTCCAAACAGCATCCCAACATCTTATCACTGCTACACCTGGCTATCAGCAGAGCCTTGTCTGGCAGCGAAATAGTTCATTCAGCCTCATTTACTGCCTTTAAAAAAAACATAGCTGATATGGCTGACTTGCTTAAACAAATGTGGTTTCTAATGACAATTGAGATGTACAAACTATGGCATAAGGGGACGACAAGTGGATAAGAGGCAATCCGACAGAAGTAGTCAGTATAACTATTTGTTCAACACTTTGAAATGTACGGCGACAGAATTCAGAACATGGGCCGCTCGTCGTCCCCTTATGCCATAGTTTGTACATCTCAGTTGTCATTAGAAACCACATTGTTTAAACAAGTCAGCCATATCAGGTATGCTTTTTTTAAGGCAGTAAATTAGGCTGAATGAACTGTTTTGCTGCAAGACAAGGCTCCAGGTGTAGCAGTGGTAAGGTGTTTGGACTGCTGTTGGGACTCTGCTGTTGGGACAGCTTTATGTAGGCCCTAATAGTTTGTTGGGACCGTTTGTCACTGTTATATTGCAATTAATGTATTGTTTAGTGTTGTGTAGTGGCTTTGCTGGCATGCATCTAAGAACATGTTGGGGAGTTTGCCCCACCAAGATTTACATGCTAAAATCTCCACTACAAAAGAGAAGACAGTTTGTTCTTCTCACGGTGTTCAGTTTGTGGTTCCTGATCCACAACACTAGTTCCTTATAGTCCAATTTGTGCAACAGGTTAATTTGGAAGTTCTGGAAGCTTGGGTAGAACCTGCCAGGTGTCAAAGCAAACACCTTCTGATCAAGAAGCACACTTACTATTGTTGATGTCTCAAGATCTACTTGAGATTGAGTGCTTTCCAGACTGTCTTCAGCTCACAAAATACGATTTTAATATCTGAGACTGACATCATGCATTATGCAACATATTTGCAATTATAACATTTGTGGATAAACATTGTGTACTGTATGTGCCACATAAAATGGTCTTCATCAGTTACTTCATTGTCAAGGAAAAAAACTAACTACACTCTAATGGTTCTTCAACTGTCCCCATAGTAGAACCCCTTTGGGTTCCATGTAGAACCCTATGTGGAAAGGGTTCTACATGGAACCGAAAAGGGTACTACCTGGAACCAAAACGGTTCTACCTGGAACCAAAAAGGGTTTTTCAAAGGGTTCTCCTATGGGGACAGCTGAAGAACCCTTTTAGGTTGTAGATAGCACCTTTCTTTTCTAAGAGTGTATATATAAATGATTTAGGCTACAATTGTCACTATGATTAACTGAAAATATTACAAATGTGAGCCTGTAGGACGTGTGCAACAGTGTTTTTGACCTATATGATAAGTCTATGAAGAGTGTAACGATTAATAGTGGGATAATAAACAAACAAACAAAAGTTCACCTGTAGCTGCATGGTCTATTGTATTGACAAAGGTTAGCTGTAGATAGCTATGTTGTTTGAAGCTAGAGCACTTACTTTAACTATGCAGTGATCATTTTTGTTGTTGTCACTTACAGATGATGATGCACCACAAACTGGTGCTTGTAGTGGTTGAATTCCTATATCTGGCGGTTGGTCATCTGTTGCTGGGGCTGCGTCCCTGAATAAGGCCTCGTCTCACCAGACTCTCTGTGCTTTTCTGGAAAGACACTCTTTTGGTACTTCTGGGGGTTGAGACAGCTGTGTCACATCTTTTCAACTCCAGAATTTGCTCACCTCACAAAACACGTCATTGGCACTTATTTTATATTTGAGTAGAATGTGACCGGATCCACTTACTGCTTTTGAAAATCCATCTGTCAGCGTGACAGGTCTGGTTATCTCTTTTAAAGCCAGTGTGTAGACTGGTCACAATAAAAATTATTACAGTTGTATGGTTCACCACAAACACGGCACACTTCAACATATAATTTTTTTATTTTTTTTTATGAATTTGCAATTTCACGATCATCCTCACGCACTGTTGCACCTACGACCCTAATCTTGTGAGCACCTCCGCCCAAGCAAGGCATTTGATTGGTTTAACGTGTTGTGAAGCGTCACTGATTTACACCGATTTCCCACACTTTTTTAGCTGATTTTGTGCCATGGACTTCCTCAGGCTTCCCGTTTAGAGAAGCCTGGTTCTCCACGAGGCTACTGTGTACAGCTTAAAGTATTGTCCATCGGGACCACATAGTGTAAACCTTATGAAAATCAACCACTCACACAGCATGTGGTGAGATTACAATTAAGGGGAGCAAATGGATTTAGAAATAAATGGACAAGCAGTGTGCCTGTTTTATCTCATGACTCACACTGGAAAAGGCTGCATCAACGGCTGCTGCTCCTGCTGTGTAATCTCCTTAATAGAAAACTCATATAAAACGAGACCATAATTGCGTCGCCCACGGACAAACAATTATTCACCAGACCGCGAAAAACTTCCAGAAACCTGAGGGGGACTTCCTGAATAACCCACACACACACACATCTCTGCATGTCTCACACACAGACATACACACACACACACCACTGCACCTTTCACAGACATAAGAATACACATATACACAGACACACACACACACACTTTCCTCTTTTCTAAAGCACACTGTCCAGTCAGTTCACTGATCTACAGTCTGGCAAAATTGGAAAAATATTTTTGGCTCTATGCCATTCATACATCATACATTGGCTCTAAGCCTTTTAGCCGCAGGTGACCAAAGAGGTGGATGACTTCTCCACATGTTCTATCACTCATCAGTCATTAAACCCAGCTAATGCTCTCCTTGCTCTGTCTGTCTCCCAATCCTCCATCTCTATCACACAGACCCAGCCTTGGGTCAAACTGGTAAACCCAGAAGCTTCAGCATGCATGAAGTATGTTAATATCCTTCCCTATAAACCATAATTGGTTCCCTTTAGCGACTCAGCAAAGCTGAGCAATGAGAGCCATCTGTCGCTAAATAAGGAACGAAGCCTGGCAGAGGGAGAACAATGAAGCTGCAGTTGTTGGATAAGTATTATGACAGTATTGTATTCTTATTGAGTTCATCCTGCTTCTTGCCCATTTATTTCAAATGTACATTGGCTTCATAGAACTCATTAATTAATTTGGTATGATAAACTCCACATCCTCTTATTCATATTTTATAAACACTTTATTCAATTACCTGGATGTCAAAATGAATTAGACAATTGAACTGAGTATGCTATGAAGGGTTTGATCTTAATAACCAAAAAAGTAAAAAGTAAAAAAAATATATATATATCTAATCTCCAAAATGATCAGGATCAATTAAACACAATAAATGTAGGTATCTCAAGGTTTGATCACATCATCAATAATCACAATTGACTGTCAAAAAGACTGAAAAAATCTCAACATTTCCAGTTTCTAAATATGGACACACTAATCAATTATCTAAATAACAGCAACAACTCATTCAAAGATCCAAGATCAGTTTCATCCTGGTAAAAAATAAATGAATCTCTCATTCTTACCTTTAGCAGACCAGAACGTTTAGAGCTACTCCACCACAGCCTTCAGCACCAGCTCACATAAATTGCTTTGTTGGAACCCAGAACATTCAATAAAGGGGAATGAAAGGATGTCCACTTTGAAGACTGTTCCGGAACCTCTCTCCTTGTGTTCCAACCTGATGGCACTTCTGTTCCGAAAAACCCCTTTGCCACTGATAGCTCAGGCGCCTGCTCTCCTCACCTAGACCCTACAGAGGATCCGAGCTAGAGAGAGAGTGGGAAAGAAAGAGAGAGGAGGATAAAAGGCCTTTTAAACTGAGAGAGAAGCCTTCTGGTCAGACCCCAATTCCTCAACTACAGCCCTTAAATAGCCGTCACTTTCCCTCCCTCCTCTCCTCTCCTTTCTCTCTCCCTCCCTCCCTCTTTCTTACTGTTGGAGTTAGCTGGGCTGCTGCATTGAAGTGGTATGTCGTTATTCTTACTGGCAACCGGTGGTGGAAAAAGTACCCAATATTCATACTTGTATAAAAGTAAAGTTATGTTAATAGAAAATGACTCAAGTAACAGTGAAAGTCACCCAGTAAAATACTACTTAAGTAAAAGTCTAATAGGGGTTGGTTTTAAATATACTTAAGTATCAAAAGTAAATGTAATTGCTAAATATACTTAAGTATCAAAAGTACACTCCAACACTCACGACACAATTTACAAACAAAAAATGTGTGTTTAGTGAGTCTGCCAGATGAGATGCGGTAGGGATGACCAGGGATTTTGATTTGATAGATGTGTGAATTGGACCAGTTTCATGTCCTGCTAAGCATTCATAATATAACGAGTACCCTTGGGCATCAGGGAAAATGTATGGAGTAAAAAGTACATTATTTTGGAATGTAGTGGAGTAGAAGTAAAAGTAGTCAAAAAATATAAATAGAAAAGTACAGATACCCAAAAACGACTTAAGTATTTTTACTCAAGTACTTTACATGACTGCCGGCAACTCATGACAAAGAGTGAAAGCGAGGGAGAGAGTGACTATATGTGAGAGAGAAAATTAGAGGGAGCAAGACAGAGGATGGCAAAACATAGGGAGAATAGTCACAGTAAAGCACTAGAGTGGTACTCATGTATGTGCCAAGTTAGACTCCCCTAGAGAGTCCCTACACATGACCCACCAACTGCCCCTCAACCTCTGACAAAGCAGAGCTTTCAATGGCGCCATGGCAACTGGTCCCCATTCGCTACTGACCACAGGTCTCGACTATAGCCCTGTGATAACTAAGTCCCTTCAGTCATCTGTTGCCCATCTCACCCCAGGCTCCCCAGACAAAATAGACTTGGGGTGAGATAGGCAGCCTCCCTGCCATCCATCACTCTCCTTATCTCCCTACACAGACAAATCCTTAGACACAAAGACAGGCAGAGAGACCGAGAGAGGGAGAGACACACACACATGCATGCACATGTATTCACACACACACATCAGGCGGCAGACAAGGCTGATTCTCCCACTGATAATACACCCACAGCTCATCTTCTCCATCCACAACCTCTGTTACACAGTAAAGTACTGGGTGGCTGCAGTCAGCTGAAGGGACTTTCGTAAAGTTGCATGTAGCTTACTAGATAAGAGTTAATGAACTTCAAACTTGAAATAATGCAGAAATGCTGCAAGATGGCTGATACCTGATTCTGGCTATATTACCCACAATCTTTCAGGTCAGTATTTGGGAGTATTGAGTTTCATTTTCATTCAAGACAACTGTATATGACTCATTCCATTTATGCACGTCCCAAATAATGACAAATGCATATGGTGAGTAGCTGCCACTTACAAAACAACCCAAATCTATCAGAGGACAAAATGATGGTGGATTTTCTCTCCTCATCATCTCTAGTCCTGACCGATGTGTTTTATCTCTGACAGAGGTAAACTTTCATTTGTTTAACAGATGCTGTGAGGCTGAAAAAGGCAGGAAACAGACACCTTTTTTGCCGTTGTGTTGAAGCATCGGGGGAATGGGGCAAAAGCTGATTTTAGGGAACATGAGTGGTGTTTGGTGTCGGTGACTTGAGCTGTAAAATACAACCCTGCAAACCCCATATACTGTAAAAGTCCACATCCGATGGACATTAGTAGGCATGTAAATGCTGGTGAGATCACATGCCATAAGGACAGTATAGTATTTTAACTGTAGACTTAGCCTTAGGGGGGTCATCTTTGTTCATTTATACCATGTGTTTATGAAGCCCTCAGAAGGGAGGCAGAAGGAAAAAGGAGGATGAAATACTTTTACTCTTGTATTGAGTGGACACCTCTCATCATTATCCACTCTTATAGGTCTATACTGTAATTATAATTATGGCTATTTTCTGCTCTTGTACAGTAATGCTGAATGTACAATGATTTACTTTTTTAATATGGTTAAAAACAGCTGTCTCAAATTGACATGCTTGTTGACAGAAGGCTCCAAACAAATGCTATCCCTGTTTCTGGTCTCTGCCACCTGTTTGTAATCGCTTCACTGGTCTCAATTACGCAATTACAGCTCAACTGAGCGCATATCACCTAAACAGACTAACTGTGCTCTGCGTGGAAGCCAAGCCAAGGGCGAATGCCCCATTGATATCCAAGAGGAGCCAAATTCAACACTTTGTTTTACATTGTACACTTCCTCTCCATCATTAATATAACATAGCTGGGAGCTTAACACATCCCTAGAGATATCCTTTCTGTTTCTTGTCGAATAAATATTTTCTAACTGATTTATTTTCCCCTCAGGTTCATCTGATGATCGTATTATCCAAAATGATTGCGATTCAGTTATTTAATCAAGAACACCTTGTAGGTCGTAAATGGGTGATTATGCAACTTCGGGCACTTTGGCCATGCAAACTTTCAGAAATTAAAACTTATTCAAACACAATTTTACCAGTATTGTACTTGTCTTTGATTCATCTGATAATGGCTGCGATCGTACTATTCAGGAATGTATTTATTTTTTGCATTTTTCCCAGACAGCCATAGACAAATGTCATTTCCATCACGACATGAAACATCAATTTTAGATGAAAATGAAATATCATACAATTGATTTATAACGGATTTCTTATATATTTGTACATGAACTTGTATTGAAAATTATTTTAAGAGATTTTTTAAGGTTTTCCTAATATTAATAATTCAACACGATGCCTGAATGTATAAACTTGCCTTGGTGACAGTTGAAAACATTTATTTATCATGAAAAACAAGATATTTCCACCCAACCTTTTTGTGAGATTATGATAACAACCATATTATTTCCATATCTAAAACAAATAAATGTATGTAAATTATACATAGTTTACTCATTTACATAAAAAATGTGGGTTGTATGGAATTGACAAGGTGTGGTGGAAATGACATCTACGTTAAAAAAAATGTATGAAAACAATATTTTATTGCAAACATTTTGAACAACAACCATTGTTAAACATTTCATTAATATAAGACAAAGTAAGATTCCAAAACACTGGAACTAGCACTTGAGAACAATGTGTTACAGATGCTACAAATAGAAATTCTAGCTTCTAATTCTAAGTTGTGCACATTCGGAATATGTAATCATAGCATAGTCTAGTGATACATAGTGTAGTGATAATATGTTTGTATAAAATGTGAAATTTGACAGAAAATAACCCACAACTATTACCTGGTGTATCTTCATTGTCCCATGGATTGTCTCCAGGTGATCCGGTAGGAGGGTCTCGATGCTCTCTATCTCTTCCTCTGAGATATATAAGAGCTTGATAGCTGACTGATCTTTTGACAGTTCCTTAAATACAGTTTTTCCATTTGGGAGGTCCTTACCTTGTGCCACAATTCCATCTGCTCTTCGTTTCACAGTTGCTCCTACCCCATCAGCTGGGCCTTTTCCATGTCCGGCTTCTGGGAAATTCCATGTATCTCTCTGGAAGCCCATTTCAAAGGGAAGGGTGGCCCTTCACTCACAAAGTGTACAGCAGTAGCCGATGGGCAGAGCTCAAGGAAGTAGGCCAGTGTTTTTTGAGAGATGGGCCCAGACAGCAGAGGGGTCCTGCCGCATAGAAGAGCTCAGTGAGCAAATTGAAACTGTATCATTTGTGGTATATCCAACACAGGTGTGGAGGGTCACCTGCTTGTGAGAATCACCAAAGTGAACTGCTTGGATTTCACTGGTGTATTTACACAGGTAGTTCTCTGCAAAGTCAATATGCACAATGATCTCCTCTTTCCCCAGATTCTCTTTTAATTCTCTCAGTTTGGAGTATTGGTGTCGAATGTTGTACACGTGTTTCCCCAACTTCTCTTTCAGTCTGTTGGAGAAGTCCTCCAATAGAGTCTGCAGTGTGCCACATACCTTTTCTTTTACTGTCAAACTTCTCCATGTTTCCCTCTTTGTTTTTCTTCTCTCTCTATTCAGCTTTGTTTTTCCACTCAAACCCCCATGTCTGCTCATCAGCATCAAAGTCAGATGTTTTAAGCTCTTTGGCTTGGCAAAGGGAGCACTCTCTATACATGCACTCTTTCTTCAGGTTCTCACAGCACAAAGACTCAATAACTTTCTCAATGTTGCTGCAGCTGATCACTTTGTGATACTGCAGTTTGTCCGCCATGAACTGGAGGTCGGCGTGGGTTTTGCAGAGGCATGTGTCCCTATCTTGGACTGCTGGCTTGACAACCCAAAAAGTACGTATTTTGCAGAATTCACAGTAGGAAATTTGAATTTTTTTATATTCCCTCAAACTTCTGATGAAGGTTCTGAATTGTGCCATTCAAGAAGCACCTCTGATTTTTCTTCTTGTTTCTCGTTAGTGTGTCCTTTTTCCCTGTTGTTGCTCTGCTGTTGTCATCATGTTCATAGAATCTAGTCATTTTCTCTTCTGTGGCAGTGCTAATTCTGTTACACTGACTTTTCTTGGAGTTTTGAAGACTTGATGGCCTGTTTTCATTTCCCTCATTGCTATTGCTGAAAAGCAAAATTCTCTGTTTACGGCTTTGACCAGGCCATACTTTCTCAGGATGTTGCCTCTGAGCATTTTCGACTTGTTTGTCCACTTGTTTGTCCTTGGCACTGCACATTTTTTTAATACTTTTGTTTTAACTCTGCAATGATGCCATTTTGAAACAATAAAATCCTTCTCAAGTTTCCTTTATTTGCTGTTTTGTCTTTGGGGAATCTTGTCTCTCCATTTTGTTCATCAGTCGATCATACCTTTTTTTTGTTTTTCTCAGCTTTCCGTAAAGTTTGACATTTGTCATACTAAGATCTCTGTATGCTTTTGAGCGACCTCTTCCAACCTTTTTCCTTACAGCAAGTATTCGACTTCTCATTCCTGTCGCAGATGATGAGGAAGGGGTATCAGGGCAGGTAAGTTAGGGGCAGGTATGTTAGCCTCATGTTCTGGCTGCAAGTCATCTGGTGACTGAGGTGGTGTGTTGCCTGATAGGTAGGTCTCCATTGCAACTGTTCTCTTTAAAGTCTGTCTTCTATTCCGTATTCTTTGTTCTCGCTTTGAAAGCTCAGAGATAGATTTCACTTCTCCCTTCTCTTTATTCTTCCAGTATCTCTCCCTGTCTTTTTGCAGATGTTCCTGGTATTGTATAGGATCATTTTTTATTTTGTTTCTATATGTCTGTGACCTATGTGTGGCATCTTCAAAAAATAAAGACAAATACTACTAAGTTTGGAGCATTTTCTAGATTAAATTAATTTAAAGCATGATTAAATAATATTAAAGTTTTTAAAAAAGCAAAGTAAAAATGAATAAGATAATGGATTTGTGTCATTTCCACCACTTTCGGTCATTTCCACACTTAAGTTTGTGATGGAAATGACTGTGATGGAAATTACAATTCTACAGTTTCTGGAGAAAATTGACAGACTGCTTAGCATGCTTTGGTTAATATTACAGCTAGCATATCATTTACACTAAATACATAAAATATAAAAAGAAATCTGAAGTTCTACCACAAATTAAAGAAATTATAGCCTGTTTGGAAATGACTGACAATTAAAATATTCTCTACACAAGCAACATTTACCTCTATTTTTCTTCAACTTCTGGACATCACATCTGGAACAACTGTCCACTGCAGCCATGTGCTTCAGTGTCACAATATGTTTCCATGGTAACTAAATGAACATTCTCTTGAAAAAACTGTATTAATGAGGAATTTGTCCTCAGTGGTGGAAATGACACCACTCCCAAAGGACAGGTATATTTTGTGTAAAAAACAATATAAAAGGCATACTCACAATAAATATTGATATATATTTTATTTTATTGACTCTTTCTGTAGTACATCACATTATATAATGTGTAATTATTAATGTTTTCTCATAGAAAAACATAGTTGAAGCTTAAAAGTCTGGGTCAGGGACAAGGGTAAAATAGTGAAATTGAGGTATAAAATGCATCTGAAAAGTAGCTAAAATACTTGATAGAGAGGTGTTGAAAAAAGTATTGGTTGATTCCAGTGTGAACTTAACATACACATATTTGTATTTGTTCTATTTTTTATAAAATCCCCAAAATTGACCCGAGGACATAGAAGTGCCCGTAGTTGCATAATCACCCAACTGCTGTTGTAATGGATTATGACATAGCCTGAAAAAGTACTTGGCCCCTCAACCTGCTAATGATAACTAACTGATGCACAGACAGAAAACAAAAAGCACATAGTCATAGGTCTCTAATATCTGTTGTCATAAACTTGGAATCTCTATTTAGATACTATACACCATTTAGCACACACTTTTATCCAAAGCAACTTAGTCATGCATGCATACATTTTTCATGCAGGTGGTCCCAGGAATTGAACCCAATACACTGGCACTGCAAGTATCATGCTCTACCAAATGAGCTACAAGGGACTATATGAAGACAAGATGACGTTATTTCCATAGACACAGACCGAAGCTTACATCCAGTCACGATACAAACCCCTGTCTGGTTCCCCATCAATTAAAACAGAGTAATTTACACCTGGGTGGCATTAACACATTTTCCATAACCATGTTTGGGTGAGAGGTATGGAAAGAGAGATCTATACACTCATTGAAATAAGTCAGTTCTCAGTGAACTCATACTGTACCTATAGAGTTCAATTTCAAATTGAGGTGTTACAAAGAAAACCTTTTCAAGTAGACATGCATCGGTTCTTGTGATTTATGTACCATTCAAATGATCCTTCACACTAGAGGGCAACACAATAGAGAGGGGTCATCAATCATCTTTAACACCTATCCAACTCCTGCCATCCACATAAGGAAGAGGTCATAGGAGTAATGTTGTAGCAATCAAGACTTCCAATCACTTCCTGCTCATCACAAACAGTTACCCTAGTTAGTGCAGTCTGTTGACAAATGTAAACATTTACACACATACTCGTGCTCACTGTTTTTATCGTAACCCTAAAACATATACATAAGGCAGTCATGTACTGTAAACACACACTATACCATTAGCCTTTTTAAGTGATACCATTAACTCAGACTTCTCTGTCAAAAATAAAAGTATTTCAAGTCTTTGGGGATGACTTCATCCTCAGTCATTTAATGGATCTTCCATAAACACACTGTCACTATGTAAGCACAAACAGAGTTAAATCAGACACATTGCTTCTCTCTGCTCCCAACGACCCTCTTCTCTGGAAGTGGAGTCATTGGATTGTGTATCTAAACATAATCACAACAATGGAAACGGAAGCTTAAGACCAAAGACCACAGAGGACACATTTCATCTTAGTTTTGCTCAATAGCAACTGTAGAAAAACACAGGGACATGGGGCTCATGATGTTATTTTCTTTTGTGTCCATTCAGGATCTGTCTGGACTTACTGTAGCTAGCATTCCAGAAGAGGTGATCATTTGACATTGGGCCGTTATAAATATTTACATATCATAAACAAACACTAATGAATGGCTCGTGAAGTCACATAAATATATCTCCCTTGGCTTCCTGAGCACAATGAGGAGACAGTCTGTTGGAGCGCCCTAGAGAGGGGGAGAGTCCCTGTAGACATGGGATGTTTATTTGGTGGTGAGGTGAGAGGGGTACCCTGTTGTCTCTTTTTACTGAACGAAGGGGAAGGCTTCACATGTGTTTGACACGTATGCCGTGACCTCTCTGAAGGGTAGCGTGTTTAGTTTGTATGTAAGCCACCTCCAACTTGCAAGTCATCACTATAGGTAAAGTAACCAAAAGGTTGACTTCACAACAGTCAGGACCCTCGTAGTATGTCACCAAGCACTTGATTAGTTGAATCGGATCTGTAAGTGTTGGGCTAAAACAAAAATGTGCACACTGTGGGGTCCTTCAAAATTGGATTTAGAAACACATGATGTATATAAAGTAAAGGGGTGATACATGGGCCTACTGTAGGACAAAAGGTTGAAACAGGCTAGTGCCCAGACACATTCACAAGCTAAATCTGCCAAACAGATGGCATGACTGTTAAAAGTCTTTTTAAAACAACACAGGTGTTCTTGTGTCTGAGTCATAAGTAAACCTTATAGATACAGTACATCCTGCTGAAGTCAAACATGGATGTCCATTCAGGATGCGGGGCCTAACTACTTCCGGTCACAGTCAAAAGGAGGCTTGAGCTGGATTAGCGGGTAGATCATGGTATTAGAGAGGACAAGGGGGTTAGGAGTGGGATGCACACCTTCAGGTATTTGGTTATGGATTACAATTAAGTTGCACAGATACAGTGGGAAGAAAAAGTTTGTGAACCCTTTAGAATTACCTGGATTTCTGCAAAAATTTGTCATAAAATTGTATCTGATCTTCAAGTCGCAACAATAGACAAACACAGTCTGCTTAAACTAATAACACACAAACAATTATAATTTTTCATGTCTTTATTGAACACACCGTGTAAACATTCACAGTGCAGGGTGGAAAAAGTATGTGAATAGTTGGATTTAATAACAGGTTGACCCTCCTTTAGCAGCAATAACCTCAACCAAATGATGTCTGTAGTTGTGGATCAGACCTGCACAACGGTCAGGAGGAATTCTGGACCATTCCTCTTTACAAAACTGTTTCAGTTCCACAATATTCTTACAATGTCTGGTGTGAACCGCTCTCTTGAGGTCACGCCACAGCATCTCAATCGGGTTGAGGTCAGGACTGACTGGGCCACTCCAGAATACGTATTTTCTTCAGTTCAAGCCATTCTGTTGTTGATTTACTTCTGTCTTTATTTATTTATTTTATTGAACCTTTATTTAACTAGGCAAGTCAGTTAAGAACAAATTCTTATTTACAATGACGGCTTACCAAAAGGCAAAAGACCTTCTGCAGGGATGGGGGCTGGGATTAAAAATAAATAAATAAATGACATAGAAATATAGGACAAAACACACATCACGACAAGCGAGACAACACTACATAAAGAGAGACCTAAGACAACATGACAGCACAGCACGGTAGCAACACAACATGACAACAACACAGTAGCAAAACAACATGGTACTAGCACAAAACATGGTACAAACATTATTGGGCACAGACAATGGTATAAAGGGCAAGAAGGTAGAGACAACAATACATCACACATAGCAGCCACAACTGTCAGTAAGATTGTCCATGATTGAGTCTTTGAATGAAGCGATTGAGATAAAACTGTCCAGTTTGAGTGTTTGTTGCATCTCATTCCAGTCGCTAGCTGCAGCGAACTGAAAAGAGGAGCGACCCAGGGATGTGTGTGCTATTGGGACCTTTAACAGAATGTGACTGGCAGACCGGGTGTTGTATGTGGAGGATGAGGCTGCAGTAGATATCTCAGATAGGGGGGAGTGAGGCCTAAGAGGGTTTTATTAATAAGCACCAACCAGTGGGTCTTGCGACGGGTATACAGAGATGACCAGTTTTCAGAGGAGTATAGAGTGCAGTGATGTATCCAATAAGGAGCATTGGTGGCAAATCTGATGGCCGAATGGTAAAGAACATCTAGCCGCTAGAGAGCACCCTTACCTGCTGATCTATAAATTATGTCTCCGTAATCTAGCATGGGTAGGATGGTCATCTGAATCAGGGTCAGTTTGGCAGCTGGGGTGAAAGAGGAGCGATTACGATAGAGGAAACCAAGTCTAGATTTAACTTAAGCCTGCAGCTTTGATATGTGCTGATGGAGGTGCTGATGGAGGACGATACCACCCAGCAACAGTCAACAAAGAGCAATTTGAAAGTTTAATACTTAATAAAACCAGCAAATCAAATTGTTTGGGGACAGACTTGGTGGAGACAACCGGGCACTGAAGGTGATCCTTGGTAAAGATTGCCACTCCCCAACCTTTGGGAGATTTGTCTTGCAGAAAAAGGTTATAACCAGAAAGGTTAACATCTGTATTCAAAACACTTTTCCTTAACCACGTCTCAGTAATGACCAACACATCTGGATTGGAGCTGTGAACCCACACTTTCAATTGATCCATTTTTGGTAATAAGCTTCTAGTGGGGTACCTGTACCAGACAGGGGAGACTGGCCAGGCCAGACGGTGAACAGATCGCCAGGTGGAATCCAAGCAGCAGTGCAGCAGGCAATGGGTGTCACCCACTTGGGAGAAGCTTTTATTTCTGGAGGCAGATTTCTTGTAGAAAATGCCAGTGGATGGTCTTTGAACAGCAGGAGGGGGCTTCAAGGCCTCTGGATCTGGGTGGGGTAGCCTGCCATTTGTTGGGCTCAAAGGCTTCAACACCTCTCGCTTCACACGTCAGTGCTAATTGAAGTTGTAACTCTTTGTCCTAGCAAGGCTTGGTAGCCTGAGCGTTCAGTCCTTATTAAGTAAAATATATAATTGTAATTGGCTTTTGAAAGTAAAAAAGGTTTTTAAAAAAGTACAAAAATTGCTTCAGACTAAGCATTACTCACTCAGCTCCAAGTTGGATGGTGTTTTCAGGTCTCTGCTTGTTTGCCAGAGCATTTGATGTAGTTTGGGAATAATAATCCTTGAGTTTCGATTTGGAGTGAAGGTTATGTTGTTTATGGTAGCATCCTTTATATGTCCCTTCCAAAAAATCTAAGATTGTCTAACTCTAAATCTATCTATTTTTAAAAACATGCTGAAAAATGTGGGAGCTCATATACTCATGATCTCCCTCTCTCTCTCTCTGTCTTTTGGGTTATTGTCCTGTTGCATCATCTAACTTCTGTTGAGCTTCAATTGGTGGACAGATAGCCTTACATTCTCTTGCAAAATGTCCTGATGAACTTGGGAATTCATTTTTCCATTGATGATAGCAAGCTGTCCAGGCCCTGAGGCAGCATAGCAGCTCCAAACCATGATGCTCACTCCATCATACTTTACAGTTGGGATGAGGTTTTGATGTTGGTGTGCTGTGCCTTTTTTTCTCCACACATAGTGTTGTGTGTTCCTTCTAAACAACATAACTTTAGTTTTGTGAACTTCAGACGTGCAGCAATGTTTTTATTGGACAGCAGTGGCTTCCATGGTGTCCTCCCATGAACACCACTCTTGTTTAGTGTTTTAGGTATTGTAGACTCGTCAACAGAGATGTTAGCATCTTCCAGTGATTTCTTTAGGTCTTTAACTGACACTCTAGGATTCTTCTTAACCTCATTGAGCATTCTGCGCTGTGCTCTTGCAGTCGTCTTTGCAGGAGGGCCAATCCTATGGAGAGTAGCAACAGCGCTGAAATTTCTCCATTTACAGACATTTTGTCTTACCGTGGACTGACTTTTAGAGATTCTTCTGTAACCCTTTCCAGCTTTATGCAAGGCAACAATCTTAGGTCTTCTGAGATCTCTTTGTTCGAGGCATGGTTCAGGCAATGCTTCTTGTGAATAGCAAACTCAAATGTTGTAAGTGTTTTTTATGGGGCAGAGCAGCTCTAACCAAGATCTCCAATCTCGTCTCATTGATTCCACTCCAGGTTAGTTGACTCCTGACTACAATTAGCTTTTGGAGAAGTCATTAGCCTAGGGGTTCACATACTTTTTCCAACCTACACTGTGAATGTTTAAATGATGTATTCAATAAAGACAATACAAATACAATAATGTGTGTGTTATTAGTTTAAGCACACTGTGCTTGTCTATTGTTGGGACTTAGATGAAGATCAGATAAAATTTTATGTAAAATGTATGCAGAAATCAAGGTAATTCCAAAGGGGTCACATACTTTTTCTTGACACAATGTAAGTATTTACAAGGGATTCAAATGCTGATTGTTGTTACATGAAATTACGCAGTAACAACACTAGATAATAATTTGGAAATTTTCCATGGGCAATTCTCGGTTAATGTACAGGATATTTACAATCTGATTACCAAAGTAATAACATAGTAACTTTATTCAAGATTTATTCAACACATTTTCAACAATATTGTTTTCAACGCAGATTAACAAATACAAATGTTTGTCCCTTATCTACAGTAGCAGGCAGAGAAATTGCTCTGGCGTCTTCATGTTTTACATAAACACTTGTAATGAAAGAATACTGTTCTCATTGACCTCAAGGACGAGGTCAAAGGGCTAACCCGACAGCAGGCAGCCAGAGAAATCCAGATGTTTGAAGTAAAGAGTGTGAAAACAAATACGTCTGGCCAACGGAGTTCCAGCTCATGTCTTTCATCACCAAAACACTACAATTATCAGCAGTGAAAACATAAGGCCTCTGACACAACCTCGGTACCAAGCTGTCATTATCATGCATTATGATAATAAGGGGTATTTCCTCTTCTGTCATTGGTCGAATAAGGTGATACCAAAAACGATATGACTTGTGGTAAAACACTGCATCATAAAAGATTCATTAAACAAACCATACAACCTATGTGAAAATGGTTAAGAGATGTTTGAAACAGACGCAGTGATGTCTGTATACTAATATCTTCGTTGAATCAATTTCTTACATCGTCTCTGAAGATAAATCAAATCCTTTACATTGGTCTCTTTCTGTAGTATGACAGGACTAGGACTAAATAATCTGACAGTCTGATGGAAGAGACCAAAAAGAGAAAGAAAGCTAGCACCGTGGTGGGTCACACTTTATTTGGATAGTCCAGATTTTTCATATATCAACAAACTATCTGTTGTTAAGCAACTGCTTGCTAAGGTTATGGTTAGGGTTAGGTTGAGAATGAGGGTTAGGGTAAGGTTTAAGGTTAGGGTTAGCTTAAGGGTTAAATTTAGGGTTAGGATAAGGATTAAAGTTAGGGTTAGGGTTAGTAGATAGTTGAAATGTTGCTGATAGCCTGTAGAGCATATACAGTGCAGCAATGGTATCCAAATAAAGTGTTACCCAGTAGTGTGCTGATTAGACTACTTTAGGAGGTAGCTCATAGCCGCAGAAAGTAGGGGTGCTGATCACAATAAAAAAAGACTTAATACTTAAAAATATATATTGGGGGCAAAACAAATGTCACCCACCAAATTTGTGCACTAGGCCTTTATCACTCCTGTATGAGCAGAGTGGCCATGAGGTAGATTTCTGTTTATCTGTTTATCACTTAAACTTCAGCACCATTTCTGGAGTAACTAAGAATTGTGCTTGAACATTCCACACCATTACATGTTATTTTGCCTTTTGACCAAATAAGGCGCACAATGTCAAAGTTTAGGTTGACATGACCAAACATAGCATTGATCAAACTGTCAGGTCAGCGATCGTGAGCTTATTGAATCTTCCTCTACAAGAGAGCCAGGCGATTGAGAAATATGCAAACACAGAGTTTTGCCAGACTCTTGGCCAATTACTTATTGTCCAGAAGGGGGACTGACAGTAAATAACCAACACATAACCAGTTATTCATAAACAATGTGACACAGGGAGTAAGATGGAGAGAAATCCCCTTGACAACCAGCGAGCCACACAACAACATAAGGAACAAATCTCAAACTTGGTATCTGTGTTGTATGTGAGACATGAATGATTATCTGTAATGAACAAAAAGATGAACACAAAATGCAGCAATTTTAAAGACTTTACTGAGTTACAGTTCATATAAGGAAATCAGTCAATTGAAGTAAATGTATTAGGCCCTAATCTATGGATTTCACGACTGGGAATACAGATATGCATCTGTTGGTTACAGATACCTTAAAGAAAAAGGTAGGGGCATGGCTCAGAAAACGAGTCAATATCTGGTGTGACCACCATTTGACTCATGCAGCGTGACACATCTCCTTCACATAGAGTTGATCAAGCTGTTGATTGTGGACTTTGGATTGTGGTCCCACTCCTCTTCAATGGCTGTGTTCGAAATTGCTGGATATTGGCAGGAACTGGAACACGCTGTCATACACATCGATCCAGAGCATCCCAAACTGTCTGCCATCTGCCTGAAGTCGGTTACAACGCTGAACTGCAGTTAAGTCAAGACCCTGGTGAGGATGACGAACACTCAGATGAGCTTCCCTGAGACGGTCTGCCAGTTTGTGCAAACCCACAGTTTCATCAGCTTTCCGGTAGGCTGGTCTCGGACAATCCCGGGTATGTGGTTGTGAGGCCGGTCTAAAACGACATTGGAGGCGGCTTATGGTAGAGAAATGAACAATAATTTCTCTGGCAGAAGCTCTGGTAGACATTCTTGCAGTCAGCATGCCAAATGCACGCTCCCTCAAAACATATGAAATCTTTGGCATTGTGCTGTGTGACAAAACTGCACATTCTAGAGTGGCACCTTTGTAATGATCATGCTATTTACTCAGATTCTTGATATGCCACACCTGTCAGGTGGATGGATTATCTTGGCAAATTTCTGAACAAAATATGAGAGTATAGAACATTTCTGGGATCTTGTATTTCAGCTCATGAAACATGGACCCAACACTTTACATGTTGTGTTTATATTTTTGGTCTGTGTACATTTTCATTGATGACACAGTGGTTGATTAGTCTTTTGAACTGTGGTAACTATTTTGGAAGAGGTTGGTGAGTTGACTGGCTCACCTCATCGGTGGGACTTTGTTAGGGTAGGTTACAACTGACATGAGCATGTCTTTCCTTTAGTTCCATGTGTCAGGCTTCTGTTAATGCCAGCCCCTGGTTTGACCCTCACCCAGTCTGCAATGTCCAGACCAGGTTTGACTTTATTTAGTGGTCACTAGCCTCTAAATGCAAAGTTTTAGTCGGCGCAAACACAATGGCACCACATCAAGATCTTGATTAGCTGAATGATATGTGTTAGTGGTGGAATTAAAGCCTGCACATTGGATAGTTCTACAGGACCATGGTTAATGACCTTCGATATATATGGTGAGATTTGGTGGGCAGATTTGAGGGTGGAGCTGATGCTGAGTTGCAATCAGGAAACGTGTTTGTCTTATTACTGAAACTGAAGCGATTGCATCTCTCAAGCCCTTACCACTCAATAGCAAAAGGCTACAAAAATGTAAACTTAAAACCACTTTGAGGTCATGCAGCACAAAGTTGAAGCAACCAATAGAGCCTAATCTAATGTTAGATGCTAATGAAGAGGAATGTTGAAAGGACCACGGAAAAGCGATTACCTACAGACAAATAACATCAAAATATTAACAACACAATCCAAATCAAATCAAATGTTATTTGTCACATACACATGGTTAGCAGATGTTAACGCGAGCGTAGCGAAATATTTGTGCTTCTAGTTCTGACCATGCAGTAGTATCTAACAAGTAATCAAACAATTTCACAACAACTACCTTATACACACAAGTGTAAAGGAATGAATACGAGTATGTACATATAAATATATGGATGAGCGATGGCTGACCGGCATAGGTAAGATGCAGTAGATGGTATAGAGTACAGTGTATACATTTGATATGAGTAATGTCGGATATGTAAACATTATATACAAAATTGTTTAAAGTGGTTAGTAATACATTTTTTACATCTAATTCCTATTATTTAAAGTGGCTAGAGATTTAAGTCAGTATGTTGGCAGCAGCCACTCAATGTTAGTGATGGCTGTTTAACAGTCTGATGGCCTTGAGATAGAAGCTGTTTTTCAGTCTCTCGGTCCTAGCTTTGATGCACCTGTACTGACCTCACCTTCTGGATGATAGCGGGGTGAACAGGCAGTGGTTGTTGACCTTGATGATATTTTTGGCCGTCCTGTGACATCGGGTGGTGTAGGTGTCCTGGAGGGCAGGTAGTTTATCCCCGGTGATGCGTTGTGCGGACCTCACTACCCTCTGGAGAGCCTTACGGTTGTGGGCGGAGCAGTTGCCGTACCAGGCGGTGATACAGTCTGACATGATGCTCTCGATTGTGCATCTGTAAAGGTTTGGGAGTGTTTTTGGTGACAAGCCAAATTTCTTCAGCCTCCTGAGGTTGAAGATGCGCTGTTGTGCCTTCTTCACCACACTGTCTGTGTGGGTGGACCATTTCAGTTTGTCCGTGATGTGTGTACGCCGAGGAACTTAAAACTTTCCACCTTCTCCACTACTGTCCGGGTCGATGTGGATAGAGGTGTTTCTCTGCTGTTTCCTGAAGTCCACGATTATCTCCTTTGTTTTGTTGACGTTGAGTGACACCACACTCTGAGGGCCCTCACCTCCTCCCTGTAGGCCGTCTCGTCATTGTTTGTAATCAAGCCTACCACTGTAGTGTCGTCTGCAAACTTGATGATTGAGTTGGGAGGCGTGCTTGGCCACGCAGTCATGGAAGATGAATGAATTGCATCCTTATTGGTGATAATGACAGGAATCCTCCATTTGGTCGTCTCAGTGATTGCTGCAGATGTTTGCAATAGAGCCAGTTCATGGCGCCAACTGTTAACAATTATGGTTCAACAGGATTTTCAGGAGGTATATAGGACACAGCTAAAATTGATTTAATTTTTCACCCAACGCTGCATGGAAGATGAATTGCATCTTTGTAGAATCTTAGCAAACAGTTAGCATTTCTATCGTATTTTCTCATTTTATCTACCACCTGGGTGATACTAGGCAGCCATTTTGTGTCATAACACTACATTAATTGATTGGATTTATATAGCACTTTTCTACCAACTGAGGTACTCAAAGCACTTTACATAGTAAGAGGGAACTCATCTCATCCACCACCAATGTGATGCACAGCAACCATTTTTGTGCCAGAACTCTCACCACACATCAGCTAGAGAGATATATGCCCATTAGGAATGCGGGGGATGATTAGGTGGCCATGATGGAATGGTGCCAGGTTGGGAATTTAGGCATGTCACTGCGGTTAACACCCCTACTCTTACAATAAGTGCCATGGGATTTTTAATGACCACAGAGAGTCAGCCTATTTAATGTCCCATCCAAAAGACAGCACCCTACACAAGGCAATGTGCCCTTCACGGCCCTGGGATCTCTTTAGACCAGAGGAAAAAGTGGCCCCTACTAGCCCTCCAACACCACTTCCAGCAGCACCTGTCTCCCATCCAGGGACTTACAGGACCAACCCTGCATAACTTCAGAGGCAAGCCATCAGTGGTATGCAGTGTGGTATGCTGCTGGGGATCTATCCCAGTAGAGGAAAGGAGGAAATTGTTACCACCTGGAAGCAGATTACTTACATGGACCTGGGTGTCTTCTCATCACTTGTAGACAGAGGAGCCTGGTGGGTGGAGATATAGGAAGACGGGCTCATCATAAGGGTTGGAATGGAATGGATGGAAAGGTATCAAACACATGGATGTCATGTATTTGATACTGTTCCATTACAGCCATTACAATGAGCCCATCCTCCTATATCTATGTCTACCAGCCACCACTGCCTGTAGAGAATAACTGGATTGATGAGTGACTATCAACTGATTATGTGGCTTATACTGAGGGTGCCTTGTAGCTGATGGAGGTTGGAAATCCAAAACAGTCTCAGCCAAATAGTGTTTCATTAATCCCAATTGCACATCCTTCAACAACACCTGTGTAATCCTCTCACTGGGCCTGGACTCTCTGAATCAGTTCTTTATCATCTTGTAATGAGAATTTACCAGGCTCAGGGAACTACTGCGCTGCCTTCCAGTCTAATACCAGAGCCCACACAAAAAACATCGGAAAACAACACACCAAATGGCTGCTTTGCAGTTGTGCTCTCCAAAACCAATCTGATTTTGTTTTGGGACATTGCCAGGACTGCCCTCTTTTCCCTGGAAGTGAACCTCTCAGTGGAATAGGGTAGCATGTTGGCTAAGGATAAGCACATCATCATTTTCTTTTAAATATATACATGCATCATCATACCAAGCTCAGAGGAGCTCCCACCTCAGAGAAGACGTCAAATGGAGGCGTCAAAATGAAATGTCCACTAGGCTGGTGGCTTCAGACCCATATTTGTTCATGTTTATACAGGTTCTGTCAGCAGTGCTCTGCTCAGCGTCTGCAGATGAAGCACCTCTGGCTGAGTCAGTGTGTTGGGCTGTTGTAGTCGGGAAAGTCATAATGCAATGCCTCGTCTCTCTTGCTTTCTTTTTGTCTCTTTCACTCTCTCCAACTTTCGCTCTCTATTTCATTTTTGATCTCTCTCCATTTTGTTCTCTCTCTATGTCTTTCTCTTACTCACACTATATTCATACACATATTGATTGAATGATGAGTAAAACAATTATTTCCACCCAATTTCTTACATCGTCTCTGAAGATAAATCAAATCCTTTACATTGGTCTTTTTCTGTAGTAGAGATGGCCATAAACAAATGGTAAGGTTGCATGGTTTTATAAAGGTCTGGAACTCACCTTTCTGTTAAAAATGTGTTATACATTTCTGTTGTACTCACATTTGAGGACACAAGCTCAAGTACATAGTACAAATATTATGAAAATATGAAAAATCAAATATAATTTTTTTCCTATTCAACAAAAGTGGGGCAGTAGGTCTTGAAATGACTGAAATGCTTTCTAAACATAAGAATTAAATTATAAATGACTTAGTATAAGATTAACTTACTCATAATTAAAATAAATATGATCATACTTGGCAATATTTCATATAACTGACGACAGAGGATTTTCTCCTAAACATCCACTGAGAGCTGCTGAGACACCATTCAAATGTGTTAAGACTTGTTACAACTTCAGCTATAAGCACAAAGTGGTTTTGTCTGTCTGTGACCAAAAGAAAGTGGTCTTGTTTTCCTGGAAATGTGACATGTCATTCCCTATGCAAATGTGGGGTCTGAAACCTGACAGTTCAAGACAGTTCCGCTGAGAGAGTAGAAGCGGAGAGCAGACAGATGGGCCTTTATGGCACTATAAGGCAAGGGACCCTTCGGCGTTCACAGAGTGCTTTGTACACCAAAATGTCAGTTGCTAAGTCCCCATATAGGGGACTTAGCATCCCTTCCAGGAAGCCCTTTAATTTTGTGTGTTCACATGTTGAAGCTCCACTCGCTCATCCTTTTCCCCCTTTTTCCTGCCACACCTGTTATGACCCACGGTAAATTAATATAATGAGATTTACATGTTGTGTTCTCTGTATGATGTCAACAGGTTCTGGGAATGTGTTTCATATTTTTTTTGTCTTTACTCATTGGTATAAAGATGACACTGTCACGATCTCCTGAAGGGACAGACCAAGACGCAGCGATGCTTCCAGTATACATGTTTTATTATTCACGTAACTGGGACAAAACGAACATAACGAAGATCGTGAAACTGAACACAACTAAACATACACCAAGCTATGCTCAAACAATAACCCCCAAAATACTATAGAAAAACCCCAAACATATATATGGTTCCCAATTAGAGACAACACACAGCTGCCTCTAATTGGGAACCATTACCCCAACATAGATATACAACACCTAGAACAAAAAAAAAAACTACACCAAAAATCAGGCCTGAACGTGGCAGTAGGCGGACTCCGACCGCGCCAAAAGTCCGTGGGGGGTCTTCGGGTGGGCCTTCCTGTCCCAGGTGGCGGCTCCGGTGCCGGCCGTGCTGGCTCGGGGTCCCACACCGGAGGCCCTGGGCTATTTGCCGGATCAGTTATTTTAGGACTGGGGACCTTCTCAGGAGGCTCCGGACTGGGAACCTTCTCAGGAGGCTCCGGACTGTCGATGCGCACTGGGACTCTGGTGCGGGGAGCAGGAACGGGCCGTACTGGACTCATGACGCGCACTGGGACTCTGGTGCGGGGAGCAGGAATGGGCCGTGCTGGATCCACGACGGGCACAGGAATCCTGGAGCGTGGAACAGGACGTGCTGGATCCACGACGGGCACAGGAATCCTGGAGCGTGGAGCAGGGACAGGACGTGCTGAACTCTCTAAGCGCACAGGAATCCTGGAGCGTGGAGCAGGGACAGGACGTGCTGAACTCTCTAAGCGCACAGGGAGCCTGGTGCGCAGAGCCAGTACTTCTCTACCCTTGCCTCATTGATGATGGGAGATGGAATGTCACGCACTGGGCTGTGGATGCGAACCGGAGACCCCACACGCAGAACCGGTGCAGGATATCTCGGTCCCAGAAGGTGTACCGAGACCTCGCCGCAGAGCCGGCACCACTCCTCCAGGTTGCACACTCACCCTAGCCCGACAGATGAGTGGCGCTGGAATTTCAGCACCGGCCTATGCATGCGCACTGGAGACACCGTGCGCAAAACTGCATAGCACGGTGTCTGCTCAGTGCGACGCTCCTTCCAACGCTCCCTCCAGAGAGCACGAGGAGTTGGCTCAGGAGTCCATCCTGAACCAGCCAAACTCCCCGTGTGCCCCCCCCCAAAAAAAATTGGGGCTGCCTCTCAGGTTTCCGCGCCAGGCGAGTCCCAACATATCTCTCCCTCTCCGGGTTCCACGCTCCATATATATCCTCATAACTCCCTCGCTCAGTCTTCGCCGCTTCCATCTCCTTCTTGGGGTGACGATGCTCCGTCGTCTTCCTCCAAGGCCCCTTCCCAGCCAATATCTCCTCTCAAGTCCAGGACTCCTTTAAACAACGCTGCTTGGTCCTTTTGTGGTGGGTTATTCTGTCACGATCTCCTGAAGTGACAGACCAAGACGCAGCAATGCTTCCAGTATACATGTTTTATTATTCACGTAACTGGGACAACAAAACGAACGTAACGAGGGAGCGTGACGCTGACCACAACTAAACATACACCAAGCTATGCTCAAACAATAACCCACAAAATACTATAGAAAAACCCCAAACATATATATGGTTCCCAATTAGAGACAACGACACACAGCTGCCTCTAATTGGGAACCATTACCCCAACATAGATATACAACACCTAGAACAAAAAACAAAACTACACCAAAATGAAACTAAACACGCCAGCCTGTCAAAATCAGGCCTGAACGTGACAGACACACTGAGGATTTTAGGCCTCATCCGATGACAGGTGTAGCATATCAAGAAGTTGATTAAACAGCATGATCATTACACAAGTGCACCTTGTGTTGGGGACAATAAAAGGCCATTCTAAAAATGTTCCAGATGTCTCAAGTTTTGATGGAGCGTGCAATTGGCATGCTGACTGCAGGAATGTCCACCAGAGCTGTTGCCAGATGATTGAATGTTAATTTCTTTACCATAAGCCACCTCCAATGTCATTTTAAAGAATTTGGCAATGCGTCCAACTGGCCTCCCAACCGCAGACCACTTGTACGGCGTCGTGTTGGCGAACGGTTTGCTGGTGTCATAGTTGTGAATAGAGTACTCCATGGTGGCGGTGGGGTTATGTTATGCTCAGGCATAAGCTACAGAAAACGAACACAATTGCATTTTATCAATGGCAATTTGAATGCATAGAGATACAGTGACGAGTTCCTGAGTCCCATTGTCGTGCCATGTTTCAGCATGATAATGCATGGCCCTATGTCACAAGGATCTGTACACAATTCCTGGAATCCGAAAAGTGGCCTGCATACACACCATTGAGCATGTTTGCGATGCTCTGGATTGAAAGAGGACTGGCAGTTTACAGGAAAAAGGCAATTGAAACCTTGCGATGACGTCAAACTCAAACATTTACCTTTTTATAGCTAGCTTTCAAATTATTTACACTTTGTAGCTGGTGGTCATTTGAACATTAAAACAGTGCCTCCAAAGCTTCTGCTGGCGATTGTGGGTTGTCATTGAACGCTGGCCTGCGTCCTTGATGCGAGTCTTTGAATGTTCATTGGAGTGATTCCTTCCACAGTCATTGACAGTCACTCCTCTTGGCTGGCAGCAGACACTGCCAGGTTCTCAGAAGGACCTTGTTGTGGTCATAATTTAGATCAGCAATAAACACATATTGGGATGCTGCACCGAACTCAGTCTATTAACATTACTCGGCTCATTGACCAAATGTCCATGAGTGTACAACGGATTTCCTCATCTGGGCTCAGAGGGGAATTAAAAACCCCTTTAGACCTTTCCGAAATACAGAAATGTAATGCTAGTGTAATTTTCTAAATCTAGCTCAGCCTGCCACCATCACTTCAAGGCATGTTGGTATTACAGTAGTATTATCACTAATAGTATGCAGACCTGTGATAACTACAGTTTTAACTATGCTTTGCGGAAAGTAACTATTTATTTTTGGGGAACAAATTGTTACTTTTGAGGTGACTACAACTATTTGAATACAAATCTCAGAAAGTAACTACTTTTTAAAACTATTTGAATACAGATCTGAGAAAGCAACTACTTGAAAACATATTTCAATACAGATCTCAGGAAGCAACTACTTTTTCAAAGCTAGTTGAATACAGATCTCAGAAAGTAACTCGTTTTTAAAACGATTTGAATACATATCTGAGAAAGCAGCAACTAAACCACTTTTGGGACTAAAGATCTCAGGAAGTGACTACTTTTCAGAAACTATTGGATTGGCTGCCTTCAACTAATGGCAAGGCTTTACCTGGAACAGCATGTTGAAGATAGAAAGAGAATGACTAGAGAACACAATATAGTAATTTATCTATCTGACAGTCATACTTGATCTACACAATACATTTCTATCTGTACATTATGTAAATGTCCATTCTCTTGAATGTCCATTGCCCCAGGTGTACATAATCAAGTCAGACAAAAGCCAATTATATTTTGTTCAGATATGTATAAGTAAGTTGTGACGCTCAACTACTGTTGACTCTTTCAACATGACACTGAAAAGGTCGAAAGCTGCAAATCATTTTATGATACCTGAAAATGCTGCAGTGCAAACAGCAAGTTGGAAGCTTAGTAAAAACAACTTTGAACCATATGCGAACCATCTGCGGGTAAGTGTTCTTCATTCAAACACACACTATACCATCATTAAAAGGGATGGTTTACTCAGAATACCAACTAACATGACTTTCCACCTCCATTGGCTGTAGTTTATTCAAGAAGGCTGGATATTTTGTTTCCTTTCAACACTTATTAGTCATAGTTTATTACTGTTAGCATTCTCAGTAACACTTAACAAACTATTAATGTGGCTGTGTAATCAAACTGTAATTACTGTTGGAACAACATATTATTAGCATGTTGTTACATAATACTTTGGTAATTAAATTTTAATTGTGTAGCAATGAGCTGAGTTTTTATAACTACTGTACACAAGAGGAATAGTGACTGTTCCTTATTCCATTTATGTAATAACTCCATTATTATGCACTTATAAAGCAATTTCTAAAGTCCTATGTATCAACAATGTTGTTATTGTAATAATCACCAAGTTACTACACATGTATAAGAACTTGATGTCAAGTTTTACTTTATTATTCATTTTGAAGCTGCAAATGGGGTCTACTCTAGTGTTGAGGTGATTCCATGTCTCTCGTGTATTAAATTCTGGGCTATAGGCTATATTAGGAATCTAAGAACCCTCCAAACCCTGTGCTTATGACAATATAATTCAACTAACTGTTGTAATTTTTGGTTTATCGTCAAATATTTGGCAGCCATCAAATAAAAAATAAAGAAATCTTAATTTTTATTAAAAAAATTCTGATACCTGTATTTTAATATCAAAGAAAATAGTTGTCTTTTAGTTGAAACTCTATATAAACTATATTCAACTACCTCAAGTATTTGTAAAAGTTTGTATTTTCAAATAAAATACAAAATACAACTATTTTCTGCCCAGGTCTGATAGTATGTTATAGTTGTAGTACAGTGTCTTCCCAAAGTGAGTTCTGTATGATCACAGTTCCTTCCAAGACTACTTGGAAGGAATTTGGCAAGCAGGAAGCACCAGTGACTCAATCAATAAAAAGTGGTCAGATGAAGCAGATGCTAAGCTACAGGACTGTTTTGCTAGCATAGACTGGAAAATGTTCAGGGATTCCTCCAATGGCATTGAGGAGTACACCACATCAGTCATTGGCTTCATCAATAAGTGCATCAATGACGTCGTCCCCACATTGACCGTACGTACATACCCCAACCAGAGGCCATGGATTACAGGCAACATCCGTACTGAGCTAAAGGCTAGAGCTGCCGCTTTCAAGGAGCGAGACTCTAACCTGGAAGATTATAAGAAATCCCGCTATGCCCTCCGACGAACCATCAAACAGGCAAAGGGTCAATACAGGTCTAAGATCGAATCGTACTACAGCGGCTCTGTCACTCGTCAGATGTGGCAGGGCCTGCAGACCGTTACAGACTACAAAGGGAAGCACAGCCAAGTGAAATGAGCCTACCGGATGAGCTAAACTACTTCTATGCTCGCTTCGATGAAATTAACACTGAAACATGCATGAGAGCACCAGCTGTTTCGGAAGACTGTGTGATCACGCTCTCCGCAGCTGACAGGTCAACATTCACAAGGTAAACATTCACAAGGCCGCAGGGCCAGACGGATTACCAAGACGTGTACTGCGAGCATTCGCTGACCAACTGGCAAGTGTCTTCATTTTCAACCTCTCCCTGTCCGAGTCTGTAACACCAACATGTTTTAAGAAGACCACCCTGTGCCCAAGAACACTAAGGTAACTTGCCTAAATGACTACAGACACGTAGCACTCATGTCTCTAGCTATGAAATGCTTTGAAAGGCTGGTCATAGCTCACATCAACACCATTATCCCAGAAACCCTAGACCCACTCCAACTTGCATACTGCCCTAACAGGTCCACAGATGATGCAATCTCTATTGCACTCCACACTGCCTTTTCCCACCTGGACAAAAGGAACACCTATGTGAGAATTGCTATTCATTGACTACAGCTCAGCGTCCAACACAATAGTGCCCTCAAAGTTCATCAATAAGCTAAGGACCCTGGGACTAAACACCTCCCTCTGCAACTGGATACTGGACTTCCTGAGGGGCCACCCCCAGGTGGTAAGGGTAGGTAACAACACATCAACCAACACAACAACCTCTCCCTCAATGTGATCAAGACAAAGGAGATGATTGTGGACTACAGGAAAGAGAGGACCGAGCACACCCCCATTCTCATCGACGGGGCTGTAGTGGATCAGGTAGAGAGCTTCAAGTTCCTTGGTGTCCACATCACCAACAAACGAACATGGTCCAAGCACATTATACCCTGAATCTATTCTACCACGCCCAGAAATCTGCTCCTTTTATTCTCTGTTCCCAACGCACTAGACGTCCTGTTCTGATAGCCTTTAGCCGCACTCATCCTGCTTCTCCTCTGTTCCTCGGGTGATGTGGAGGTAAACCCAGGCCCTGTAGCCCCCAGCACCACACCTATTCCCAGGCCCCAGGCACTCTCTTTTGTTGACTTCTGTAACCGTAAAAGCCTCGGTTTCATGCATGTTAACATCAGAAGTGTCCTCCCTAAGTTTGTTTTACTCACTGCTTTAGCACACTCTGCCTGAGATTTCCATACCCAACTACAACATTTTCCGCCAAGATAGAACTGCCAAAGGGGGAGGAGTTGCAATCTATTGCAGAGATAGCCTGCACATTTCTGTCATACTTTCCAGATCTATGCCCAAACAGTTCGAACTTCTAATTCTAAAAATGTATCTCTCCAGAAATAAGTCTCTCACTGTTGCCGCCTGCTATAGACCCCCCCTCAGCTCCCAGCTGTGCCCTGGACCCCATTTGTGAATTGATTGCCCCCCATCTATCTTCAGAGTTCGTTCTGTTAGGTGACCTAAACTGGGATATGCTTAACACCCCGGCAGTCCTACAATCTAAGCTAGATGCCCTCAATCTCACACAAATCATCAAGGAACCCACCAGGTACAATCCTAAATCTGTAAACATGGGCACCCTCATAGACATTATCCTGACCAACTTGCCCTCCAAATACACCTCTGCTGTTTTCAATCAGGATCTCAGTGACCACTGCCTCATCGCCTGCATCCGCTATGGGCCCGCGGTCAAACGACCACCCCTTATCACTGTCAAACGTTCCCTAAAACACTTCTGCGAACAGGCCTTTCTAATTGACCTGGCCCGGGTATCCTGGCAGGATATTGACCTCATTCCGTCAGTCGAGGATGCCTGGTCGTTCTTTAAAAGCAACTTCCTCTCCATCTTAAATAAGCATGCCCCTTTCAAAAAATGTAGGACTAAGAACAGATACAGCCCTTGGTTCACTCCAGACCTGACTGCCCTTGACCAGTACAAGAACACCCTGTGGCGGACTGCTATTGCATCGAATAGTCCCCGCGATATGCAAATGTTCAGGGAAGTCAGGAACCAATACACGCAATCAGTCAGGAAAGCAAAGGCTAGCTTTTTCAAACAGAAATTTGCATCCTGTAGCTCTAACTCCAAAAAGTTTTGGGACACTGTCAGGTCCATGGAGAACAATAGCACCTCCTCCCAGCTGCCCACTGCACTGAGGCTAGGTAACACGGTCACCACCGACAAATCCATGATAATCAAACATTTCAACAAGCATTTCTCTACAGCTGGCCATAATTTCCTCCTGGCTACCCCGCAGCTACTTGTCGAAGCCTTCCCAGCTTCTCCTTCACCAAAATCCAGATAGCAGATGTTCTGAAAGAGCTGCAAAATCTGGACTCGTACAAATCAGCTGGACTAGATAACCCTCTCTTTTTAAAAATATCTGCTGCCATTGTTGCAACTCCTATTACCAGTCTGCTCAACTTCTCTTTGGTGTCGTCCGAGATCCCAAAAGATTGGAAAGCTGCTGCGGTCATCCCTCTCTTCAAAGGGGGGGTGACACCCTAGACCCAAATTGCTATAGACCTATATCAATCCAGCCCTGCCTCTCTAAAGTCTTTGAAAGCCTAATTAATAAACAGATCATTAACCACTTCCGAATCCCACCGTACCTTCTCCGCTGTGCAATCCGGTTTCCGAGCTGGTCACGGGTGCACCTCAGCCACGCTCAAGGTACTAAACGATATCATAACCGCCATCGATAAGAGACATTACTGTGCAGCCGTATTCATTGACCTGGCCAAGACTTTCGACTCTGTCAATCACCACATCCTTATCGGCAGACTCAACAGCCTTGGTTTCTCTAATGATTGCCTCGCCTGGTTCACCAACTACTTTGCCGACAGAGTTCAGTGTGTTAAATCGGAGGGCCTGTTGTCCGGGCCTCTGGCAGTCTCTATGGGGGTGCCACAGGGTTCAATTCTTGGGCCGACTCTCTTCTCTGTATACATCAATGATGTCGCTCTTGCTGCTGGTGATTCTCTGATCCACCTCTATGCAGACGACACCATTCTGTATACTTCTGGCCCTTCTTTGGACACTGTGTTAACTAACCTCCAAACGAGCTTCAATGCCATACAACACTCCTTCCGTGGCCTCCAACTGCTCTTAAACGCTAGTAAAACCAAATGCATGCTTTTCAACCGTTCGCTGCCTGCACCCGCCCGCCTGACTAGCATCACTACCCTGGACAGCTCTGACCTAGAATACGTGGACAACTACAAATACCTAGGTGTCTGGCTAGACTGTAAACTCTCCTTCCAGACTCACATTAAAAATCTCCAATCCAAAATTAAATCTAGAATTGGCTTTCTATTTTGCAACAAAGCCTCCTTCACTCATGCTGCAAAACTTGCACTAGTAAAACTGACTATCCTACCGATCCTCGACTTCGGCGATGTCATCTACAAAACAGCTTCCAATACTCTACTCAGCAAACTGGATGCAGTCTATCACAGTGCCATCCGCTTTGTCACCAAAGCCCCTTATACCACCCACCACTGCGACCTGTATGCTCTAGTCGGCTGGCCCTCGCTACATACTCGTCGCCAGACCCACTGGCTCCAGATCATCTACAAGTCCCTGCTAGGTAAAGCCCTGCCTTATCTCAGCTCGCTGGTAACCATAGCAGCACCCACCCGTAGCACACGCTCCAGCAGGTATATCTCACTTGTCACCCCCAAAGCCAATTCCTCATTTGGCCGCCTTTCCTTCGAGTTCTCTGCTGCCAATGACTGGAACGAACTACAAAATCGTTGAAACTGGAGACACTTATCTCCCTCACTAGTTTTAAGCACCAGCTGTCAGAGAAGCTCACAGATCACTGCACCTGTACATAGCCCAACCAACTACCTCATCCCCTACCGTAGTCATTTATTTATCTTGCTCCTTTGCACCCCAGTATTTTTACTTTGCACATTCATCTACTGCACATTTACCATTCCAGTGTTAAATTGCTATACTGTAGTTACTTTGCCACCATGGCCTATTTATTGCCTTATGTTCCTTATCCTACCTCATTTGCACACATTGTATATAGATTAGTTTTTTTCCCTACTGTATTATTGACTGAGTGTTTGTTTACTCCAATGTGTTGTTGTATGTGTTGAACTGCTTTGCTTTATCTTGGCCAGGTCGCAGTTGTAAATGAGAACTTGTTCTCAACTTGCCTACCTGGTTAAATAAAGGTGAAATAAAAAAATAAAAAAATAAAACACCAAGACAGTCGTGAAGAGAGCACGACAAAACCTATTCCCCCTCAGGAGACTGAAAAGATTTGGCATGGGTCCTGAGATCCTCAAAAGGTTCTACAGCTGCACCATTGAGAGCATCCTGACTGGTTTCATCATTGCCTGGTATGGCAAATGCTCGGCCTCCGACCGCAAGGCACTACAGAGGGTAGTGCGTACGGCCCAGTACATCACTGGGGCCAAGCTTCCTGCCATCCAGGACCTTTATACCAGGCGGTGTCAGAGGAAGGCCCTAAAAATTGTCAAAGACCAGCCACCCTAGTCATTGACCGTTCTCTCTGCTACCGCAAGGCAAGCGGTACCGGAGTGCCAAGTCTAGGTCCAAGAGGCTCCTAAACAGCTTCTACCCCCAAGCCATAAGACTCCTGAACATCTATTCAAATGGCCACCCAGACTATTTGCATTGCCCCCCCTCCCTCTTTTACACCGCTGCTACTCTGTTGTTATCATCTATGCATAGGCACTCTACCTACAGTTGAAGTCGGATCTTACTTACACTTAGGTTGGAGTCATTAAAACTTGTCTTTCAACAACTCCACAAATGTCTTGTTAAAACTACTTAGGGAGTGGTGGGGCGCCACTCCCGACAATACCCGGTGAAATGTAAGGCGCCAAATTCAAAATCCAAAAGTTGAATTATTAAACATTCATCAATATACAAGTGTTGCATAGTCATCAAAAGCTCTGATTCTTGGCAATATCACAGCGTTGTCAGATTTCAAAAAGGATTTACGGAGAAAGCACAACATTTGATTGTTTGAGGATAGCCCCTCTCATATTTTATGCATTAGCATAAATCCATAACCAAAGTGGGTCTCATAAAACGCATAAAAAGCTCATATAAAATCCCTTACCTTTGGAGGGACATCTGCTGAGGGCTTCCCAAGTGTCCAACAAAGACATCCGATGGTTCTTTTGTTAGAAAAAGTAATTTATTATATCCATAAATCTCAGTTTGGTTGGCGCGCTGTTCATAAAATACAGCGTCCACTCGCCCATTGAACCGTGAAGAGAACACGTTCAACCTATACCTATACACTTGTCCAAGAACAATCAAACATCATTGATAATGTATCCTTAGGAACACTTTTATGTATATTTACTATAATATTTCAACCGGATTATAAACTGGACGATAGGAAAGGAAAAAAACCACAGCGCGCGTGAGCCCGTGAACGCGCTTCCTCTTCTGTTTACATCCGATGACTAGTTCGAAATTCTTCTTCTATTACCATCCAGAGCAACCTAACATCACCAAACACTGTCTAGAGACTGTTGACATCCAGTGGAAGCCATAGGTACTGCAATCTTACTCCCATATATGGCTGTTTTCAATAGGGAGGGGTTCAAAATGAGGCAATGTGTCAAAAACACTTTTTCCAGGACAGAAATTCCTCGGGTTTTCGCCTGCTATATCAGTTCTGTTATACTCACAGACAATATTTTAACACTCTTAGAAACTTCAGAGTGTTTCCGATCCAATAGTACTATGTGCATATCCTATTTTCTGGGCCTGAGTGGCAGGCGTTTTACTTTGGGCATGCCAGACTCTCCAAAACCGACACCTCAGCTGCCGCTCCCTAAGAAGTTAACAAAATATAGTTTTGGCAAGTCAGTTAGGACATCTACTTTGTGCATGACACAATACATTTTTCCAATAATTGTTTACAGACAGATTATTTCACTTATAATTCACTGTATCACAATTCCAGTAGGTCAAAAGTTTACATACACTAAGTTGACAGCTTGGGAAATTCCCGAAAATGATGTCATGGCTTTAGAAGCTTCTGATAGGCTAATTGACATGTACCTGTGGATGTATTTCAAGGCCTACCTTCAAACGCAGTGCCTCTTTGCTTGACACAATGGGAAAATCAAAAGAAATCAGCCAAAAAATTGTAAACCTCCACAAGTCTGGTTCATCGTTGGGAGCAATTTCCAAACGCCTGAAGGTACCACATTCATCTGTACAAACAATAGTACACAAGTATAAACATGCTGGAGGAAACAGGTGCAAAAGTATCTATATCCACAGTAAAAAGAGTCCTATATCGACATTACCTGAAAGGCCGCTCAGCAAGGAAGAAGCCACTGCTCCAAAACCGCAATAAAAAAGCCAGACTACGGTTGGCAAATGCACATGGGGACAGAGATCGTACTTTTTGGAGAAATGTCCTCTGGTCTGATGAAACAAAAATAGAACTGTTTGGCCATAATGACCATTGTTTTGTTTGGAGGAAAAAGGGGGAGGCTTGCAAGCCGAAGAACACCATCCCAACCGTGAAGCACGGGGGTGGGCAGCATCATGTTGTGGGGGTGCTTTGCTGCAGGAGGGACTGGTGCACTTCACAAAATAGATGACATCATGAGGTAGGAAAATGATGTGGATATATTGAAGCAACATCTCAAGACATCAGTCAGGAAGTTAAAGCCTGGTCGCAAATGGGTCTTCCAAATGGACAATGACCACAAGCATACTTCCAAAGTTGTGTCAAAATGGCTTAAGGACAACAAATTCAAGGTATTGGAGTGGCCATCACAAAGCCCTGACCTCAATCCCATAGAAAATGTGTGGGAAGAACTGAAAACAAATGTACGAGCAAGGAGGCCTACAAGTTAGACCAGCTCTGTCAGGAGGAATGGGACAAAATGTACTTATTGTGGAAAGCTTGTGGGAGGCTACCTGAAACGTTTGACCCAAGGTAAACAATTTAAAGGCAATGCGTGTATGTAAACTTCTGACCCACTGGGAATGTGAAGAAAGAAATAAAAGCTGAAATAAATAATTCTCTCTACTATTATTCTGACATTTTACATTCTTAAAATAAAGCGGTGATCCTAACTTACCTAAGACACAGAATTCTACTAGGATTAAATGTTAGGAATTGAGAAAAACTGAGTTTAAATGTACTTGGCTAAGGTGTATGTAAACTTCCGACTTCAACTGTACATATTACCTCAACTAACCGGTGCCCCCGCACATTGACTCTGCACCGTTACCCCCCTGTATATAGTCTTGCTATTGTTATTTTACTGCTGCTCTTTAATTACTTGTTACTTTTATTTCTTATTCATATTTTATTTAAACTGCATTGTTGGTTAGGGGCTTGTAAGTAAGCATTTCACTTTAAGTTCTACACCTGTTGTATTCGGTGCATGTGACTAATACAATTTGATTTGATTTGATTACAGAATGACTATTACTATTACAAACTCCTTGCCAAGTGTTTCCTGAAACACCACATCAGTGACATTTTGAATGCCTGGCAAAGTTAGGCTCTAAAACGCGATGCATTTAATGTCTGCCTAGTCTTTCTGTAAAGAAACACTTCAATTTTCCATAGTAATTACTCAGATAGATGTTCAGGACATCAACTCTTGGAGTTTCTGTCATTGGTCACCAGTGATATAACACACTGGAGCAGCAGTAGCACTTGCATACACCATGTATGTTTTGCTTTAACACCCTTGCTTTCAAAGAGCACCCTTTCAGTACCAGTAGCAGTGCCATTCATTTTGGAGACTTTGTGAAGAATTACTCTCAACGCAATAACATTGATCTTCCATTTGGAATCTTCAATAGACATCATTGCAATATAGAACAAAATGTTAAATATTGAGACATTTTCCATCATGCACAAAACTTTACAGTAGCTGTATTCCAGCTATGCTGTTGATTAGCAAAATGTCTAACAACTCAATTTGTACTGTTTGTCTCCAAGAACACATAACGGATGACACAGCACCACAACGGTAAATATTTAGAACCCACAGAATTTTCCGGTCAGTTTGTCCTCAACACACTGCGATATGCAAATTACATCATGGGCAAAGTATGCACATATATCTCTATATCTGTAAACAGGACCATTCACCAGTATTTTACAGTACCAACACAATAACCATGAAACAGTATTTTATTGCCATAATCAGAGAGGGTATAACTGAAGAAAGTATTTTAAATGTATTCACTGTTTCTCAAAATATCTTTGTTATTTGACAAGAAAAGTTATGTGAGGAAACTGTTAAAACTTGTATTCAATTTGGCCAATGACGTGCACAATTGCATGGACGAGTTCTATTAACTTGGTTAAATGATCTTCTTGGGGATTGCTGGGGCGCTAGCGTCCCAATCCCGACACTATCAGGTGAAATGCAAGGCGCCAAATTCAAAATCCAAAAGTTGAATTATTAAACATCCACCAATATACAAGTGTTCCATACTCATCAAAAGCTCTGTTTCTTGGCAATATCACAGCGTTGTCAGATTTCAAAAAGGCTTTACGGCGAAAGCACCACATTTGATTGTTTGAGGGTAGCACCTCACATATTTTTCCCATAGCCATGAATCCATTAGCCATCACGGCACACACATAACACATTTCACAGCGAAAACAAATCAATTACCTGTTGAAGAACTTTTGCTGAGGTCTTCCTAAGTGTCCAACGAAGACAATCCATGGTTCTTTTGTTAGAAAAAGTCATGTATTATATCCTTAAATCTCCATTTGGTTCTCGCGTTATAATCAGAAACGACAGCTTCCACTACTCCATTGAAACGTGACGAGAACCCGTTCAACTTATACCTATAAACTTATCCAAGAACAATCAAACATAGTTTTAAATGTATCCTTAGGAACACTGTTACGTATATTTACTATTATAAATCAACCGGAATATAAACTGATCGATAAAGACGGTAAAAAACACACAGCGCGCCTTGTCGGGAGCGCGCATTCCCTTGTGTTGACATAAATGGGACACTTCCTGGTTTCCTCTTCTTCTCTGGTCTAATTCATCCAAAATGAAAATGAACACTGTCTCGAGACTGTTGACATCCAGAGGAAGCGATGGGTACTGCATTCATATGCCCTTATATGGGCATTTCCATGAGGGAGGGGTTCCAAATGAGCAATGTGTCAAAACCACGTTTTCTAGGACAGAAATTCCTCGGGTTTTCGCCTGCCATATGAGTTCTGTTTTACTCACAGACGAATGGTTAACAATTTTGGAAAATTCAGAGTGTTTCCTATCCAATGGTACTAAATATGTGCATATCCTATTTTCTGAATGGGAGGCATTTTACTTTGGGCACGCCAGGCTCTCCAAAACGGTCACCTCGTGCGTCGATCCCTAAGAAGTTTTAAATGATGGTGTGTTAAGACATGGGCAGAGGGCAGAGGCTTAATTGGGGCAAAGTAAAGAACTGTCGGTGTCATGTGTAACAAATTGATATAATTGGATTGTCTGCTGAAGTGACATATGGTGCGGCATCGCCGTGACAAGGTGTTTTTTAAGGTATTAGCAGAATTCATCAGCTGTAGTCATGGTTACAGTGCATCATGTTTGGGAGTGTGGGACCATTAAAAAGAGAGGAAGAAATCTGGCCTTAGAATGCTTAATTTTTTAGGAAGTGCTTTGCATGCAATTGTGAGTGTTGGACCTCTTGCAGATGATAGATTGTGTTGAGTGATGCCTTTATTACATCTGGAAAGTCTGCAAAGCCTTCCTTGATCCCCTACTAGCACACAAGCTGTGCTGTTTCCTACCACTTAATGTTTACCACATTTCCTTTTCCTTTCAGAGTTTGCTAATCAAGCGCCCTGGAGAACAAAGACTTAAAATGCACTATATATACAAAAGTATGTGGACACCCATTCAAATGAGTAAATTCAGCTATTTCAGCCCCACCCGTTGCTGACAGGTGTATAAAATCGAGCACACCGCCATGCAATCTCCATAGACAAATATTGTCAGTAGAATGGCCTTACTGAAGAGCTCAACGGCTCAGAAACAACGGCTCAGCCGCGAAGTGGTCGGCTACACAAACTCACAGAACGAGACCGCCAAGTGCTGAAGCGTGTAGTGCGTACAAATCGCCTGTCCTCGGTTGCAACACTCACTACCGAGTTCCAAACTGCCACTGGAAGCAATGTCAGCCTATGATCACCATGCACAATGCAAGCGTTGGCTGGAGTGGCGTAAAGCTCACCATCATTGGACATTGGAAGCGTTCTCTGGAGTGATGAATCACACTTCACCATCTGGCAGTCCGATGGACGAATCTGGATTTGGAGGATGCCAGGAGAATGCTACCTTCCCCAATGCATAGCGCCATCTGTAACGTTTGGTGAAGGAGGAATAATGGTCTGGGGCTGTTTTTCATGGTTCGGGCTAGGCCCCTTAGTTCCAGTGAAGGGAAATCTTAACACTACAGCATACAATGACATTCTAGACAATTCTGTGCTTCCAACTTTGTGGCAACAGTTTGGGGAAGGCCCTTTCCTGTTTCAGTATGACAATGCCCCAGTGCACAAAACGAGCTCCATACAGAAATGGTTTGTCGAGATCAGTGTGGAAGAACTTGACTGGCCTGCACAGATGGAAGCAAGTCCCCGCAGCAATGTTCCAACATCTAGTGGAAAGCCTTCCCAGAAGAGTGGAGGCTGTTATAGCAGCAAAGAGGGAACAACCCCATATGAATGCCCTTGATGTTCGACGAGCGGGTGTCCACATACTTTTGTAGTTGTACCATGTAGTTTATGTGTGTTCTTATCGCCTCTTTTTATTCTTCTCTGTACTGTACATTCATGCACTTCCTTCCTGTGTCAAACATGAAAGGAACCAGACAAGAAGATGATGATGATTCGCAGGCGTCTACTGTACATCCTTCCATTTAGTCGGTCCTGCCGTTTACGGAAACAATGTTCCCTCTGCATATTTTGACAGCTAGAAATATATCTGTGCTATTAACTCAGTACATATCCTGTCACTTTGTGATAGGATATGGTGGACTTATTTATATTGGCCCCCGAGTGGTACAGCAGGCACTGCATCTCTGTGCTAGAGGTGTCACTACAGACCATGGTTCAATTCCAGGCTGTATCACAACCAGCTATGATTGGGAGTCCCATAGGGCAGTGCACAATTGGCCCAGGATCATCCGGGTTTGGCCTGGGGTAGGCCGTCATTGTAAATAAGAACTTGTTCTTAACTACTTGCCTGGTTAAATAAAATGATATACATATTCTGCATTCAAGCGTGGCTTTGCCGTGTAAAAATCACCTAACACCATATTGTTTGGGATAATATGATTACCAGTAGCCTTTCCCACAGATTAAAGTGACCTTTACCCTACTCTTTATGTACAGTACATACAGCGTGTCTACCCTCTCCCTCATTGTGAGTATTACATCTTGAAGGAGATTAAATTCACCTAAATACATTTTTCATGCAACATAAATATCTCTTCAATCAGTGTATATGAAGGGGAGGAGACAGGTTAAAGAAGGATTTTAAAGCCTTGTAACAATTGAGACATCGATTGTGTACGTGTGCCATTCAGAGGGTGAATGGGCAAGACAAAATATTTAAGAGCCTTTGAATGGGGTATGGAAGTAGGTGCCAGGCGCATCGGTTTGTGTCAAGAACTGCAACGCTCAACAGTTTCCTGTTTGTCTCAAGAATGGTCCACATCCAGCCATCTTGACACAACTGTGGGAATCATTGAAGTCAACATGGGCTAGCATGCCTGTGGAATGCTTTCAACATCTTGTAGAGTCCATGCCCCAATGAATTGAGGCTGTTCTGAGGGCAAAAGAGGGTGCAACTCAATATTAGGAAAGTGTTCCTAATGTTTTGTACACTCAGTATACATTACAACTGTATTGTAGTATTAAGTATTTCCACATTCCATATTAAGTATAAAAAATAGGTCTCAAGTAAAAAAATATATATCTCCATCAGTGGAGGCTCCTCAGAGGAGGAAGGGGAGGACCATCCTCATCAGTGAATTTCATAAAAATAAAAATAGTGAAACATTAAAAAAGTAAACATTTTTAGATACATTTTAAGCGAAGCCAGTTTAGAAAGGAAACCCAAGTGCCCTGCCTCAGCTGAAGCATTAGCTGAGATGGTACCAATTAGAGGCTAATATCAATCACGCCTACCTTATTGGGTGGGTATTTAAACTTTATGGATCTGCTCTCTCATCCTGCTGCCGTTTGCCTCTTCTGCTACTGTGCGATGGCTTCTTGCTCTGCATCAACGCTGCTGTGTAACTAGATGTTTCTCGCTATGGTGCTGTGTTCTGATATAATATTTTCTTTGTGAATGCTCACTAGCTGCGTTTGAACCTCGCCTGCGTCATTCAAAATGCTCATGTTTCAATATTTGGCTGCTGCGGGGATGTCACTGATTGCGAGGATCAACCATGTTGCTGCTCTACTGTTGTCAGTCAATAGCGGCTACAAACTAGCTAGCTGAGTAGAATTAGCCCCGGGAGTAGCCTATTATATAGCTAGCTACTTGTTTGTTCCCAATACCAGCTTTCGGGCAGATTTGTGAACAAGCAGGAAGTAGCCTATGCTAGGCTAGCATATAGGCAATGCATCAATATACAGGCATGAGTAGCAATGTTTTCTAATCATGAGCAGGAGATGGTGTTATCATGGTGATTTGATAGTATTTCAGTCTATATGCAGGCGTTTATTATTTAGTGCAGCATCAATTTCGAAAGTAGTTATCACTACGCATCGCGCAGCTAATGAGAACACTGGAATTATGTATATTATATTTTACATCCGGAAGGCCAAAGTTAGTTAGTTCAAGGAGCAGTTCTCTCTCTGTGGGTCTAACCCCAAGAAGTTCTGGAAAACGGTTAAAGACCTGGAGAATAAACCGTCCTCCTCACAGCTGCCCATCCCTTAATGTTGAGGATGTGGTTGTTACTGACAAGAAGCACATAGCTGAGCTCTTTAATCACCACTTCATTAAGTCAGGATTTCTATTTAACTCAGCCATGCCTCCTTGCCGTCGAATATTTCCTCATCTCCCACCCCTTCTAATGCGACTATCCCTGATGCTTCTCCCTCTTTTTCCCCTGCCCGCTACAAAGTTTCTCCCTGCAGGCAGTCATTGAGTCCAAGGTGCTAAAGGAGCTCCTTGAACATGACCCCCAAAAAACATCTGAGTCAGATGGTTTAGACCATTTCATCTTTAAGGTTGCTGCCCCTATCATCGCCAAACCTATCTCCAACCTTTTTAACCTGTCTCTCCTTTCTGGGGAGGTTCCCATTGCTTGGAAGGCAGCCACGGTTTGTCCTTTATTTAAAGGGGAGATCAAGCTGATCCTAACTGTTATAGGCCTATTTCTATTTTGCCCTGTTTATCAAAAGTGTTGGAAAAAATCAATTGACTGGCTTTTTTGATGTCTAAAGTATTCACTTGGGTATACAATATGGTTTCCGCTCAGGTTATGGATGTGTCACTGCAACCTTAGAGGTCCTCAATGATGTCACCATTGCCCTTGATTCTAAGAAATGTTGTGCTGCTATTTTATTGACTTGGCCAAAGCTTTTGATACGGTAGACCATTCCATGTCACACCCTGATCAGTTTCACCTGTCCTCGTTATTGGCTCCACCGCCTCCTGGTGTCGCTTGTTTTCCCTAGTGTATTTATCCCTTTCTTTCCTGTCTCTCTGTGCCAGTTCGTCTTGTATATTTCCAAGTCAACCAGCGTTTTTCCTGTTCTCCCGCTTTTTGCATTCTCCTTTTTCTAGTCCTCCTAGTTTTGACCCTTGCCTGACCATTCTGCCTGCCTTGACCACGAGCCTGTCTGCCACTCTGTACCTCCTGACTCTGATCTGGTTTTTACCTTTTTGCCTGTCCATGACCATTCTCTTGCCTACCCCTTTGGATTAATAAACATTGTAAGACTCCAACCATCTGCCTCCTGTGTCTGCATTTGGGTCTCGCCTTGTGCCTTGATATTCCATTAATGTGGGCCGGCTAAGGAGTATTGGTGTCTCTGAGGGGTCTTTGGCCTGGTTTGCAAACTACCTCTCTCAAGGAGTGCAGTTTATAAAGTCAGAAAATCTGCTGTCTCGACCACTGCCAGTCACCAAGGGAGTACCCCAAGGCTCAATCCTTGGCCCCACACTCTTCTCAATTTACATCAACAACATAGCTCAGGCAGTAGGAAGCTCTCTCATCCATTTATATGCAGATGATACAGTTTTATACTCAGTTGGCCCCTCCCTGGATTTTGTGTTAAATGCTCTACAACAAAGCTTTCTTAGTGTCCAACAAGCTTTCTCTACCCTTAACCTTGTTCTGAACACCTCCATAACAAAGGTCATGTGGTTTGGTAAGTTGAATGCCCCTCTCCCCACAGGTGTGATTACTACCTCTGAGCGTTTAGAGCTTGAAGTAGTCACCTTATACAAGTACTTGGGAGTATGGCTAGACTGCACACTGTCCTTCTCTCAGCACATATCAAAGCTGCAGGATTAAGTTAAATCTAGACTTGGTTTCCTCTTCCTCTGCCAGTCACATTCTGTTAAAGGTCCCCAAAGCACACACATCCCTGAGTCGCTCCTCTTTTCAGTTCGCTGCAGCTAGCGACTGGAACGAGCTGCAACAAACAATAAAACTGGACAGTTTAATCTCAATATCTTCATTCAAAGACTCAATGATGGACACTCTTACTGACAGTTGTGGCTGCTTTGCGTGATGTATTGTTGTCTCTACCTTCTTGCCCTTTGTGCTGTTGTCTGTGCCCAATAATGTTTGTACCATGTTTTGTGTTGGTGTCATGTTGTGTTGTCATGTGTTGCTGCCTTGCTATGTTGTTGTGAGTGTGTTCTGAGTCTCACTTTATGTAGTGTTGTGTTGTTTCTCGTCGTGAAGTGTGTTTTGTCCTATATATATATTTTATTTGTTCATTTTTAATCCCAGCCCCCATCCCCGCAGGAGTTCTTTTGCATTTTGGTAGGCCGTCATTGTAAATAAGAGTTTGTTCTTTACTGACTTGCCTAGTTAAATAAAATTAAAATACATTTTACGGGTCATCCCAGTCACATTAGTAGTGGTTATTATTCTTGGAACCCTATTCCCTTACACAGTTTAAGATTGAACGGATTCAACTTAACTTGCAGACTGGTATGGATTATTGTGTTGTATAGCTACACTTCTGCTGGTTTCTGTGCTGAGCAATCAGTTTCAGAGTTCATTAGAGCATATTGTTGCATGAGTCCCACAATTAGCATACATTTATTGTATCATTTCAGTCAACCTAGTTATATATATACTTAATTCTTATTTGCAACAGTATATTTATACTGTTTATTAGTATGTCTAATTATGTGTCATGCATTTTACGTAGGTGGTCCTCCCTGTCAGTCCATACTGTGTTCTAGTAGTATTATTCTAGTGTCTGGTCTTATTCTATCATATGCTACTGTAGCGATCACTTTCATTTTAGTCATTATGTATTAAATCAAATCAACTTTTATCAGTCACATACACATATTAGATGTTATTGTTAGTGTAAGGAAATGCTTGTGTTCCTAGTTCCAACAGTGCAGTAGTATCTAAAAATTCACAACAATACACACAAATCTAAAAGTAAAAGAATGGAATTAAGAAATATATAAAAAATGAGGACGAGCAATGTCGGAGTGGCATTGACTAAAATACAGTACAAAACAGTACATACAGTGCATTCGGAAAGTATTCAGACCCCTTGACTTTTTCCACATTTTGATATGAAACAGCCTTAATCTAAAATGGATGACATGGTTGTTTTCCCTCATCAGTCTACACAATATCCCATAATGACGAAGCAAAAACAGGTTTTTATAAATGTTTGCAAATTTATAATTAAAGAAAAAACGGAAATATCACATATACATAAGTATTCAGGCCCTTTGCTCAGTACTTTGTTTGAAGCACCTTTGGCAGAAATTGGTGCCAGGTTTCCCCCAGACGTGACGCTTGGCATTCAGGCCAAAGAGTTCAATCTTGGTTTCATCAGACCAGAGAGAGTCTTTAGGTGCCTTTTGGCAAACTCCAAGCGGGCTGTCATGTGCCTTTTACTGAGGAGTGGCTTCCGTCTGGCCACTCTACCATAAAGGCCTGATTGGTGGAGTGCTGCAGAGATGGTTGTCCTTCTGGAAGGTTCTCCCATCTCCACAGAGGAACTCTAGAGCTCTGTCAGAGTGACCATCGGGTTCTTGGTCACCTCCCTGACCAAGGCCCTTCTCCCCCGATTGCTCAGTTTGGCCAGCTCTAGGAAGAGTCTTGGTGGTTCCAAACCTTTTCAATTAAAGAATGATGGAGGCCACTGTGTTCTTGGGGAGCTTTAAAACTGCAGACATTTTTTGGTACCCTTCCCCTTGAAAAATCCTGTCTCTGAGGTCTACAGCCAATTCCTTCGACCTCATGGCTTGGTTTTTGCTCTGACATGCATTGTCAACTGTTGGACCTTATATAGAGAGGTGCTGCTACTGCTTATCAATTTATCCTTATTGCTTAGGTTTCTTATTGTAGATATTTCATGTAGGCCACAGATGATTAGACTACTCATATAGTTCAGTGATAGCATCTTTAGGGTGGCTGGGTTTATACTGCTACGTGGCAGATGGGCAGATGGTCACGTGCCAAGATTAAGCTAATCTTGTCTCAATCGAGGCTACCCTTCGGTATTTCACAAGGGTTAGATAGGAGTTATACGTCGCTCAGTATGTACATATGGTTAACATTCTACTTAGGATTCATTTGCATAATAGGATTAGTTCATTCAATAATATTTAAATGGTGCTTCTGTCGTAGCTACACATAGTCGTCTGACGTAATGTTCTGCTGTTTTGGGGGACTGGTATAGTTTACCGCACTCACTGCCCGTAGGCTATATTTTATATGGACGCTTTGCTCGGGCAGTGAGTTACCCTGAAGGAGTATAGCCTATATCGCCAAGACTTGCATTAGTCATTGCTGAATACATTTTAAACATATATGCCATTTTCTTTCTGAACTCTACAAAAAATATTGACGTCATCAAATCATTTATTAAAAGACACTGTTTTGCAATGAAGGTCTACAGTAGCCTCAACAGCACTCTGTTGGGTAGCACCATGGTGTAGCCAGAGGACAGCTAGTTTTTGTCCTCCTCTGGGTACATTGACTTCAATACAAAACCTAGGAGGCTCATTGTTATCACTCCCTTCCACAGACTTACACAGTAATTATAACAACTTCCTGAGGATATACTCCAACCTATCAGAGCTCTTGCAGCATGAACTTACATTTTTTCAACCCGATCAGAGAATAAATCTAATACTGAAAGCATAAGCCACAGCTAGCAGTGCATAAAATGTGGTGAGCAACTGACTCAAAGAGAGAAAGACAATTGTTGAACAGTTTTGAACAAATACATTTCTTCAAAAAGGAAGGAGAAGCAAGAGAGAAAAAGAGAGAGAGCTATATTTCGTAGTATTTTTCACTTTCACTTACTTAGCTATCTTATGCAGCTAGCTAGTTTAGCCTACTCAAACACCCGGCTCAATTAGAAAGGGATGCTATGTTAGCTATGTGGCTATGGCTATCCAACACTGGAACTCTTCCGAGTCCAGATACTGTAAGCTTTTGGTTATATTAATTTATTGCCACCGTGGCCTGCCAGTGTGACTGCTAAACTGCTTGCTAACTGTACAATGTACTGCATGATTGTATCAGATTTACTAATGTGTTAGTTCTATTAGCTATGTTGACTATAACATTAGCTAGCTAATATGGTGAGAACAGTGTACGCTGTCTGTGGCAGTTAGCGGTTATGATATGAAGGTTTGGCTTGGAAAGGTTTCTTCACCTGGTCACAGACAGCTGATGTGTTGTGCACTGAAGTCCACAAGCGAAGCGAAAAGTTGAGAGGAGGATAAGAGTGGGTAGATGCGAGAAGGAATTACAATGAGCAAAGTGATCAAGCTGTTTGTATGTGGCTGCTATGAAAGTGAACTGTGTTTGCGTGTGATCAGGGGTGTATTCATTCCACCGATTCTGTTGAAAAACATTTCCTAAATCGAAGCAAAAGGAATGAAATGGGGATAAACATGCCTGCATTTGTCCATGTTGAAACTCTTGTTTGCGACTGTGACCAATGATTACACCCTAGATCAGATAGATGCAGGCAAGGGTGTGCAATGCGATATTGATTGTGTCACTGTCACCTTAATTACTAAAACTTGTGCACCTACATTGTAAACTTTCATTCATAGGCTAGGTTGTAGCAACATCATGATGGGTATAGGGATCATTTGACTATCATGAAGTAGCCTAAACCTATCGATGTCTCATTGAGCTGGGTGAATGTAATATGAATGGCAAACATCCAATATGCTGTAATAGAAATAAGGCCACGCTCAATTTTTTTTTTGTCTCCCTCATCTTAAACAGCACCGACCACCCCGGATTTCCATACATTTACATAGTCACATTTAAACACATTCACCTATTAACTTTTACTAATAGTCAAATTAATAGTTAAAAAAACCCTGAGGCCATTCAATCAGTAAAATATTTAGCATATACCAACCAAAATATATTTTAATGTAAAACCATAAAATTGTACCATAAAAGGTTACATTACATTATATAGAGCTCACTGTACTAGCAGTGTCCATTTCCATAAAGCTACAAATGACTGGGGGCGTGTGATAAACAATGCTACAAACAGTACATTCTAAGCCATCAACACGTGAGCTAACAACAGCTAAAACCCAATAGCCTAGAGCCTGGTTAGCATGAAGCTAACGAACTGTTAAATGTTATTTTCTTACAAATATCAACACTTTAAACACATTGTATCGTCACATTGCATAAGAACATGCAGTACCAGTCAAAGGTTTAGACACACCTACTCATTCGAGAGTTTTTCTTTAGTTGTATTATTTTCTACATTGTAGAACAATAGTGAAGACATCAAAACTATGAAATAACACATATGGAATTATGTAGTAACCAAAAAAGTGTTAAACAAATCAAAATATATTTTATATTTGAGATTCTTCAAAGTAGCCACCCTTTGCCTTGACGACAGTTTTGCACACTCTTGGCATTCTCTCAACCAGCTTCACCTGGAATGCTTTTCCAACAGTCTTGAAGGAGTTCCCACATATGCTGAGCACTTGTTGGCTGCTTTTCTTCACTCTGCGGTCCAACTAATCCCAAACCATCTCAACTGGGTTGAGGTCGGGTGATTTTGGAGGCCAGGTCATCTGATACAGCACTCTATCACTCTCCTTCTTGGTCAAATAGCCCTTACACCGCCTGGAGGTGAGTTGGGTCATTGTCCTGTTGAAAAACAAATGATAGTCCCACTAAGCGCAAACCAGATGGGATGGCGTATCGCTGCAGAATGCAGACTCCAGTGTTTAATTGCTAAATTGTAATTACTTTGCCACTACGGCCTATTTATTGCCTTACCTCCCTAATCTTACCTCATTTGCACACACTGTATATAGATTTTTTCTATTGTGTTATTGACTGTACGTTTGTTTATTCCATGTGTAACTCTGTGTTGTTGTTTGTGTCGCACTGCTTTGCTTTATCTTGGCCAGGCCGCAGTTGTAAAAGACAACTTGTTCTCAACTGGCCTACCTGGTTAAATAACGGTGAAATAAAAATAAATGAAATAAAATATTCTAAATAAATCACTGACAGTGTCACCAGCAAAGCACCTCCACACCATCACACCTCCTCCATGCTTCACGGTGGAAACCACACATACGAAGATCATCCATTCACCTACTCTGCGTCTCACAAAAACACAGCGGTTGGAACCAAAAATCTCAAATTTGGACTCATCAGACCAAAGGACAGATTTCCACCGGTCTAATGTCCATTGCTCATGTTTCTTGGCCCAAGCAAGTCTCGTCTTCTTATTGGTGTCATTTAGTAGTGGTTTCTTTTCAGCAATTCGACCATGAAGGCCTGATTCCCTCAGTCTCCTCTGAACAGTTGATGTTGAGATGTGTCTGTTACTCTGTGAAGCATTTAAATGGATTGCAATTTCTGAGGTTATCCTCTGCAGCAGAGTTAACTCTGGGTCTTCCTTTCCTATGGCGGTCCTCATGAGAGCCAGTTTCATCATAGCGCTCAATGGTTTTTGCATCTGCACTTGAAGAAATTTTCAAAGTTCTTGACATTTGCCGTATTGACTGACCTTCATGTCTTAAAGTATTGATGGACTGTTGTTTCTTTTTCCTTATTTGAGCTGTTCTTGCCATAATATGGACTTGGTCTTTTACCAAATAGGACTATCTTCTGTATACCAACCCTACCTTGTCACAACACAACCGATTGGCTCAAACGCATTAAGAGGAAAGAAATTCCACAAATGTACTTTTAACAAAGCACAACAGTTAATTGAAATGCATTCCAAGTGACTACCTCATAAAGCTGGTTGAGAGAATGCCAACAGTGTGCAAAGCTGTCATCAAGGCAAAGGGTGGCTACTTTGAAGAATCTCAAATATAACATATATTTCGATTTGTTTAACACTTTTTTGGTTACTACATGATTCCATATGTGTTATTTCATAGTTTTGATGTCTTCACTATTATTCTACAATGTAGAAAATAGTAAAAATAAAGAAGTAGGTGTGTCCAAACTTTTGACTGGTACTGTATGTTACTTGTATAAACTGGGTCTTCGTTCATAGAAAATAAACCAATTAGGAGCTAAAAACATTGCTGAAAAAAAAGGAAACAAATTTGTACTCCATCTTGTTCCCTTTGCTTGCATGTAAACCATTATAATGTACATGTAAACCATTTGTAACCTAGCAAACCTCCATTACTTATAATGGGGAAAATACCAATCAATAACTTGATTAAAACTCCCTTCAATGACCTTCGAACATCACCAAACTCATGGACTATGTAGTTAACCATGTTATCTCAATATTTTTCGTGAGTCATATTCTACTTTTGCAAATTACATACCTGAATTAACAGGGTGGAATGATGAGATGGAGTTAGTAGTGTTCAGTATCAGGCATTCTCCATGATTGAAGAAGAAACATCCAAGACCTCACGATCCCACTAACGCTCCCCATTGACGTCACTGCGCCCCCTAGCGGCAGTAATCATATACATTACATTCAATGCAAATAGCTGGGAGGCCTAGAAAATGATACAAGGGATGGCTCCATAAAATAACCAACTAAATAAAACATATGACCATACAGTACATATCTATGTGTGTCACAGTACAATAGTAATTTTCCTCTTCGTTCTATTGTGAGCTTAAATGTAACAAGGGACATGTGTCGTAGGCCCAAAGCACGAGTATAGCCCTTAGTCTATGTGCACCATAATTCTACACATTATGCATGAGTCCAATGAGACCTCCAAAAGTGTTTCATAACATTTCAGCAAACCTCCACAGTTTCTCCTAGCTGCTGTGGTACAGCACAAAATACCTGCTCCAGTGAGAAAGGTCCCGTCTCTCACTCCCACACATTTTCCATCCATTCGTCCAGGTCTCCAAGTCAAGAGACCACAGCGTTTCCGCAGCTGTGAGCCTAAAAGCGCTGAGTAGCTGCTAACCAGAGCCAGGTTGTACAATCTTCCCTGAAGGTTGGTCATCTCTCAGTGTTGGGAAATATCAGATGTATGGTATGAACTAAGCAAGCCTGGAGAAACCTGGGCTGGAATACAAGGAGGCCTGCCTATACAACAGAGCACAGTAGAGCGCTGGATTGAAGAAAGCATATATTTCCTCAGTGTCCACATCTCTAAGGAATTAACATGGTCCACACACACCCACACAGTTGTGAAGAGGGCATGACAGCACCTCTTCCCTCTGAAAGGCTGAAAATATTTGGAATGGGTCCTCAGATCCTCAAACCATTCTACAGCTGCGCCATTAACTTCTTCGGGAGCAGTGCACGAGGTGACGGTTTTGGAGAGCCTGGTGTGCCCAAAGTAAAATGCCTCCCATTCAGGCCCAGAAAATAGGATATGCACATATTTAGTACCATTGGATAGGAAACACTCTGAAGTTTCTGGACAATTGGAAAGCCCTCAGCAGAAGTTCTTCAAAAGGTAATTGATTTGTTTTCACTGTGAAATGTGTTATGTGTGAACCGTGATGGCTTATGAATTTATGGTAATAGAAAAATATGTGGGGTGCTATCCTCAAACAATCAAATGTGGTGCTTTCGCCGTAAAGCCTTTGTGAAATCTGACAACGCTGTGATATTGCCAAGAAGCAGAGCTTTTGATGACTATGCAACACTTGTATATTGATGCATGTTTAATAATTCAACTTTTGGATTTTGAATTTGGTGCCTTGCATTTCACCGGGTAGCGCCCTACCGGCTAGCACCCCACCACTCCCTAAGAAGTTAAGAGCGTTGGCTGCATCACCACATGGTACGGCAACTGCAAGGCACCTGACCGCAAGGCGCTACAGATGGTGGTGAGTACGGCCCAGTACATCACTGGGGCTGAGCTCCCTGCCATCCAGGACCTCTATACCAGGCGGTGTCAGAGGAAGGCCCAAAACATTTTTGAAGGCTCCAGCCACCCAAGCCATAGACTGTTCTCTCTGCTACCGCACGGCAAGAGGTAACAGTGTGCCAAGTCTGGAACCCTGAACAGCTTTTTCTCGCAGGCCATAAGACTGCTAAACAAAACTGCTAAATAGCTAATCAAATGGCTACCCCTGACTACCTGCATTGACCCTTTTTTGCACCAACTCTCTTGCACTGACTCTATGCATACACACTTGACTCTACCCACACATTCACACATACTTATGCTGACACCCCAACACACACTTACACATCCCAACACACACACTACAAATACCCCCACACACACATTACAAGCACACACACACTATCACACTGACCACATACACTGCTGCTACTGTCTATCTATCCTGTTGCCTAGTCACTTTACCTCTACCTATATCTACATAGCTACATCAATGACCTCATACCCCTGCACATCGACTCGGTACTGGTACTCCCTATATAAAGCCATGTTATTTTACTTGTTATTCGTAATTCACTGTGTATTTATTCCTCATGTCACTATTTTTTATTTATTTTTATTTATCTTTTACTCTGCATTGTTGGAAAAGGACCCGTAAGTGTTTCACTATTAGTCTACACCTGTTGTTTACGAAGCATGTGACAAATACAATTTGATGTGATTTGATTTGACTAAACTGTTTGGTGCAGCAACCCATCCTGAACCTTCTTGAATTGTTTGCTACAAAACAAGCACAATCAATGTTTCTAGCCAGGACACAGTTTAGAATGGTTTAAAGTCTCCAGGCCAAAGAAATCAGCCAGGACGGGGTCCCAACCCACTGTCCCAACCCACTGAATTTAATCAACGTACCACTGTTCGGCAATGTACCACCAGTGTTGTACCACTCATACTAGATGAGTCTTCTTGCAAGCAGATGTGGACCAGAGAGGTCACATGAGAGGTCACCCACAAAGACACTGTTGATGCTTTTAAATGTGGGAAACTGCATTGTGGCAGATCATACCACAAAGATTAAAGACAGTCATAGTAGGATTCAAGTGGGCATGAATGTCATCAACACCCATGGATGGATTATGGTCTCATGCAGCGATTTAAAGACAGAGGCATGAAAGCCTATCACATGACAACCATGTTGACACATTATTCTTATGATCATGGTGACAGTTTCCTTTCTTGGGGGAGTTAGTGGGATATAACCATGTGGACGGGGCGGTCCAACTCATCCAAGAGGACAATACCCATCCTCTGTCTTGTTCACAGCCCAAAGCTCAAAGATTCCTCAGAGGAGAACCCCCACTAGTCTACCGTAATCATTCTCCTTGGTATGACATTGGATAAACGCAATGTTATTAAACGCTACGCCCACTTTATGATAGGAGGAGGATTTGAAATCACTGTAACCCTGACTGGAATGATCTGGAATATAACTAATTTGGGAATGGCAGAGACAAAAAAATATATACAGTACCAGCAAAAATTTGGACACAGCTACTCATTCAAGGGTTTTACTTTATTTTTACTATTTTATACATTGTAGAATAATAGTGAAGATCTCAAAACTACGAAATAACGCATATGGAATCATGTAGTAACCAAAAAAGTATTAAACAAATCACTGGATAGTTGCAGTGAAATGTGGTAGTAGTACAGTGCCCCTGGAGCAAATTAGGGTTAAGTTCCTTGATGAAGAGCACATCGACAGATTTTTCACCTTCTCGGCTCGTATATTCAAACCAGCGACCTTTCGGTTACTGGCCCAAAGCTCTAATCGCTAGGCTACCTGCTGCCTGCATAGATTCTCAGCAATGTTACGAATAAATCAATGATGTTTCTACATCCATCCAGAGCAGAAAAACATTTTGAACTCCTTAGACTGAGAAAAGTTGATGTTCATAACATCCCAAATGGCAATGACACTGTAGGTATAGCCAAAATATGAATGTAACCATTATGCGGACAATCAGAAACTGACCATAGATCAGTGGGTAACACTTTACAATAACGATCCATTTGTAAAGAGTTTATAAAGGGTTTGTAATTATGTTATTAATGCTAATTTAATAATTTGTAAATGCATCATAAACCATTAATAAATGGGTTATAACAACTATAACAAATTGTGCGATTGCCAGTCAGTGGGACACTATTTACCTCCAGCTATTAACCATTTATAAATATTGAACCCTTATGTATCCCCATGCAACCTTATTTTCAATGGTTGCACAGTAAAATAATTGTTATTTTATCACTTTTGGGTATGATGCATTTTTGCTTTGTCCCAGGAACAGAAATGGTTGGTTTTCAGACCAATGAGCAATGCCCATGATGTGTCTTCTTGCCCCACGTTTGAAACCGTGATGATGTATTGGTACACTTATTTATCCCAAGAATGAAAGCCTCATCTGAAGATCCCAAGCCATATTATTGGCATGGTTCGCTGGTTTTGGAGAAGTCCCCCCACTTTCTGAGATCTGTGAAATGCGCTTGAAATTAAGACGACCTGGAACGTCCCCATAATTTTGTGTTGACACTGTGAAGAATCAGGATGGAAGTGTCCAAAGGCCAGACAGAAGAGATTTAGAAAAATAAACTTTGTTCAACAGATAAAATGTTGACAGGAGAGAAGGTAAATCCAGAAACTGTGAATAGATGGCAGAATTTGCACAAAACTGAAAGCGCAAACCAGAGAATTTAACCATGGCAAGGTGACTGGGAATATGGCCGAATACAAACAGTGTAGTTATTCCCTCCGTAAGGCAATCAAACAGGCAAAACATCAGAGAGAGAAAGTGCAGTCGCAATTCAACGGCTCAGACATGAGACATATGTGGCAGGGTCTACAGGCAATCCCAGACTACAAAGGGAAAACCAGCCACTTCGCGGACACTGAAGTCTTGGTTCCGGACAAGCTTAACACCTTCTTAGCCTGCTTTGAGGATTCACAGCGCCACCGACGTGGCCCGCTACCAAGGACTGTGGGGTCTCCTTCTCTGTGGCCAAAGTGAGTAAGACATTTAAGCGTGTTAACCCTCGCAAGGCTGCCGGCCCAGACGGCATCCCTAGCCGCGTCCTCAGAGCATGTGCAGACGAGCTGGCTGGAGTATTTACGGACATATTCAATCTCTCTCTATCCCAGTCTTCTGTCCCCACTTGCTTCAAGATGTCCACCATTGTTCCTGTACCCAAGAAAGCAAAGGTAACTGAACTAAATGACTATCGCCCCGTAGCACTCACTTCTGTCATCATGAAGTGCTTTGAGAGGCTAGTTAAGGAGCATATCACCTCCACCTTACCTGACACCCTAGACCCTCTTCAATTTGCTTACCGCCGGGCTCTCGATGCGCACAGGGGACCTGATGCGTGGAGCAGGGACAGGACGTGCCGGGCTCTGAGGGCGCACAGGGAGCCTGATGTGTGGAGCAGGGACAGGCCGTGCCGGGCTCTGGATGCGCACAGGGGACCTGATGCGTGGAGCAGGGACAGGTCTTGCTGGGCTCTGAGGGCGCACAGGGGTCCTGATGCGTGGAGCAGTTACAGGACGTGCCGGGCTCTCGATGCGCACAGGGGACCTGATGCGTGGAGCAGGGACAGGACGTGCCGGGCTCTCGATGCGCACAGGGGACCTGATGCGTGGAGCAGGGACAGGACGTGCAGGGCTCTCGATGCGCACAGGGGACCTGATGCGTGGAGCAGGGACAGGACGTGCCGGGCTCTGAAGGCGCACAGGGGACCTGATGCGTGGAGCGGGAACAGGCCGTACCGGGCTCTGCAGATGCACAGGGAGCCTGGTGCGTGGAGCAGGAACAGGCTGTGCTGGGCTCGCGATGTGCACTGGGGACCTGGTGCGGGAAGCAGGAACAGGCTGTGCTGGGCTCGCGATGCACACAGGGGACCTGGTGCGTGAAGCAGGAACAGGCTGTGCTGGGCTCGCGATGCACACAGGGGACCTGGTGCGTGAAGCAGGAACAGGCTCTCTATGGCCAGGACGTGACACACTAGTCACTTTAGTAATGTTTAAACATTCTTTACATACTGCTTTACTCATCTCATATGTATATACTGTATTCTATTCTACTGTATTTTAGTCAATGCCACTCCGACATTGCTCAATCTAATATTTATACATTTCTTAATTCCATTATTTTACTTTTAGATTCATGTGTATTGTTGTGAATTGTTTTAGATACTACTGCACTGTTAGATACTACTGCACTGTTGGAGCTTGGAACCTAAGCATTTTGCTACACCTGCAATAATATCTGCTAAATATGTGTAAGTGACCAATAGAATTTGATTTAATTTGAAATTCTCTATGCAATTTGTTTCACTTTTGGATACATAAGTTCTGCTGGATAATTAGGCACACTGCTCAGCTAGCTAAGTAGCCTTCTAGCTAGCTAATGTTTGCTAGCACCTCTGTCCTACCTAGCTAGCTAGGAAACATTAGCTAGCTAGCATTAAGTAAAACATAAAGCATATATTTGTATATAGAAATTCTGCTATACTATTTAGCATAAGATAATCTTTGGCATTATATAGTAAGCTAGCTAAGTAGATCACGTTTCCTGGCTAGTTAGCTTCGCTAGCTAGCAAACGTTAGCTGCCAGCTAGCTAGCTATCATAGATATGACAGAATTTCCATGCAATTTGTTTAGCTAGCTTTTTTGGATTAGCTTGGAAGATAGCTATTTATCTGACCTTTGAACTCAGGTACTGTCTCTTGCTAGGCCGCTACACACAGCCTACATCGTTATCACAATATTAGCTAAAGTAACATCATAGTCAGCATAGCTAATATAACTAACGTGTTAGTAAACCCGGTGGTGGTGGCAATAAATGAGTAATACCAAAAGCTTACCCTGACTTGAAAGATTTCCAGTGTTGTGTTGAAAAGTCATAGACAGCTAGCTAACATGGCATCCCTCTGTTTTTGCAGGGTGTTTCAATAGGCTAAACTAGATAGTTGCATTTTCTAGCTAAGTAAGTGATACTGAAAGTGAGAAAAAAAATACTCTCTCTCTCTATTTCTCTCTTGCTTCTCCTAATTTTGGAAGAAATCAATTTGGTAAAAACTTTCAACTATTGTCTTTCTCTTTGAGTCATCTACTCACCACATTTTATACACTTATGTGTTAGCTAGCTGTACACCATGGTGCTTCCCTACAGAGTTCTGATGAGGCTACTGTAGACCTTTGCAAAATAGTGTTATAATCAGTTATTTGGTGGCGTGATTATAGTTAGTATAGTTTTATCTAAAATGTATAACTTTTTTAATGTTTTACAATTTCTATTTTTATGAAATTCACTGAGGATGATGGTCCTCCCCTTCCTCCTCTGAAGAGCCTCCACTGTAGTAGAGTTATGTGTAGCTAGAGTGTCTATGCTAAATTGTCATAAATTGCTCCTCTCTCACACAGATTCCCATAATGTCTCAAGGATTGGGAAATGCTTAACAAGAAAGAAACAGATTAAGATGAAACAGATTAAGATGCAAAAGGGGACTGTGTTGTATTTTAAATACTTAATCTATTGTCTATTTCTATTCTGACTTGTAATGTTAAAAACACAACTCCCTTGTTAGGCTACTCACTGTACCAATGGTAGGCTACAGATGTGCCTCACTGCAATTTAAAAGGTTTTCCAAATGTATCCTTCTATTAAATTACAGTTTTGTATTTCTATGTAGTGCATGTTTGATGAGATTATATGCTGTTATAAATGTTTGCAGCTCATTAAGAAATGATCAGTAGGTTTACACTTTCTTTAAAGTTATATTTTCAGCACTTATAAATGTTGATAACTAATTTGTTAATGGTCAGTGGATTCCCACTTTAAAATAAGATATCATTTTAGCAGTTAAAAATGTTGATAACTAGGTATGACACTACAAAATAAGTTATACTTATAGCAGTTATAAATGCTGATAACAGTTATAAATGTCTGTTACTAATAAATAATTCATAGATGATTTGAGAGTTCACTCAGAGCTTAGACATACTTATAGGCAGTATTCGGTACTCATCATAACATACATGAGAGAAGATTCAACACTTTGTTAAACATGTTCAGTCAATGAATGGTGTGTATGAAGACCAAAACACTCAATGTTGTGAGAGGATACCTCCTCCATTGTTTCACCAACCAAAGGTATTACGGTTACCATTTCACACCAGAGTGTTCACCATACTTGGACTATAACAGAGAAGTGGTAAGTATGTTGATATAATCTGGTAAGGGGTCATGTGTTAGGAATGATGATGGAATAATGTTCTGGATGCAAATTTGGCCAGGGCATCAGAGTTTCATTAGGTTTTCTTCTATTCCTGGGACCAATGCATCACATCCAAAAGTGAGAAAATAACTATTGTTCAACTGCAACTATTGAAAATACGGTAGTATGATGATTACATAAGGGTTAATCTTATAGGCATTTGTAAGTGCATTTATAAATGGTTAATAACTGGAGCTAAATATTGGCTCACTATTTGGAAAACACTGGCCAGTTATTACATTATTTTGACCAATGCGATATAATAGTTTATTAATAGTTTATAATGCTTTTACAAACGATTAAAAAATCGTTAATAACATAATTAGAACCCCTTTATGAACTCTTTAGTCAGGGTCTAGGGGCATCTTCATCCTAGTCCTGCTAACTTCCTAACTGGAGCTGTACACCCCTGCCCCAGAGACATAGTTTGCATTAGAGAGATTTGGTTTGTCAGTTCTATGATGAACAGTCCAGTATCCCCATTGGAAAATACTTGACAGTGGATGGGATCTCCTAAATGGTTCAGGGGACTGTAGCAACTCATCACATCCCTTGTGACTCTTTTTATCTACATAAACTTTTATTTATCCAGGTTAGTCTCTTTGAGATAACTTTTTGCAAGAGAGACATGACCAGAGATTGTAAGATAGAAACCTATAAACCTTCCAAGATAGAAACCTATAAACCGTGGCCAAGAGAGCTTCATGGTCAGAAATGTTACAAATACTTTAATACTAAATCCCCGTAGGTCACCTGAGCTAACCTGACATAGCGATCACATCTAGCCGCTCCCAGTGTGTAGTCGCCATCAGCGGTGGGATAGCAGCTCATTGCGGCTGTACGGACTGGGCTTTTGTTTCAAAGAGACCGGAGAAAGCGGGCTCCCTCAGACAGAGATGTCCCAAAGCCAAAGGCCTGTCAAAGACGCACGCTCCACAGCTGCTCCGTCGTCTTAACAGCACCACTCGATACATCGAGGAGGATGGTGATGTCATCCTTGTTAAGCTACAGGATGTCAGAGGTTGGGTAAGAGTCAGAATGAGATAGACACGACTGTGTTCATACCAGTATCTAATTCAATGTCCCATGTATGTATTAAAGATGCACTATGCAGAAATCGCTCCACCATTTCCTGGTTGCTAAAATTCTAATAGTTTGCCTAATTTCAGTTTATGTTACAAAACAAGCAAGTATAGTGTAGAGAATCATTGTACCATCTAAACCGCTGTGAAATATATTTTCCATAACCAAGAATATTGTATTTTCAGCTGTTTTAAGTTGGTGTACAAAACCGAAAGTAAAAGAGGCAAAAACAAAACTTAAGAACGGGAAGCATAGAAATAGCGCTTCTTAGACTTGCTTTCAGTGAGAATGACAGATCTATAACACACATTTCTATGTGAATTTGGTCAGGTCGCTTTAATTTGTACTAATTATCGTTAGTTTAGTGTATTCAATGACCTGACATTTGCCTAGATAAATGAAGAGTTCAGTGAATTAGCTACATCTGTACTAAATAGAAATAAGCTAGCTCCATTACATTCACAGTCCTTAAATCATGACAGGTCAGACAGTAATATAAATTAAAAACCAGTAAATACATATCACACATCAACTGCTGTACTGACACAATACCACAGGCCTGAAGTAACTGTCAGTCTTGGCAAAGGGAAAAGGAGAAATTGGAAATAATGTGTGAATTTCCTAAACCTGGAGGATATGCAGGCATTGCTTCAGAAGATGTCATAACACAAAACATGCATTCATAATCTTGAGATTTTCTTTTAGTCTGCAGATGTGCAAGCTTAAATACATCTGAAAATAGATTTAGGCTCATGCATTTTTAAACAAAGACAGTGATGGAACATGCTACTTGTTCCATGACCGACGAAAGGGTATCATTAATTCCGTAACTTAACATCAGACCAGGGTAACTAAACCTAAAAGACCTAAAATAAACCTTCACAATTTTCAATGCTAACACTTCTCTGAGCCAAACCATGCCATTTTGAAAGGAAGGAAATGCCGCTGAACCAGGATAGTGCATGCCATGCATTGCGTCAAGAACCAAACCCAATTTTCCACATTTCCCATCTCTCCAGAGATGATGTCAGCCTGCTGAGTAGCCAGCCCTGCAGGCTTTGTGGTGGTGGGGGTCTGTGCCTCAGCTTCACCATGGCCAGCCAACCCTGCAGGCCTCATGGTGGTGGGGGTTTGTGCCTCAGCTTCACCACGGCCAGCCAGCGTCAACGGTGAAGAGTGAAAGCACTGTCTTGTGTAACTAAAATCAGCTGGCATCCACCACACACTCCCCTGCTGCCAGAGAGTGCCCATGGTAGTATTCCCTCCTCACTGAGTGCTCAGAGAAACTGAGAGCAGAGCAGGCTGGTGAGGAGAGAGATGTAGGTACAGGCACCAGTCAGTACCACATCTTTGAAAGATGCCATAAAATACTTGACCTCTGCTGTGCCCTCATCCTATATCAGATCCTATTGTGGGAGGTCAAGTGGAGATGTCTTGACCCCGAGTCCTGTTTGACATACATACTGTAGGAGACAATCGCTCTTAGCTTCCTATGTCACTGTAACCTTTGACTCCTAACCAGTGGCATGCCGTCTTCCACTGTGCATTTTCTTTGTCCCAACACTGCATGGAGTGGTGTTTTTGAATCTAACGACTGGCCATCTCAGTTTGGTGATTTCTTTACTTTTGACCTTCCTGGTTGCATTAGTCTTGCATTTCTGAGGGAAGCCATTGCAGTATAGGGACAAAGTGGCTGGCTATTCACCTGTCTCTGAGACTGAGCTGAATACATCATTATGTCAATCAGACAGCCACTTAATCACAAGGAGGGTGGAACACAACAGTAGAAAATTAGGCCTCTATGACGAACAACCCTTTACCCCCGCAATTAATCTTTTCATGCGTTCCTGGTTTGATTAAATTGTTTAACGAGCGAAGCAGACATGCATTAGACTGACTTGACTTTGACAAAGTAGTACCTGGTAACTAGTGGTTGTGGTAAACTGATTCTGCTGCTGTTCAGTCACTTAATATTTTACACTCAAATTCCCACAGGATATTCCCCCATATTTACTTTTTTCTTTCACCAAACCAAGATCAAGGTCATGTCAAACGAAAGGACACACATACCAATGATGCATGTATATTAAAAAAGCATTTAATTGAATATGTGGACCATTAATGTTCACCATTGTTACAATATAGAATTGCAATTTTCCTGACATTGACTTTTCAGTGATCCCAGAGAAGTTAAAAGCAGGAATTATACGTTAAAAAGAATAGACACAGGGGTCCCATTGTCCTATGTACGCTTCATTTAAATATCGCCAGAATATTGGAAAGCTTTTAAACATACACATCAGGGCAAGAGACAATGGTTGCAATATAGTCCGAAGATGGGATTAAATTACAAAAGATTAGCCTGAATCCTAATTTGAGAACTCAAAACTGACATCAATGCAAGAGGAACGTGAAAGTTTAAGTATAAGATGGAGTCCACTTGCTTTATCATATTGAAGATCAAGACAGACATGGTTGCTAAAGGGCTGTTATGCTGTAGGTCCTTCTAAGGAAAGACAGCTTGAACAGTGTGACATCATGTCAAAACAAGGATTTGATTGGATAAGAAAGGAAACTATTTTCAGTTCATCAAGTGACACATCTCTCTCGGTATTTCCGCACATTGTTTCAAGGTGAGACATTCTCCACTACATCCAACTAAATGCACAATTAAACTTAGTGATTTCATTCAAAACCCTTGGAATCCACAGGGTTTCAAACTAATAAACTTAACCCATTTTCTGAACTTACCTATTCACTGTCTTCAAATCAAATCAAATCAAATTTTATTGGTCACATGCACATGGTTAGCAGATGTTAATGCGAGTGTAGCAAAATGCTTGTGCTTCTAGTCTGACAGTGCAGTAATATCTAACAAGTAATCTAACAAATTCACAACGACTACCTTATACACACAATGTAAGGGGATGTAATAAAAATATGTACATATAAATATATGGATACGCGATGGCCGTGCGGCATAGGCAAGATGCAATAGATGGTATAAAATACCATATATACATATGAGATGAGTAATGTAGGATATTTAAACATTATTTAAGTGGCATGCTGCCATCAATCCACGGTTTCTGGTTAGGGAAAGTTTTAATAGTCACAATGGGTACAACATCTCCAATGCACTTCCTAATAAACTCACTCACCGAGTCAGCGTATACGTCTATGTTGTTATCTGAGGCTACCCGGAACATATCCCAGTCCACGTGATTGAAGCAATCTTGAAGCGTGGAATCCGATTGGTCAGACCAGTGTTGGATAGACCTAAGCACGGGCGCGACATGTTTTAGTTTCTGCCTATAGGAGGGGAGCAACAAGATGGAGTCATGGTCAGATTTGCCGAACGGAGGGCGGGGGAGGGTCTTGTATGCATCGCGGAAGTTAGAGTAGCAGTGGTCCAATGTTTTGCTCGAGCGGGTGCAACAATCAATGTGCTGGTAGAATTTAGGTAACTTTGTTCTAAAATTAGCTTTGTTAAAATCCCTAGCTACAATAAATGCAGCCTCAGTATATATGGTTTCCAGTTTACATAGACTCCCGTGAATTTCTTTCAGGGCCGTCGAGGTATCTGCTTGGGGGTATATACATGTGACTATAATCAAAGAGAATTCTCTTGGAAGATAATTCGGTCTGCATTTGATTGTAAGAAATTCTAGGTCAGGTGAACAAAAGGACTTGAGTTCCTGTATGTTGTTATGATTACACCATGAGTCGTTAATCATGAGGCATACACCCCTGCCCTTCTTCTTACCAGAGAGATGTTTGTTTCTGTCTGCGCAACGTATGAATAAACCCGGTGGCTATACCGACTCTGACAACATATCCCGAGTGAGCTGTGAAACAGAGAATGTTACAATCTCTGATGTCTCTTTGGAAGGCAGCTCGTGCCCTAATTCCATCCACCTAGTTGTCTAGAAACTGGACATTGGCAAGTAATATGCTTGGAAGTGGTGGATGGTGTGCTCGCCAGGAGGCCGCGCCGTCTGCCTCTTCTGCGGCGACAACGTTGTTTTGGGTCGGCCTATGGGATTAGAACCAATGTCCAGGGTGGAGGTCCGAACCAAGGATCCGCTTCGGGAAAGTCATATTCCTGGTCGTAATGTTGGTAAGTTGACGTCGCTCTTATATCCAATAGTTCTTCCCGGCTGTATGTTTCTTCAACTTCACTGGAAACTAAAGATTTTCTGGGCTAACAATGTAATAAATAATACATAAAAAAAAAATTACTGCATAGTTTCCTAAGGATGTGAAGCGAGGCGACCATCTCAGTCGGTGCCATCTTGCTATGGTTATTGAGGCAGTTGAACATAATGGACTTGATTACAAGCAATTACGCCAATGGGTGTAAGGCTTTATTACGATGAAAGTATTTCCATGAAAGAATCAAGTCTCTGAATGCACAGGGAGAGAAGGGGAAATCTGATGACAAAGCAGAGAAGGCATCGCTCATAAAAAAGGAAGTCTAACCAACCAAAACAATCTGGCGTCTCTATGGAAACTGCACCATCGCCCTTAGATGTGGACACCCGTGGGAGGTGGAACATTTCTGAAGGTCTTGCTCATGGTTTAGCCTCCTCATGTACATGCCCTCGGCTGTGGACACACACACAGCAAATGTGGAGAGAATTTTGCATTGAGTTCCGCAATCTCCAAACCTACACCCTCTCTTAAAGAGGCATAAGTCAAATCTCGTAGGCTATATCAGGTCTACTCAATTTAAAGTGCTTTCCAGAAGTAGACTTAAACCTGGTTATAAATCCTTTATAGGTGGTAGCTAAATGTAACTTAACATGTTACGAAACCCCAACCTAATTGTATGTTTATCCATCACTGGGTAAAATATGTGGGTTAGTCTAGACTGTTGAGAGGTCTGTAAGCAACAGTCCAGTGACCTCTAGCCCATATGAATCTTTGTCCCAGACACACTTCTCTGGTGGTAGTTGGAGCCCATCTTTGTCTGTCTCTCGCTGCCATCTATCTCCAGCACAGGAGCAGGTGACTCCGGTCTCATCATTTTTCCCCTAGTAAAGTCGAAATCCATGAAGAGCAAAACACAATCAGAGAGAGAGAGATACAGAGAGAGATACAGAGAGAGATACAGAAAGTGTGAGGGTGCAAACCAGATGACTTCACAAACCTGCCAGCTGCCATTCTGACTTCACCTCAAAAACCCTGTCTGACAGAAGATGAGAAAACACTTGACTGGGTCACCCTATTTTCACCTCTTTGTTGATTAATGATTATTTACAGATAAAAAGAGTAAGAACAAGACACCCCAATGTCTGATATGGGAAATGTCATAGTAAATCATAGAATTAGATATTTATAATCTCCATTACAGACATGTTTTCGAGTTTCCTGTCAGGACAACCAGGTGTTCTTGTACACTGACAGTTGCATGAACATGGCTGCCCCGTGTTGTTTTCATTTGAAATATTGCATGTGAATTCACTGTCTCATTGTGATTGTACAATAGTTGTGCAGCCTGCCTAGCCCCATGCATAATTCACCTACAGGGTGAGTAACTGGTCGTGTGAGGCTCAGTTGGTAGAGTATGGCACTTGCAATGCAAAAGATGTGGGTTCGATTCCCATGGGGACCAATTAAAATGTATGCATTCACTACTGTAAGTTGCTCTGGACAAGAGCGTCTGCTAAAATGTAAATGTAATAGAGGTATTGGATGAAAACGTCATGAAAATAATGCACGTGTCTATGTGGCCGGAAGGTGTGTGTTATTATCATTCTGAGTGGTCAGATAGCTAGCTAGCAAGAATGACAAGAAGCTGCCGTGTGGGAAATCAAAATCGAAATATTGTTATTGATACTATGTCTTGTTTTGACTGATTTCATGTCTGCTAATAATAAAAATCTGCTAGCTAGCTAAATAATTATGTATTTGAGAGACAACAAGTGCTCATTGTGCAAATGTCGTGGCCAAAAGTTTTGAGAATGACACAAATATTAATTTTCACAAAGTTTGCTGCTTCAGTGTCTTAGGATATTTTTGTCAGATGTTACCATGGAATACTGAAATATAATTACAAGCATTTCATAAGAGTCAAAGGCTTTTATTGACAATTACATGAAGTTGATGCAGAGTCAATATTTGCAGGGTTGACCCTTCTTATTCAAGACCTCTGCAATCCACCCTGGCATGCTGTCAATTAACCTCTGGGCCACATCCTGACTGATGGCAGCCCATTCTTGCATAATCAATGCTTGGAGTATGTCAGAATTTGTGTGTTTTTGTTTGTCCACCCGCCTCTTGAGGATTGACCACAAGTTTTCAATGGGATTAAGGTCTGGGGAGTTTCCTGGCCATGGACCCAAAATATCTATGTTTTGTTCCCCGAGCCACTTATGGCAAGGTGCTCCATCATGCTGGAAAATGCATTGTTCATCACCAAACTGTTCCTGGATGGTTGGGAGAAGTTGCTCTCGGAGGATGTGTTGGTACCATTCTTTATTCATTGCTGTGTTCTTAGGCAAAATTGTGAGTGAGTCCACTCCCTTGGCTGAGAAGCAACCCCACACATGAATTGTCTCAGGATGCTTTACTGTTGGCATGACACAGGACTGATGGTAGCGCTCACCTTGTCTTCTCCGGACAAGCTTTTTTCCGGATGCCCCAAACAATCGGAAAGGGGATTCATCAGAGAAAATTACTTTTCCCCAGTCCTCAGCAGTTCAATACCTGTACCTTTTGCAGAAGATCAGTCTGTCCCTGATGTTTCTCCTGGAGAGGCGTGGCTTCTTTGCTGCCCTTCTTGACACCAGGCCATCCTCCAAAAGTCTTCGCCTCACTGTGCGTGCAGATGCACTCACACCTGCCTGCTGCCATTCCTGAGCAAACTCTGTACTGGTGGTGCCCCGATCCCGCAGCTGAATCAACTTTAGATGACGGTCCTGGCGCTTGCTGGACTTTCTTGGGCGCCCTGAAGCCTTCTTCACAACAATTGAACCGCTCTCCTTGAAGTTCTTGATGATCCGATAAATGGTTGATTTACGTGCAATCTTACTGGCAGCAATATCCTTGCCTGTGAAGCCCTTTTTGTGCAAAGCAATGATGACGGCACGTGTTTCCTTGCAGGTAACCATGGCTGACAGAGGAAGAACAATGATTCCAAGCACCACCCTACTTTTGAAGCTTCCAGTCTGTTATTCGAACTCAATCAGCATGACAGAGTGATCTCCAGCCTTGTCCTCGTTAACACTCATACCTGCGTTAACGAGAGAATCACTGACATGATGTCAGCTGGTCCTTTTGTGGCAGGGCTGAAATGCAGTGGAAATGTTTTTGGGGGATTCAGTTCATTTGCATGGCAAAGAGGGACTTTGCAATTAATTGCAATTCATCTGATTACTCTTCATGACATTCTGGAGTATATGCAAATTGCCATCATACAAACTGAGGCAGCAGACTTTGTGTCGTGTCTACACTTGACACTTACAGTACATGCAACTTCTGCTATCAGATTACGAAGATCGCATTGAAAAGACGGGTCTAGATCCACAAAAGTTGTGATCTGATTGTGTTCAGATCTGGCTGATCACATCAGAAGGTGATCAGGGATGCATTGTGTGTGGATGTCTCCTCAGTCTGGATGTAACCAGGCTACCAAAAGCGCATACAGTGCAGGCACCTTTTCATTATAACGTTGGAGGAAATACGTTCCTAGAATATGAGGAACATGTTTGCTGGCCTCATAAACGCTAGCCATCTAGCTAATATTTAGAAAAACTATTTTTGAGTTATGCTATCCCGTTTGAAATCCATTTAGCATTGCTTGCTAGCTACTGAGGTTAGCTTGCTAGTTAGCTACAATAGTTAACTACTGCCATCAGTTGTTGTTGTGTTATTATCCTATTTTGCCTATTCCACCGTCTGTAGAATGCATACTGGCATTTGAATATGGCTCGGGAATCCGGAATCCGGACACACTGTGGACATGGTAGAGACATTTAAATGTAGGTGTAGATGCAATAGCGTTCAAAATTCCATGATCAGAACTCTATCATCAGAATACTTAAGCTGCATGAACTGTCAAGTCTAGACACAGCCTAAGCCAACCCTGTCTGTTTTGCCCTATAGTTGCCCATGCATTGGTTTTGTTGCTAAACAACCAATCCTTTTTCCTGGCCAAGTGACCAGAGCAGAAAACTAGGACCCAGCGTTTGTCATAATCAGGTGACATGGTCAGGATTCAGGAAAAACCTCTGGCCTTCTACTGACTGATCTGAAATATTTTAATATTGAATACTGTTCCAGTCCCTGACATGTCACAAATAACTTTTTCAGCAGTCATGTTTTCTCTTACACTATGATTATTGTGTCAATAAATCTACACTATGGGCTTCATTCATGATAATGTAGTTTGATTGGATGTCGAATCTGTAAAGATCAATGTCACAGCACTGGAATAAAGGTCAAAATCATTGAGCTTGAAATCAATGTAAATCCACTAGGTCTGGGAGGAGTACCCTATCAAAAAGAACTGTGCCTCGTATTTCCGGCCTGGATCTATATCATCCATCGTAAAATGAATAAAAAATAGGGTGACATGAACCGGATTTGTACTTTGTTCCAATTTTTGTCTAGAATCTGGCTTACAGTATGGTACTTTAAAATAAAGACGCATTTTTTTTGCATTGCTTTTTCACCAATATGTACAGTAATGAAAAATGTTGTAACAAACCTCTAAGCAGTTTCACCTCTTCATCTCCCTCGGCTCTATCCAGTGAGCTACTACAGCTGTCTACACTGCAGGGCCCCAGCGTGACTAGACAGACACTGCAGGCCTCTTGAGGTCACTGCATGCTTCTTCCTTCTCAAATTCAGCGGGTAACCATCATCCATCCACTCTCCAAAACAAACCAGAGGGATGCAGGGGATAACCCTCTCATGTCACAAGTTGGTCTTCCAGTCCAAATATTATCCCGTGTTCTGGTGTCACTTCATGAAACATCCAAGAGCCATGTTGTAAACCGTAACACTGTCAGCCATAGACGAGAGTGTACTAAGTTTGTAGTCCTAAGCTCTCAAAGCCTTGACGATCGGCTGGGTCTACAAGTTCGCTCAAACCCACAGATCTGACTACTGCAGACAGCCTAGCTAATACTCATCTCTCTACAGACAACACAATTCAACCATGGATGATTTCAATGGCTTATTTCAATGGCAATCTGTCTCTCTGTAGGGAGTCCCCTATGAAGGAGCCAAAATCAATACTGACAATCAGCTGTCAGTCGCACAAATCAGTGGCACGAAAGAGGTCAGTGCCTCCAGACATACTATATAGATCAGAGTTGAAAAGCTACCCTTCTGTCTGAACTGTAGTGCAAAATAGTGATGTGTATTGTCAAGTTGTAAAACAAATGTAACGTTTATTTTTGGATAATAGGTGCATTTCATTATCTCTTTGAACTTGCTGGGAACCAATCCATTGGTTATGGACTAAAATCTAACACAGGCCCGGTAATAGGGATGGGGCAGATAAAGAGGGAAATCCTTGACTAAGCCATTTATAACTACATCAGTGTGATTTCAGCATTACAGTATTCATGAGGGCATGTACAGTGAAGTAATTTGTAATTTAAACTAATCCTTGCCAAATAGCCCATCTCTATTCAGGAACCCAAACGTCACTATTTATAATTGTCATGGGGACTCTTCTATTTTGGCACACTGCCTTCCGGTTTCCTTCCATCACCATATGTCTCCATTTCTTCTATCTTGGCTATGGCAGTGTTTGGTTAACAGGGCCTGTGCGTGCCGAGTGCAGCCCTGCCTAACCCCACTACAGCTAGCCAGACAGTGACTAATCCCCTTCAGACCTGCATCCATCACAGAGACAAAAGCCTGGGTGTGAAGTCTACGGGGAAATCTCTGCCAGGATCAGGGTCTCTCTCGATCTCTCTCTCAGAGTTTCCAGACAATTGAAGGGGACTGACTGACAACATGGTGAAGCCACCTTCTCTGGGGAATAGGATAAGGATATGGATTGTGAACAGTAACAGATAGGTTCTACTGTTATAAAGAGGAGCTTGTTCTTGTAGCTTGGGTGATGTAGTATGAACTCAGCTTCTCCCCTGTGTCCTTGGAAAGAGTTGTGTTCTAACCTGAAAAAAAAGAGTCAGAAAACTTTTTTGATGTCAAAGGAAAATGCAGCACATGTACAGTTCATTTGCTACAATACATGTCTGTACAATTGACCCTTCGCTAAGCCCCGCCCCCTTGGTTACTGTTGCAACCTCAGACAACATTTTCCCGGCAAGCCTAATTCCCCTTTTAACCACTGGGGAAATGCACTCACAGCAATCTCAATCTGTGTTTTTAATACACAATGAAATTAAACACAGACTACCCCTTGCTGATCAGGAGACTCTGGGTTATGGTGTGGTGGACTGTCACTACAATTGCTTCACGGGAACCTGGTCAAATTAATGAGACAGATATTTCACCGGATGTATAAATATGAAGCATCCATTTGGCGTTTCCACCCACTACCAAATATGGTGGTGAGAGGAAACCCAGTGCCTAGCACTGGGAGAAGATGGAGAGAGATGGATTTTGGCGAACATTCTGCAAATTTTCTCATAGATTAAATATTTGATCTTAATACAGTTTTATGTTTCCAAAACTAGAATCTGTTACAAACAGAGTGGACAAAGTTTGTAGAATTCATCCTTTGACAAACTTTTAAAAAATGTAGTTGTTTAGAAGGAGTGCAAGTGTGAAAGCGTAAGCATTCCCTAAAGGAAGGAGTAAGCGTTCCCTAAAGGAAACATGCAAATACATGGTGGAACGTGCCAATACGCTCTTGCTAGCTCGTGCTTGGCTCTGCCCACCTCCTTGCTTAGTCTTAGTTATACAAATCTTTGGTTGCAGTATGGCTATCCACTGGCTCTGAATTCATTGTCAGCATACAGTAAAAGCTACTAACCACTTTTGGAGCTAACTAGCTAGTGCTCTCAAATAGTATCCTGATGTTGACAGCAGATGAGAGTTCTAGTCATAACATGGCTAACTTAGCTAGCATATTAAGCATATTAAGTGGCTAGCTAGCTAGCTTTAGCAATGTTTGGTGGTCAATGAGACTGAGAGCTAGCTAGCTAACCAGCTGAGCTAGCAAACAATGCAACAAAAGTATGATTTTGGATTCGAAATATACTCCATCAACAGTTTCTGCATTTCAGGAATCACAGTAGCAAATATTCCTGGTGCACTGTTATATTACTTAGCCATTTAAACAATTCATTTTGAAAGAAAACATATTTTTTCTCTGGCTTTCATGCGTTTGAGAAGTGAGCTTGTCAAGTACCGACAGTAGAGTGGTAAGGAGGAGTCAACCGTGTCCAGAAGCGACTTCATCATTAATTTTCTGCATTCAGGGGCCACTCAATTATTGTTTTAAGCTTTGTTTTACTATTGACAGTTACAGCTGATTTGGGGATTGTATATAGATTCATTCTCCTGAAATGTAAGTAATCAGATTTATTTGTTTCAGTCTCTAAATTGTTTAATTAAAAACTTTTCGCTGCCAGTTCCTAATATCAGGGCATAAAAACTACAATCTGCCTCCTGAATTAACCAAGTGCGCATGTGCGCCGAGCACATGCCCACTAGGCCTGAGCTCATTTCCCCCGGCTAAACTAGCTGGCTCGTAGAATTATGCTAGTTTTCGGCCTCATTGCCAAACTAATAGACACCGCACCCTCAACTTCAAAATGCCTTTGCTAGTTATACAATCATGTAACTAAGACATTTTTATTATTTATTATTTTGTTGAATAGTCATAACTGGTTTGAGATATCTGTCGTAAGAAATCATTGCTACTTAACGCGGATTCAAGTTCAGGGTTAGCTGGATGTTTCTGATTGGTCTTGGAACTGTGACAACGGGCAGCTTCTTCTCGCTTGGCTCGATGGGATATGTAGTGATTTTGCTAACTCAGCCAGATACAGTGCATTCGGGGAGTATTCAGACCCCTTGTCTTTTTCCATATTTTGTTACATTACAGCCTTATTTTAAAATGTATTAAATTGTTTTTTTCCCCTCATCGATCTACACACAATGCAAATGTATTCAACATAAAAAACGGAAATATATAATTTACATAAGTATTCAGACCCTTTACTCAGTACTTTGCTGAAGCACCTTTGGCAGCAATTACAGTCTCAAGTCTTTTGGGGTATGACGCTACAAGCTTGGCACACCTGTATTTGGGGAGTTTCTCCCATTCCGCTCTGCAGATCCTCTCAAGCTCTGTCAGGTTGGATGGGGAGGGTTGCTGCACAGCTACTTTCAGGTCTCTCCAGAGATGGACAAATGGGTTCAAGTCTGGGCTCTGGCTGGGCCACTCAAGGACATTCAGAGATTTGTCCCAAAGCCACTCCTGCGTTGTCTTGGCTGTGTGCTTAGGGTCATTGTCCTGTTGGAAGGTGAACCTAAGCCCAAGGTCCTTGAGAGCTCTGGAGCAGGTTTTCATCAAGGATCTCTCTGTACTTTGCTCATCTTTGCCTCGATCCTGACTAGTCTCCCAGTCCCGCTGCTGAAAAACATCCCCACAGTACAGACGTTACGCTTGGCCTTCCGGCCAAAGAGTTCAATCTTGATTTAATCAGACCGGAGAATCTTGTTTCTCATGGTCTGAGAGTCTTTAGGTGCCTTTTCGCAAGCGAACAGGCTGTCATGTGCCTTTTACTGAGGAGTGGCTTCCGTCTGGCTACTCTACCATAAAGGCCTGATTGGTGGAGTGCTGCAGAGATGGTTGTCCTTCTGGAAGGTTCTCCCATCTCCACAAAGGAACTCTTGAGCTCTGTCAGAGTGACCACCGGGTTCTTGGTCACCTCCCTGACCAAGGCCCTTCTCCCCCGATTGCTCAGTTTGGTCGGGGGTGGCCAGCTCTAGGAAGAGTCTTGGTGGTTCCAAACTTCTTCCATTTAAGAATGATGGAGGCCACTGTGTTCTTGGAGACCTTAAATGCTGCAAAATAAAATTTGGTACTCTTCCGCCAGATCTATGCCTCGACATAATCCTGTCTCTGAGCTTTACGGACAATTCCTTCAACCTCATGGCTTGGTCTTTGCTCTGACATGCGCTGTCAACGGTGGGACCTTACATGTGGGACCTTGCCTTTCCAAATCATGTCCAATCAATTGAATTTACCACAGGCAGGTGGACTCCAATCAAGTTGTAGAAACATCTCAAGGATGATCAATGGAAATAGGATGCACCTGAGCTCAATTCCGAGTGTCATAGCAAAGGAGCTGATTACTTACGTGAATAAGGTATTTTATAAGGTATTTCCGTTTTTTATTTTTAATAAATTAGCAAACATTTCTAAAAACCTGTTTTCACTTTGTCATAATGGGGTATTGTGTGTAGATTGCTGTGGGGAAAAAATATTTTTGCAATTTCAAGTCAAATCAATTCATCATGGTCACTTACACATGGTTAGCAGATGTTTATGCGAGTGTAGCGAAATGCTTGTGCTTCTAGTTCCAACTGTGCAGTAATATATAACAAGTAATCTAACAATTTCACAACAACTACCTTATACACACAAGTGTAAAGGAATTAATAAGAATATATACGTGCATAAAAATATATGGATGAGCGATGGCCGAGTACAGTATATACATATGAGATGAGTAATGTAGGGTATGTAAACATTATATATAGTGGCATTGTTTAAAGTGACTAATGATACATTTGTTAGTGGCTAGAGATTTGAGTCAGTATGTTGGCAGCAGCCACTCAATGTTAGTGATGGCTGTTTAACAGCCTGATGGCCTTGAGATAGAAGCTGTTTTTCAGTCTCTCGGTCCCAGCTTTGATGCACCTGTACTGACCTCGCCTTCTGGATGATAGCAGGGTGAACAGGCAGTGGCTCGGATGGTTGTTGTCCTTGATGATCTTTTTGGCCTTCCTGTGACATCGGGTGGTGTAGGTGTCCTGGAGGGCAGGTAGTTTGCCCCCGGTGATGCGTTGTGCAGACTTTACTACCTTCTGGAGAGCCTTAAAGTCAAAGTCAAAGTCACCATTATTAGTCAGTTGTACAACCGAATGCCTTCAACCGAAATGTGTCTTCCGTGATTTAACCCAACCCTCTGAATCAGAGAGGTGCGGGGGCTGCCTTTTTAATCGACATCCACGCCTTCGGCGCCCGGGAACAGTGGGTTAACTGCCTTGTTCAGGGCAGAACGACAGATTTTTACCTTGTCAGCTCGGGATTTGAACTTGCAGCCCTCCGGTTACAAGTCCAACGCTCTAACCACTAGGCTACCTGCCGCCCCCTAACCACTAGGCTACCTGCCGCCTACAACCTTACGGTTGTAGGCGGAGCAGTTGCCGTACCAGGCGGTGATACAGCCCGACAGGATGCTCTCAATTGTGCATCTGTAAAAGTTTGGGAGTGCTTTTGGTGACAAGCCAAATTTCTTTAGCCTCCTGAGGTTGAAAAGGCGTTGCGCCTTCTTCACCACGCTGTCTGTGTGGGTGGACCATTTCAGTTTGTCCGTGATGTGTACGCCGAGGAACTTGAAACTTTCCACCTTCTCCACTACTGTCTCGTCGATGTGGATAGGGGGATGCTCCTTCTGATGTTTCCTGAAGACCACGATCATCTCCTTTGTTTTGTTGATGTTGAGTGAGAGGTTATTTTCCTGACACCACACTCCGAGGGCCCTCACCTCCTCCCTGTAGGCCGTCTCGTCGTTGTTGGTAATCAAGCCTACCACTGTAGTGTTGTCTGCAAACTTGATGATTGAGTTGGTGGCGTGCATTGCCACGCAGTCATGGGTGAACAGGGAGTACAGGAGAGGGCTGAGAATGCACCCTTGTGGGGCCCCAGTGTTGAGGATCTGCGGGCTGGAGATGTTGTTTCCTACCCTCACCACCTGGGGGCAGCCCGTCAGAAAGTCCAGGACCCAGTTGCACAGGGCGGGGTCGAGACCCAGGGTCTCAAGCTTAATGACGAGTTTGAAAGGTACTATGGTGTTAAATGCTGAGCTGTAGTCGATGAACAGCATTCTTACGTAGGTATTCCTCTTGTCCAGATGGGTTAGGGCAGTGTGCAGCGTGCAGCGTGATTGCGATTGCGTAGTCTGTGGACCTATTGCGGCGGTAAGCAAATTGGAGTGGGTCTAGGGTGTCAGGTAGGGTGGAGGTGATGTGATCCTTGACTAGTCTCTCAAAGCACTTCATGATGACGGAAGTGAGTGCTACAGGGCGATAGTCATTTAGCTCAGTTACGTTAGAATAAGGCTGTAAAGTAACAAAATGTGGAAAATGTCAAGGGGTGTGAATGCTTTCCGAAGGCACTGTATTTACACAGTATATACTACTCTTAATTTTTTTTAACTGACTATCGTATTTGTTGATTAAATCTGACTTTATAAAAATGTATATAATGAGTAATCCAGGAATGTCACGAGTTAATTAACATAAAAAAACGCTATAATCAATGGCTAAATTATTTCCGGAAACAATCTTTCTGATCACTCTGTTGCCAGGCTTCCACTAGTTACCACAGCCAAAGAGTCAAACTTAGCTATAGTGCACAAATTCATGAAATAAAAAAATTGCTTTTTGATCTTAAATTAAGATCGAACTGCTTTGCTTTATCTTGGCCAGGTCGCAGTTGTAAATGAGAACTTGTTCTCAACTAGCCTACCTGGTTAAATAAAGGTAAAATAAAAAATTAATTAAGCGTAGGGTTAGTTATAGGGTTAGCAGTGTGGTTAAGGTAAGGGTTAATATTTGGGTTAGGTTTAAAATCAGATTTTAAGAAGAGAAATTGTAGAAATAGGTAGGATTTATGACTTTGTGGTTGTAATATCTAGTGACGACCTTGTTGCTATCGAGTGCTGCGATTGGTTTCTGTCATGATTTCCTCTTGGGACAGACCAATGCGCAGCGAGGTATCCAGAATACATCTTTAATTAACGAACGTAACTTGACTAAACAAAACAATGAACGAAGATTGTGACATGGAACCATACTAGAGAATCTAACTAAGCTATGAACAAACACTGTGGCATAAACCTAAACCAACACTAAATCCTGAACTAAACACTATGGCAAGAACCTAAACAAACACTAAATCCTGGACTAAACACTGTAGCATGAACTAAACACTGTGGCATGAACAATCCCTACAATAAATAACCCACAAACCTTAGTCCAAAACCACAAACATATATATGGTTCCCAATTAGAGGTAACGAGACTCAGCTGCCTCTAATTGGGAACCATTACCCCAACATAGAAATACACACCCTAGAACAGAAGAAACCCTACACCAAAACAAAACTAAACACTCCAGCCTGAACACTCAGGCCTGGATGTTACAGTACCCCCCCCCCCCAAAGGCGCGGACTCCGACCGTGCCAAAAGTCCGTGGAGGGGGTCTTCGGGTGTGTCCTTTTGTCCCAGGTAGTGGCTCCGGTGCCGGCCGTGCTGGCTCGAGTTCACGCACCAGAGGCCCTGGGCTATTAGCCGGAACAGTTCGTGCTTGACTCACGACGTACACAGGGGACCTGGTGCAGGAAGCAGGAACCGGCCGTACTGGACTCATGATGTTCACTGGAACTCTGGTGCGGGGAGCAGGAACCTGCCGTACTGGACTCATGATGAGAACTGGGACTCTGGTGCGGGGAGCAGGAACCGGCCGTACTGGACTCATGATGCGAACTGGGACTCTGATGCGGGGAGCAGGAACGGGCCGTGCTGGACTCATGACGCGAACTGGGACTCTGATGCGGGGAGCAGGAACGGCCGTGCTGGACTCATGACGCACACTGGGACTCTGGTGCGGGGAGCAGGAACGGGACGTGCTGGACTCGTGACGCACCCTGGGATCTTGGAGCGTGGCACAGGGACAGGACGTGCTGGATCCATTACACGTACAGGGGTCTTGGAGCGTGGAACAGGGAAAGGACGTGTTGAATCCACAACACGCACAGGGATCCTGGAGCGTGGAACAGGGAAAGGACGTGTTGAATCCACAACACGCACAGGGGTCTTGGAGCGTGGAACAGGGGCAGGACGTGTTGAATCCACAACACGCACAGGGTTCTTGGAGCGTGGAACAGGCACAGGACGTGTTGAATCCACAACACGCACAGGGATCTTGGAGCATGGAACAGGGACAGGACGTGTTGAATCCACAACACGCATAGGGATCTTGGAGCGTGGAACAGGCACAGGACGTGTTGAATCCACAACACGCACAGGGATCTTGGAGCGTGGAACAGGGACAGGACGTGTTGAATCCACAACACGCACAGGGATCTTGGAGCGTGGAACAGGGACAGGACGTGTTGAATCCACAACACGTACAGGGATCTTGGAGCGTGGAACAGGCACAGGACGTGTTGAATCCACAACACACACAGGGGACCTGATGCGGAGCACCGACACCATTCTTCCAGGTAGCTCACTAACCCTGGCCTCACGGGTGGGTGGAGCTGGAATCTCTCGAACTGGGCTGTGGACACGCACCGGAGATTCTGCCCGCAGGATATTTTGGTCCCAAAAGGCGCACTGGAGACCTGGCGCGCAGAGCCGGCACCACTCTTCCAGGTAGCACACTAACCTTGGCCTGACAGATGAGTGGAGCTGGGATCTCTCGCACCGGGCTGTGGACACGCACCGGAGACACTGCACGCAGAACCGGTGCAGGATATCTTATATCTTGGTCCTAGGAGGCGCACTAGAGACCTGGCGCGTAGAGCCGGCACCACTCTTCCAGGCTGCACACTCAACCTAGCCCGACAGATGAGTGGAGCTGGAATTTCGCGCACCGACCTATGAATCAAGACAGGAGACACCGTGCGCAAACTGCATAGCACGGCGCCTTTCAGTGCGACGCTCCCTCCAATGCTCCCTCCAAAGAGCATGAGGAGTTGGCTCAGGAGTCCACCCTGAACCGGCCAACCTCCTCGTGTACCCCCCCACCCCCTTCTGGGGGTGCCTTTCGGGCTTTCTAGCCAGGCGAGTCCCAACATATTTCTCCCTCTCCGGGCTCCATGCCCCATATAGCTCCTCGTAACTCCCCCGCTCAGCTTTCGCTGTTTTCATCCACCTCCTGGGACGACGATGCTCCGCCGTCTCCCTCCATGTCCAGGACTCCTTGTCTTCTCACAGCTTGGTCTTTTCAGGGTGGGTTATTCTGTCATGATTTCCTCTTGGGACAGACCAATGCGCAGCGAGGTATCCAGAATACATCTTTAATTAACGAACGTAACTTTACTAAACAAAACAATGAACGAAGATCGTGACATGGAACCATACTAGAGAATCTAACGAACGTAACTTAACTAAACAAAACAATGAACGAAGATCGTGACATGGAACCGTACTAGAGAATCTAACTAAGCTATGAACAAACACTGTGGCATAAACCTAAACAAACACTAAATCCTGAACTAACACTATGGCAAGAACCTGGACTAAACACTGCGGCATGGACTAAACACTGCGGCATGGACTAAACACTGCGGCATGGACTAAACACTGCGGCATGGACTAAACACTGCGGCATGGACTAAACACTGCGGCATGGACAATCCCTACAATCAATAACCCACAAACCTTAGTGCAAAACCCCAAACATATATATGGTTCCCAATTAGAGGTAACGAGACTCAGCTGCCTCTAATTGGGAACCATTACCCCAACATAGAAATACACACCCTAGAACAGAAGAAACCCTACACCAAAACAAAACTAAACACTCCAGCCTGAACACTCAGGCCTGGACGTTACAGTTTCCCAGATTTCTGTGGCGGGGCTTAGTGAAGGGTCAATTGAGTACAGTAGAGCATATCCTCAAAGGCCTGGAACCAATTAACCAGAAGTCACACAAATTCTCCTTGACCTGTTCAGAGAAAGACACGTTGGATCGTTTTGGCTCACTACTACTCATTTCTAGTTGCAGGAAGACATTTTTAGAGTTTGAATAACCATACAAAAGTATTTTAAACCTCTTCTCCCACATTGCCACCCTGAATCCTTTCATGTATTAAAATGTGTCTAAAGCGATTATCACAGTGGGAGTCGTACTCCCCCTCAAACACAGACCACTCCTCTCAAAATAATTTAGAGTTTTTACATCGTCCAGCCCCCAAGGTTACTTCAAGGCTGCACAACAGTCCAACCAAAACTCTAGTACAACAAAATGAAGAAAGACTTTCATCTTTATCATAGGAAGGAGAGAGTTGCCTCAGAGGCATCCAGGAAAAGCTAATCATTGGCTCGCTGATTTACAACTGCATGAAAGAGGAAAGCTATTGGGCAATCCTCAACTAGTGCCAATACCAACACGTATCCAAACCTGAACTGAAAAATAGGATTTCCCTCTCTATATATAAAACTGTCTCATGTGTGAGAGTCCGTGTCTAACAGACTCTCCTCAGGGCTTTTGATAACGAATAAGTCTGTAGGGAATGATTGAAATAAAATAATATTAAGACTTGTCATCAACTGCTCCCTCTGCCATTGATGTAAACTGTAGAATAGGTCCTTCATTCAAGACTTTTGGATCTCATCTATCCTGTACTACCTGGCTCACATGCTTCCTGTTTCACACCATGCAGAACATCAACATCTGACAGTACATATCCCGTAATGAAACCAGTGCCATTGGTATTTTGACCGGAATCCCAATATTCAAATTACTGAACAGTATTTGTTGCTTATCACACACATGTAAGATGTTGTATCATGAATGTTGATAGAGCAATGCATAATTATTGTGCATAAGTGTGCATAATGGTAGCTACCTATCTAAGCTGTGTTTATCACAAGACAAAGGCCCAGTGTGTTTTTAAGACCATAGATACCTAGATCAAGTTTATTCCCTGATTCCGCAAATCATATCAGAAGTTACTTCTCCGCCTCCCTTGTTGAGACACCACTGGTCCATAGACGTTTTTTGACTTTGTCCATCCGAAACCCATGAAGTATGGCTCCTAGGGGATTCCAGGCAAATGTCCCTGTTTCAGCACTGATGACTTCAATATTTGGTTACCAGGGGAACCCGTCCACACGGCATCCGTTCTCCGAGGTCGGGAGGTCACTTGAGAGGCAGACAAAGTTCTCCAGGGGTTCTCCAAAACAGCATTCCTTGGCGAATCGCAAAACTACTTTAACCCACAGGGGTGACAGTGCTGTCTGTTCCAGAGGAGTTGAAGACATTAGGATGAGATGCATAGGAGATTAAGACGTTGTTAAGACGTTGGGAGGAGATAACATTGTGCCCAGCATTTGGATGTTGTTACCAATATTGCAAAAGTCCACCTAGCATAGCCCCTTGTTACTAATGTGTCAGTATGGAGATCTCACAAACTCACTGACCTTTGACATTTATCCAAAAGACGCAAACTGATAGGGTAGGTGTTTGATTAGGAATTAGGCATAATGTCAGGCCACAGAGAGGACATGTTCTCTCCGATGTAAACCCAAAGGACCCCAGAGGGACAACCCCAAACAAGGCCAGACCAGTGTGTAATCATCCCAGTGGAACTAGACCAAAACAAACCTCCGTCTCATGTTAATGAATCACCACACCAATCAGGAAGCTATGATCTCATCGCTAGCTACCGAGAGCGAGCTGAAATGGGCTCATTGACATCGGTCTGGGCCAACTGGGGGACCACCATGATGGATAGGCAAGATAATAAGGAGTAGGAGTCAGGGTGTCCTGTTGTGGAACTCTGTCCCACTGGTAGGAAAGGCCATGTGTCACAGCAGTGGTCACAGACTGTCCAGAGGGAGTACAAAGCATATAAATAATACTAAGCACATGAAAATGATAGTACTTACATTTGCAAATGCCTACATGTAAGCATTTTAATGATATAGGATCAACATAACAAATGGTGTTATTACATGTACTACCACATTTGTTGACATGTTTTGGGAATTCCTCTTTGCTTCATCTTGATGTAAACAGTGACTGCTGAGATTAAAGCGATCATCAGCCATGCATGATCTGATGGAAGCCTCTATCTACAGTTATCACAAAATACCACAGCCTTCAAACTAGCTCCCCAACATATGTCTAAACATGATCCCATGGTCACAGTGTAAATGTTGCATCTTTAGTATGTCTGTGACATACACTGGCTGGGATGATGGTGGAATCATGGTACACACACAGTAGTTATTTTTTCAAACAACATTTTGTTTATTTTGTACTTTACGCTATACAGGTTGAATCCTAACTTGAGTTTAAAGTATGTGCATTCCGACATTTGCGTAAATCTTGAAGCTGAAGGGTGGTTTGCATGGGATATTTGACTTACTGTCAAGTTAGGATTCAGGCCTGCAGGCTTTCTACTTTGATTTCATTCATTGATCCCCATTCTCAATTAAAGATAATATCTATTCTGAACTTACATCCTCTTATCATGCCTAAACCATCTCCCACTCCTGATATCAGAGGGTACTCTCACTAATAACACAGCTGATATAAAACCTCAGAGTAAAAACATTCCTCTGTCTTTGTTCTTATTCCAAGAACAACTCCGGGAGGAAGTGAGGTCTTCCAAGGGGACCCTGGATGTTCCCATTTCCTGTCAGGAAGTTGTTGAACACGGCTCCCTGGTCCAAGGTCCCCCATAAAACGCATTACGCTTTCCCTGAAGCAGCATACCTTTAAAGGTCAGTAAGCCTTATAAGGACAGGGTCGTCTTGGCAGTGAAAACACTGCTGATCTGTCATATACTATACCTGCCAGATGAATTACAGAAAACATTTGTTCTTCACTGAGTGTACAAAACATTAAGAACACATTCCTAATATTATGTTGCAGGTGGTTAGCTGAGCTGCCGACGTATGCTAGTGTTGCATTGTGGGAGATGTCGTTTTAGCTGAATGGGATAAATGCGATTTCACGTTGTAGCTTATTTGTCTTACAGTATTTTTGTACATGAGTTGTTGTATTTTAATACTGTCAACACTGAAAGCACCTAGCAATGTATAGGAGATGTGAGACTGGATATGTGTTTTACTTTTCTTCGTGCTCCTCTATAGAATAACTTGTCAGATGGTGCATTGGAGACTGATGTATTCCTGTCCTGTGTTTTCATAATATTATTGCAGGTATGGTTCTATTGTCTAATAATTACTATTATACAGTCTTTCTATTGAAGATTGTTTACTATTTTATTCTATATATTATGGCTTTATGTATGAATGTGACTGTGTCAAGCGGCAGGTAGCCTAGTGGTTAGAGCGTTGGAACAATAACCGAAAGGTTGCTGGATCGAATCCCAGAGCTGACAAGGTAAAACTCTGTGGTTCTGAGCAAGGCAGTTAACCCACTGTTCCCTGTGCTGTAGATGTCAGTTATGGCACCCCCCCGCACCTCTCTGATTCAGAGGGGTTGGGTTAAATGTAGAAGATGCATTCTGTTGTACAGTCTGAGCTAACACTGAGAGAGAAAGAACAACTTGTCAGATGGTGTGTTGGAGACTGATGTATTCCTGTCATTTCATAACATTATTGCAGATCTATATAAAAGACAGCCGTGGTGTCACTCTTCATTTCTTGGTTCTTCTGTGGTACATACAGAAAGAGCAAGTGGCCTTAGTGTTTTGTACACTCAGTGTATATCAATGAAGTGGGACCATGTTTGGATACATGGAAACGGATCAGATTAAACACATGGGAAAGAGAGGTGATTTCTGGACACGTATCGTCTTGTTACTCCTCATATGAGGCCAGGTAAGAGCTACATAATCCGCCATCCGCTAATAGTAGTGAAGCGTTAAGTCTGGTAAGATGGCTACAGGCTTGATTTTAAAGTCACTTTACAACAGCCAAGGTAGCAGATCATAACAACACACTTCTCATCGGGTATGCTGTTTTAGGTATCAGCTAATGACGTGACTGTTGAAGCCTCAGCGGTTTTGTGCAGTACTGTACCTCTCAAAGTGTTCACCAAAGGATTGCCCTCTATTGTGCAATACTGAGACATAATTCAAAAGATTTGAAGAATCATTTAAATTAAAGGATTACCATCTTGAATGTGTTTCCATTAAAATCTGTTTGATGTGTTTGAAATATACTCAAGGGCCATACAAAGAATCAAAACATTTTTCAGGCAAGTCTAGAATGTTCTTCTAGAGAGATATCGTTGTGATGACAAGCTCACAAGAGCAGGATATCGCTAGAACAATCAGTTTTGATGTGCCATGTTGTCAGTCCTCGGATTATGGAAAAGGTATCTATCCCAAATATGATCAATGGGTGACATGACTGGTGAGTATGCAGGCCATGGAAGAACTGTGACAGCTTCCAGGAATTGTGTACAGATCCTTGCGACATGGGGCCGTGCATTATCATGCTGAAACATGAGGTGATGGTTGGTGGATGAATGGCACAACAACGGGCCTCAGGATCTTGTCACAGTATCTCTGTGCATTGAAATTGCCATCAAGAAAATAAAATTGTGTTCATTGTCCGTAGCTTATGCTAGCCCATACCACAACCCCATTGGGCACTCTGTTCACAACATTGACATCAGCAAACCGCTCACACTAGTGGGCCACTGTTGGTAAGCAGAACTGGCTCTGCGGGATGAACCGAGGGATTCATCCATGAAGAGCTCACTTCTCCAGCGTACCAATGGCCATCAAAGGTGAGCATTTGCCCACTAAAGTTGGTTACGAAGCCGAACTGCAGTCAGGTCAAGATCCTGGTGAGGACGACAAGCACATAGATGAGCTTCCCTGAGACGGTTTCTGACAGTTTGTGCAGAAATTCTTCGGTTGTGCAAACCAACAATTTCATCAGCTATCTGGGTGGCTGATCTCAGACGATCTCTCAGGTGAGGAAGCCGGATGTGGAGGTCCTGGGCTGGCGTGGTTACATGTGGTCTGCGGTTGTGAGGCCAATTGGACATACTGCCAAATCCTATAAAACAACATTGGCGGCTTATGATAGAGAAATGAACATGAAATTCTCTGGCAACAGCTCTGGTGGACATTCCTGCAGTCAGCATGCCAATTGCACGCTCCCTCAGAACTTGAGACATCTGTGGCATTGTGTTGTGTGACAAAACTGCACATTTTAGAGTGGCCTTTTATTATCCCCAGCACAAGCTTCTTGATATGTCACACCTGTCAGGTGGATGGATTATCTTGGCAAAGGAGAAATGCTTACTAACAAGGATGTAAACAAATTTGAGAGAAATAAGCCTTTTGTGTGTATGGAAAATTTCTTGGATCTTTTATTTTAGCTCATGAAACATGAGACCAATGTTGGGTTTATATTCTTGTTCAGTGTAAATAAAGTGTTACCAGTTACCACTGTAGCTTACTGTTTAGGGACTGTGGTTCATTAAGAAGCAGAAGGGAGAGGGCAAACAAGGGGTGCATCTGTATCCTGTCTGTTTAACCATGTATTGACAGGGCCTCAGGGAATGACTTGATTCTGCTGTGTAGCAAATGTCCTGACATTTCACTGTGTCATTGTAGAGAGACACAATGGAATAAGGCAGGATAAACTATGGCAGTATTAATGTGAAGTGTAATGAGGAATGAAGGTTTTGGAGGAATTCTGTCATAAACTATTTTCAATGTGATTGAACAGTAAGATGGGAGTTTCATATGTACAGTTTTATGTTAGATATCACAAAATAGATATTATTTTCTCTGATACTGCATCTTTGGAGCTGTCATGTTGCCTCATTATTAACTGACCTCAATCAATTGTGATCGTTTCATACTTCTGTTTTTCTCTTGCTGTATCACTGCATCCAGGGTTGGGGAGTAATGGATTACATTACATAATGGATTACATAATTCATTACATGTAAGGGGTTACAAAAAAACGGTAACTGTAATCCGTTACATTATTTGCTAAAATATTATAATAAGATTACAGATACTTTTGGAAAACAACATGATTACTTCAAGGATTACTTTTAAATTCAGAAAGGATGTTTGCGAAAAAAAATCTACGGCCATACGGATATCACTTATTGATATCTACATAGCGCATTGATGTGAATAACACTGCTGCTCTCTCATTTAGCTATTTGCGCCTTATGGATTGTGGTTGCTGTGGATGGCTGTTTACAATTCTAAATGTGTATTTGAACCCAATAATGGTTGAATTCAAGAAGTTTAAGCTGCCTATCAATCATTATTTTTGAAACCAAAAATATTATTTTGCAACAGCTGCGTAGTGTTGATCCAAGTCTACGGAATAGAATTGGGGCTTTTATTGCTCAATCTAATTCATGCTGAAAAAAACAAATCCATAGGCCTAATGGACACATCTTTGCAAACTTTTGATAGACTTAAAGGAGCAATCTTTAGTTGCTACATACATTTTAGAAGATCCATTTACAGTATATGTCCACAGTTCCAGTCAAAAGTTTGGACACAACTACTCATTCAAGGGTTTTTCTTTATTTTTGCTATTTTCTACATTGTAGAATAATAGTGAAGACGTCAAAACTATGAAATAATACATATGGAATCATGTAGTAACAAAAAAGTGTTAAACAAATAAACATATATTTTATATTTGTGATTCTTCAAAGTAGCCACCCTTGGCATTCTTGGCATTCTCTCAACCAGCTTCATGAGGTAGTCACCTGGAATGCATTTCAATGAACAGGTGTGCCTTCTTAATTTGTGGAATTTATTTCCTTCTTAATGAGTTTTAGCCAATCAGTTGTGTTGTGACAAGGTAGGGGTGGTATACAGAAGATAGCCCTATTTGGTAAAAGACCAAGTCCATATTATGGCAAGAACAGCTCAAATAAGTAAAGAGAAACAACAGTCCATCATTACTTTAGGACATGAAGGTCAGTCAATACGGAACATTTCAAGAACTTTTAAAGTTTATTAATGTGCAGTCGCAAAAACCATCAAGCGATACTGGCTCTCACGAGGACCGCCACAGGAAAGGAAGACCCCGAGTTACCTCTGCTGCAGAGGATAAGTTCATTAGAGTTACCAGCCTCAGAAATTGCAGCCCAAATAAATGCTTCACAGACACATCTCAACATCAACTGTTCAGAGAAGACTGCGTTAATCAGGCCTTCAAGGTCAAATTTCTGCAAAGAACCACTACTAAAGGACACCAATAAGAAGAGACTTGCTTGGGCCAAGAAACGCAAGCAATGGACATTAGACCGGTGGAAATCTGTCCTTTGGTCTGATGAGTCCAAATTTAAGATTTTTTGTTCCAAACACTGTGTCTTTGTGAGCCACAGCGTAGGTGAATGGATGATCTCTGTACGTGTGGTTCCCACCGTGAAGCATGGAGGAGGAGGTGTGATGGTGTGGGGGTTCTTTGCTGGTGACATTGTCTGTGATTTATTTAGAATTTAAGACACACTTAACCAGCATGGCTACCACAGCATTCTGCAGCGATATGCCATCACATCTGGTTTGCGCTTAGTGGGACTATCATTGTTTTTTCAACAGGACAATGACCTAGCACACCTCCAGGCTGTGTAAGGGCTATTTGACCAACAAGGAGAGTGATGGAATGCTGAATCAGATGATTGGCCTCCACAATCACCTGACCTCAAACCAATTGAGATGGTTTGGGATGAGTTGGGCCACAGAATGAACAAAAAGCAGCCAACAAGTGCTCAGCATATGTGGGAACTCCTTCAAGACTGTTGGAAAAGCATTCCAGGTGAAGCATGTTAAAAGAATGCCTAGACTTTTTGGGTTACTACATGATTCCATATGTGTTATTTCATAGTTTTGATGTCTTCACTATTATTCTACAATGTAGAAAATAGTCAAATTAAAGAAAAACCCTTGAATGAGTAGGTGTGTCCAAACCTTTGACATACTGTACTGTATATTCATTGATTCTTGAAGAATATAGGTTATAAATGAGTCATGAGCTTAGTTCAACTGTCACACTCCATAAGAACCCAAAATATAAGCTCTTTTTACTCCAATGTTTGTAAACATTGTAAATGTAAACAATCACTGTTTAACCTCATAACATAGTTAAAACAATAATTTGTATTGCGTCCATAGCTCTGTCTATTAATCTGAGACTGGTTACATTTCTCCAGGCCCAATCCCTCAGTTTTATACAAAAACAGAGGTGGGGCAACCGTTTTGTTATTGTTTCATCTGTGGATTTACCCTTTAAACAGCTGCATATTATCAAGATGTCAAAGTGTCACCAACAAAAAGGTAAACAATAGGCCTTTAGCAAATGCAGCATATGGCATTCATTTTCACATGTAAATAGAACTTTCAGTAGTACTGAAAGCATGCCATTCCATGAGCGCAGCATTTATTTTTCAACTCGAATCAATGAGCCCAATAAGTCCTCTATTACAACAAAATCATAAACAACAGAGTAGGGCTGGCTAATAAGTCCTTAGTTTCGGGGTCATGCTCAGGTAACACAATTTGTCTAATCAATACGTCCATATTTCCAAGTCCTATTCTTGAAGATCAAGGGGTATAACATTTATTGGAATGACTGGAATTCTGATAGGCTTTTTTTAATGTAAACATATAATTTAATCGTATTATTTTATGTAGTAGAAAGTTATGCGTTAGAAGAAGCCTACAGCCTTTACATTCATTCAGCCCTGGGAAATCACAGCTCCTGTAAAATCCAAAGGGTCGAAGCATCACTACATTGGAAGTGTGACGCTGTTTACTGCTTTTTCCTCTTTGCCATGAAGTCACCTCGTAGCCCTGTTTCTACCCCCCTGAGTGAAGTTTCATAACTGTGTACTTCTCCTTAATGTGACTGCCACGTGTGCTCCCTCTCTGGCCTCTAGGTTACCAGGCTGCTCATTTTGGCACACACCTGTCACCATCGTTACGCTCACCTGGACTATCACTTCGCTGATTACCTTCCCTATATATGTCACTCCCTTTGGTTCCTTCCCCAGGTGTTATTGTTTCTGACTTTGTTTAATGTCGGTGTGCTCTTTGTGTTTCTTGTTTTGCTCATTTATTAATTAAATGTATTCACTCCCTGAACTTGCTTCCCGACTCTCAGCCCAAATCGTCACAGTGACATACTGCTTCCCCGCTAGTCGTGCTTAGTGTACATGTACTCCATACAGGAAAGCCAGTGTTTAATGGCGATTGGGTGCAGAAGACCTGGCAACTCTTAGATATGAAAGATAATATTCTGAAATGGAGCATGTGTCACAATCTCCATGAACAGACCAAGAGGCAGCGTGCCGGGTTGAGTTAAACCTGTTTATTTAGGTTAACTCACAGAAACAAACCAACAAAAACAGAGATCGGACAATCACTGTGTGGCGCATAACCACCTACAAAAACAAATCACACCCTGACCAAACCAAAATGAGACATAAAAAGGCTCCTACAGGTCAGGGCGTGACAGCATGGGAATTTGGCTGGGAAACCAAAGAGAAAAGACAAAACAGTGTTAATTTCTGCTCTAAAATCCTGATGTTGTGATTGTGAATTAATCATCAAATCAAATCAAATGTATTTATTAAGCCCTTCTTACATCAGCTGATGTACAGAGTGCTGTACAGAAACCCAGCCTAAAACCCCAAACAGCAAGCAATGCAGGTGTAAAAGCACGGTGTCTAGGAAAAACTCCCTAGAAAGGCCAAAACCTAGGAAGAAACCTAGAGAGGAACCAGGCTGTGAGGGGTGGCCAGTCCTCTTCTGGCTGTGCCGTGTGCAGATTATAACAGAACATGGACAAGATTTAAAAATGTTCATAAAACAGGCAGAACAGTTGAAACTGGAGAAGCAGCACGGCCAGGTGGACTCGGGACATCAAGGAGTCATCTGGCCAGGTAGGCCTTGAGGGAGAGAGAGAGAGAGAGAGAGAGAGAGAGAGAGAGAGAGAGAGAGAGAGAATTAGAGAGAGCATACTTAAATTCACACAGGACACCGGATAAGAGAGGAGAAATACTCCAGATATAACAGACGGACCCTAGCCCCCCGACACATAAACTACTGCAGCATAAATACTGGGGGCTGAGACAGGAGGGGTCTGGAGACACTGTGGCCCCGTCCGACGATACCCCCGGACAGGGCCAAACAGGCAGGATATAACCCCACCCACTCTGCCGAAGCACAGCCCCCACACCACTAGAGGGATATCTTCAACCACCAACTTACCATCCTGAGACAAGGCCGAGTATAGCCCACACGTGCCGCCACGGCACAACCGGGGCAACCCGGACAGGGAGATCACGCCAGTGACTCAACCCACTCAAGCGACGCACCCCCAGGGACGGCATGGAAGAGCACCAGTAAGCCAGTGACTCAGCCCTGTAATAGGGTTAGAGGCAGAGAATCCCAGTGGAGGGAACCGGCCAGGCAGAGACAGCAAGGGTGGTTCGTTGCTCCAGTGCCTTTCCGTTCACCTTCACACTCCTGGGCCAGACTACACTCAATCATAGGACCTACTGAAGAGATGAGTCTTCAATAAAGACTTAAAGGTTGAGACCGAGTCTGCGTCTCTCGCATGGATAGGCAGACCATTCCATAAAAACGGAGCTCTATAGGAGAAAGCCCTGCCTCCAGCTGTTTGCTTAGAAATTCTAGGGACAGTAAGGAGGCCTGCGTCTTGTGACCGTAGCGTACGTGTAGGTATGTACGGCAGGACCAAATCGGAAAGATAGGTAGGAGCAAGCCCATGTAATGCTTTGTAGGTTAGCAGTAAAACCTTGAAATCAACTCTTGCCTTAACAGGAAGCCAGTGTAGAGAGGCTAGCACTGGAGTAATAGGATCACATTTGTTGGTTCTAGTCAAGATTCTAGCAGCCGTGTTTAGCACTAACTGAAGTTTATTTAGTGCTTTATCCGGGTATCCTGAAAATAAAGCATTGCAGTAGTCTAACCTAGAAGTGACAAAAGCATGGATTAACTTTTCTGCATCATTTTTGGACAGAAGGTTTCTGATTTTTACAATGTTACGTATATGGAAAAAAGCGGTCCTTGAAACAGTCTTGATATGTTCGTCAAAAGAGAGATCAGGGTTCAGAGTAACGCCGAGGTCCTTCACAGTTTTATTTGAGACGACTGTACAACCATCAAGATTATTTGTCAGATTCAACAGAAGATCTCTTTGTTTCTTGGGACCGAGTTCAAAAGTAGAACATTTGCCGCCATCCACTTCCTTATGTCTGAAACACAGGATTCCAGGGAGGGCAATTTTGGGGCTTCACCATGTTTCATCAAAATGTACAGCTGTGTGTCATCCGTATAGCAGTGAAATTTAACATTATGTTTCCGAATGACATCACCAACTGGTAAAATATATAGTGAAAACAATAGTGGTCCCAAAACAGAGCCTTAAGAAACACCGAAGTTTACAGCTGATTTGTCAGAGGACAAACCATCCACAGAGACAAACTGATATCTTTCCGACAGATAAGATCTAAACCAGGCCAGAACTTGTCCGTGTAGACCAATTTGGGTTTCCAATCTGGGTTTCCAATCTCTCCAAAAGAATGTTGACTACAGCTCAGCATTTAACACCATAGTTCCCTCCAAGCTCGTCATTAAGCTTGAGACCCTAGGTCTCGACCCAGCCCTGTGCAACTGGGTCCTGGACTTCCTGACGAGCCGGCCCCAGGTGGTGAGGATAGGAAACAACATCTCCACCCCGCTGATCCTCAACACTGGGGCCCCACAAGGGTGCGCTCTCAGCCCTCTCCTGTACTCCCTGTTCACCCATGACTGCGTGGCCAAGCACGCATCCAACTCAATCATCAAGTTTGCTGACGACACTACCGTGGTAGGCTTGATTACCAACAACGACGAGACGGCCTACAGGGAGGAGGTGAGGGCCCTCGGAGTGTGGTGTCAGGAAAATAACCTCTCACTCAATGTCAACAAAACAAAGGAGATGATCGTGGACTTCAGGAAACAGGAGAGGGAGCACCCCCCTATCCACATCGATGGGACAGTAGTGGAGAAGGTGGAAAGTTTTAAGTTCCTCGGCGTACACATCACGAACAAACTGAAATGGTCCACCCACACAGACAGCGTGGTGAAGAAGGCGCAACAGCGCATCTTCAACCTCAGGAGGCTGAAGAAATTCGTCTTGTCACCAAAAACACTCAAAAACTTCTACAGATGCACAATCGAGAGCATCCTGTCGGGCTGTATCACCGCCTGGTACGGCAACTGCTCCGCCCACAACCGTAAGGCTCTCCAGAGGGTAGTGAGGACTGCACAACGCATCACCGGGGGTAAACTGCCTGCCCTCCAGGACACCTACACCACCCGATGTCACAGGAAGGCCAAAAAGATCATCAAGGACAACAACCACCCGAGCCACTGCCTGTTCACCCCGCTATCATCCAGAAGGCGAGGTCAGTACAGGTGCATCAAAGCTGGGACCGAGAGACTGAAAAACAGTGGCTGCTGCCAACATACTGACTTAAATCTCTAGCCACTTTAAATAATAGGAATTGGATGTAACAAATGTATCACTAGCCACTTTAAACAATTTTGCATATAATGTTTACATATCCGACATTACTCATATCAAATGTATACTGAATCTACTGAATCTTGCCTATGCCATTCGGCCATCGACTCAAATCTCTAGCCACTTTAATAATTATAATTGGATGAAATAAATGTATCACTAGCCACTTTAAACGATGCCATTTATATAATGTTTACATATCCTACATTACTCATCTCATACAGTGGGGCAAAAAAGTATTTAGTCAGCCACCAATTGTGCAAGTTCTCTCACTTAAAAAGATGAGAGAGGCCTGTAATTTTCATCATAGGTACACTTCAACTATGACAGACAAAATGAGGAAAAAATCCAGAAAATCACATTGTAGGATTTTTATGAATTTATTTGCAAATTATGGTGGAAAATAAGTATTTGGTCAATAACAAAAGTTTATCTCAATATTTTGTTATATACCCTTTGTTGGCAATGACAGAGGTCAAACGTTTTCTGTAAGTCTTCACAAGGTTTTCACACACTGTTGCTGGTATTTTGGCCCATTCCTCCATGCAGATCTCCTCTAGAGCAGTGATGTTTTGGGGCTGTCGCTGGGCAACACGGACTTTCAACTCCCTCCAAAGATTTTCTATGGGGTTGAGATCTGGAGACTGGCTAGGCCACTCCAGGACCTTGAAATGCTTCTTACGAAGCCACTCCTTCGCGTTGCCAGGCGGTGTGTTTGGGATCATTGTCATGCTGAAAGACCCAGCCACGTTTCATCTTCAATGCCCTTGCTGATGGAAGGAGGTTTTCACTCAAAATCTCATGATACATGGCCCCATTCATTCTTTCCTTTACACGGATCAGTCAGTCCTGGTCCCTTTGCAGAAAAACAGCCCCAAAGCATGATGTTTCCACCCCCATGCTTCACAGTAGGTATGGTGTTCTTTGGATGCAACTCAGCATTCTTTGTCCTCCAAACACGACGAGTTGAGTTTTTACCAAAAAGTTCTATTTTGGTTTCATCTGACCATATGACATTCTCCCAATCCTCATCTGGATCATCCAAATGCTCTCTAGCAAACTTCAGACGGCCCTGAACATGTACTGGCTTAAGCAGGGGGACACGTCTGGCACTGCAGGATTTGAGTCCCTGGCGGCGTAGTGTGTTACTGATGGTAGGCTTTGTTACTTTGGTCCCAGCTCTCTGCAGGTCATTCACTAGGTCCCCCTGTGTGGTTCTGGGATTTTGCTCACCGTTCTTGTGATCATTTTGACCCCACGGGTGAGATCTTACGTGGAGCCCCAGATCGAGGAAGATTATCAGTGGTCTTGTATGTCTTCCATGTCCTAATAATTGCTCCCACAGTTGATTTCTTCAAACCAAGCTGCTTACCTATTGCAGATTCAGTCTTCCCAACTTGGTGCAGGTCTACAATTTTGTTTCTGGTGTCCTTTGACAGCTCTTTGGTCTTGGCCATAGTGGAGTTTGGAGTGTGACTGTTTGAGGTTGTGGACAGGTGTATTTTATACTGATAACAAGTTCAAACAGGTGCCATTAATACAGGTAACGAGTGGAGGACAGAGGAGCCTCTTAAAGAAGAAGTTACAGGTCTGTGAGAGCCAGAAATCTTGCTTGTTTGTATGTGACCAAATACTTATTTTCCACCATAATTTGCAAATAAATTCATTAAAAATCCTACAATGTGATTTTCTGGATTTTTTTTCCTCATTTTGTCTGTCATAGTTGAAGTGTACCTATGATGAAAATTACAGGCCTCTCTAATCTTTTTACGTGAGAGAACTTGCACAATTGGTGGCTGACTAAATACTTTTTTGCCCCACTGTATGTATATACTGTACTCTATACCATCTACTGCATCTTGCCTACGCCGGTCAGCCATCGCTCATCCATATATTTATATGTACATACTCATATTCATTCCTTTACTCTTGTGTGTATAAGGTAGTTGTTGTGAATTTGTTAGATTACTTGTTAGATACTACTGCATGGTCGGAACTAGAAACACAAGCATTTCGCTACACTCGCATTAACATCTGCTAACCATGTGTATGTGACAAATAAAATTAGATTTTTGATTTGGTGATCGATGGTATCAAAAGCAGCACTAAGGTCTAGGAGCACGAAGACAGTTGCAGAGCCTCGGTCTGATGCCATTAAAAGGTAATTTACCACCTTCACAAGTGCAGTCTCAGTGCTATGATGGGGTCTAAAACCAGACTGAAGTGTTTCGTATACATTGTTTGTCTTCAGGAAGGCAGTGAGTTGCTGCGCAACAGCTTTTTCAAAACATTTTGAGAGGAATGGAAGATTCAATATATTGGCTGATAGTTTTTCATATATATATATATATATTTTCAAGAGAGGCTTTATTACTGCCACTTTTAGTGAGTTTGGTACAAATCCGGTGGATAGAGAGCTGTTTATTATGTTCAACATAGGAGGGCCAAGCACAGGAAGCAGCTCTTTCAGTAGTTTAGTTGGAATAGGGTCCAGTATGCAGCTTGAAGGTTTAGAGGCCATGATTATTTTCATCAATGTGTCAAGAGATACGGTACTAAAAAACTTGAGTGTCTCCCTTGATTCTATGTCCTGGCAAGGTTTTGCGGACTCAGGACAACTGAGCTTTGGAGGAATACGCAGATTTAAAGAGGAGTCCGTAATTTGCTTTCTAATGATCATGATCTTTTCCTCAAAGAAGTTCATGAATTTATCACTGCTAAAGTGAAAGGCATCCTCTCTTGGGGAATGCTGCTTTTTAGTTAGCTTTGCGACAGTATCAAAAATCAATTTTGGATCGTTCTTATTTTCCTCAATTAACTTGGAAAAATAGGATGATCGAGCAGTAGTGAGGGCTCTTCGATACTGCATGGTACTGTCTTTCCAAGCTAGTCGGAAGACTTCCAGTTTGGTGTAGTGCAATTTCCGTTCCAATTTTCTGGAAGCTTGCTTCAGAGCTCGGTTATTTTCTGTATATCAGCGAGCTAGTTTTTTATGGCAAATGTTTTTTGTTTTTAGGGGTGTGACTGCATCTAGGGTATTGCGCAAGGTTACATTGAGTTCTTCAGTTAAGTGTTTAACTGATTTTTGTACTCTGACGTCCTTGGGTAGGTGGAGGGATTCTGGAAGGGCATCTAGGAATCTTTGGGTTGTCCGAGAATTTATAGCACAACTTTTGATGATCCTTGATTGGGGTCTGAGCTGATTATTTGTTGCGATTGCAAACGTAATAAAATGGTGGTCCGATAGTCCAGGATTATGAGGAAAAACATTAAGATCCACAACATTTATTCCAAGGGACACACTAGGTCCAGAGTATGACTGTGGCAGTGAGTAGGTCCGGAGACAGGTTGGACAAAACCAAGTGAGTCGATGATGGCTCCGAAAGCCTTTTGGAGTGGGTCTGTGGACTTTTCCATGTGAATATTAAAGTCACCAAAAATTTGAATATTATCTGCCATGACTAGGAATTCAGGGAACTCAGTGAGGAACGTTGTATATGGCCCAGGAGGCCTGTAAACAGTAGCTATAAAAAGTGATTGAGTAGGCTGCATAGATTTCATGACTAGAAGCTCAAATAGAAATTTGCTATCGTAAATGTTGGCAACACCTCCGCCTTTGTGAGTAGTATTGATAATGACTGTTACACAACAAATATCATGAAATTGCCAATGAGCCGAAGTCAATACATTGAAACTGCCAATAAGCCGGAGTCTGATCCTGGGTAGGGAAGCCAACTCTGAGCAAAGGTAAAAATCTCACCCAGCGACTTTAGCTACAAACCCACTGTCTTCCCTCTAATCTATCTCCCCATCTCAATCTCTTAGCAGCAAAAGTTATTTGGTCATATTCAGATTTATAGAATTGGGTTGATTTGATTGAGTGATGGATTGATGGATGGGTTGATTGATTTGAGATATGACCATGCACTGCATTCCCCTCAATATGCACACCACTTCCTGTCCCAGTTCTGCATGGCTACTGGATTTCCCACTGAACATCAGGAGTGTGGCTGCAGGCTGCAGTAAGTGTTCCTTCCAGTTAGTGACATGATTGATACCAACAAACCTCCGAAAACGCGAGAGAGTCAAGCAATACACGCACCTCAAATACTCTGTTTAAAAAGCGGAGCATTCTTGCTACGACATCAAGTAAATATATGACAGAATGATTACTTCTTTGTATAAATGCTAACCGAAGCCAACTCAACATTCTTGGAGTAGACATCCTATGGATTGCAGTTTACTATGTGCCAAAAACTATCACGTTTAAAAGTATGACCCAGATGCAGAAAGTGTAGAAGTAACAAGAGTTTATTACAACCACAGGGGCAGACAATTGACAGGTCAAGGCAGGCAGGGGTCAGTCATCCAGAAAGAGTGTAAGGGCCCAGAACGGCAGGCAGTCTAAGGGTCAGGGAAGGCAGGGGTCAAAACTGGGAAAGACTAGAAAACAGGAGCAAGAAACAGGCAGGAGCAGGGAAACAAACACTAGTAAGCAGTCTAAGTCATTTACTAGCTGATAGACAGCAATTTTACAAATGGAATGTGACTTCTCTTGTCTTTTGTGACATCTGCCAATACATTTTCAAGATTTACTCACATAGTTTTGGAGCAACCATAGTTTTCTTGGAAACTAACCGTGGGAGTTTTTTCTTACAGTAGGTAAAGATAAGCATAGGACTCAATAGAACAGCCCTATTTACACACTAGCTCTCAAAGGTAAAGTAAATTCACCCAAAAAGGTTTTTCGGTTGTCCCCATAGTATACCCTTTTAGGTTCCAGGTAGAACCCTTTTGGGTTCCAGGTAGAACCCTCTGTGGACATGGTTTTACATGGAACCCAAAAGAGATCTACCTGGAACCAAAAAGGGTTCTTCAAAAGGGTTATCCTACGGAGACAGGCAAATAACCCTTTTAGGTTCTAGATAGCCCCTTTTTTCTAAGAGTGTACTGTAAAAACCTACTTTAACTAGTACCGCTAGCAGCTAAACATCATGCAGTTTTGTATAGTTCGAATGAAGAAACACTTCTCCTACTACTACTACTCTAGACTCCCCTCACAGGTAAATTATTTCAGTTTTTCAGAATGATATACAGTGCATTCGGAAAGTATTCAGAACCCTTGACTTTTTCCACATTTTGTTACGTTACAGCGTTATTCTAAAATGTATTAAATAAAAATCTAATATAAATCATCATCAATACCCCCATAATGACAAAGCAAAAACAGAAATACCTTATTTACATAAGTATTCAGACCCTGCTATGAGACTCGAAATTGAGCTCAGGTGCATCCTGTTTCCATTGATCATCCTTGAGATGTTTCTACAACTTGATTGGAGTCCACCTGCCTGTGCTAAATTCAATTGATTGGACATGATTTGGAAAGGCACACACCTGTCTATAAAAGGTTGACAGTGCATGTCAGAGCAAAAACCAAGCCATGAGTTTGAAGGAATTGTCCGTACAGTTCCGAGACATGATTGTGTCGAGGCATAGATCTGGGGAAGAGTACCAAAACATTTCTGCAGCATTGAAGGTCCCCAAGAACACAGTGGCCTCCATAATTCTTAAATGGAAGAAGTTTGTAACCACCAAGACTCTTCCTAGAGCAATCGGGAAGAAGGGCCTTGGTCAGGGAGGTGACCAAGAACCTGATGGCCACTCTGACAGAGCTCCAGAGTTCCTCTGTGGATATAGGATAACCTTCCAGAAGGACAACCATCTCTGCAGCACTCCACCAATCAGGCCTTTATGGTAGAGTAGCCAGACAGAAGCCACTCCTCAGTAAAAGGCACATGACAGCCCGCTTGGAGTTTGCCAAAAGGCACCTAAAGGACTCAAACCATGAGAAAGAAGATTCTCTGGTCTGATGAAACCAAGATTGAACTCTTTGGCCTGAATGCCAAGCGTCACGTCTGGAGGCAACCTGGCACCATCCCTACGGTGAAGCATGGTGGTGGCAGCATCATGCTGTGGGGATGTTTTTCAGCGCCAGGGACTGGGAGACTAGTCAGGATAAAGGATAAGATGAACGGAGCAAAGGATAGAGAGATCCTACTCCAGAGCGCTCAGGACCTCAGACTCGGGCGAAGGTTCACCTTCCAACAGGACAACGACCCTAAGCACTCAGCAAAGACAACGCAGGAGTGGCTTCTAGCTGTGCAGCGACGCTTCCCAACCAACCTGACAGAGCTTGAGAGAATCTGCGGAGAAGAATGGGAGAAACTCCCCAAATACAGGTGGGCCAAGCTTGTAGCATCATACCCAAGAAGATCAAGGCTGTAATCACTGCCAAAGGTTCTTCAACAAAGTTTTTTTATTTTTTTATTTCACCTTTATTTAACCAGGTAGGCAAGTTGAGAACAAGTTCTCATTTACAACTGCGACCTGGCCAAGATAAAGCACAGCAGTTCAACACATACAACAACACAGAGTTACACATAGAGTAAAACAAACATACAGTCAATAATACAGTAGAAAAAAAACAAATCTATATACAAAGAGTGCAAATGAGGTAGGATAAGGAAGGTAAGACAATAAATAGGCCATGGTGGCAGAGTAATTACAATATAGCACTGAGTACTGAGTAAAGGGTCTGAATACTTATGTAAATGTGTTTGCTTTATCATTATGGGGTATCGTGTGTAGATTGATGGGGGAAAATCTATTTAATACATTTTAAAATAAGGCTGTAACTTAACAAAATGTGGAAAAAGTCAATGGCTCTGAATACTTTCCGAATGCACTGTATATGAGCAGCAGTTAACAAAGACGTTGCCATTGTAAGACATTGACATGGAGGGTTGTGAATGAACAACTGCATCGCCTTATGTCTATTTATCGGAAAGGTTTTGCTCATCAACATTCCTTACCAGCTAGACAGGCTGTGGGTCATTCTGACAAATCCCCATTTTATTTTCATTAAAGGCACTTTAAAATGAATGTTACGATACCTCACCAGCCACAATCTTTCAAACACCCGGGAAACGTCTGGGAAGCGAGCCGAAACACTCCAACCCTCCATCCTCATGCCTGGTCAAAGTAAGTCCTATTACACAGAGCTCGGGAATCCTGGAAAAACTTGACATCATCGTTAGTATTCAGCCCCCAACTGTCAAAACAAGCACTGAGACCATTAACATGTTGATGTCTCTTGTTAGGGGAACAGTAAAGAGACACGTAGTCTACAGTACACCTACTACTGCTGCTACCGTGTGGGTCACAACCCAACATATAATGTAAAGAGTTATTTTGCAACTCTTAGAGCATAGGCCATGGGCATGATGAATGTCTATCATTATGGCTGGCAATTAAATAGTCCAAGACGAGGGTGACAGCAATCAAGGGTTCAAAGGTGTACATTGATTTTGAAAATGTCTTTCTCTGATATTTACCATATGGGAAGGCGGCATTCTACCACAACGCTGCTTATTCTAAATAAGAGCATTAGAGTTATTATCTGAGGCTATGGTTTCACTGTTGGGACATTATATAGATACTGTCCACAGTAGATGCTTAGCTAAACAATCTGAGAAAGTAGCATCATGTTTCACACAACATTTAACAACTTTAACAACCATGTTCCAAAGATTATTGTGTGATATAGTACATGTGTCCTATATCCAAGTGCCTCCCAACTTACCAAAGGCACTTTCACTGGTTTGTTGGATATCAAGTGTCCTTAAAACCGAAGTGCCAACGAACATTGACATCAGTTACTACATTAAGCGCCCTGCCGTAATCACCTTCGAATGACTGATTCAGGAGTTCCGTGTAAAAGTATTCAACAGAATCTGAAGCTGGGACTAAGTGCGTTACATACTGTATATCCCTATTTACGGGGTCAGAGCAGAGTTCTAGACAAAATAACACATCCATTATGCTATCTGTTTAGTCTGAATGGAAACTGTTGGCATCTGAATAGGGATGATGATTTAGAATGCAGAGCACAAGGGTAGTGGAGCGCAGACTATAGAAGACGGTGATCTCATTTTCAGTCTGTGGGCCTGGGGGAGTACGGGGTCACGCGCTGCTTTGTCATCGCCGGCTGTCCTTTCCTGGCCTCGGCTAGAAACAGAGGCTGAGACCAGTGAGTCAGGGGTGTCCATCACACACACATCAGGCTTTCCTCTCAGTTGCAGCCTGCTAACTCCTACTGTCTTCACTACTGTACACACTAGTCTGCCATGATGCGTGTGTTTGTGTGGGACGGCAAGGGTACATTAGATCATGTGGTGTAATGATTCTGCACTTTTATGTAGATGACATATCAGAAGTCTTGTGCATTAAAAGGGAATATGTGCTTAAAAGAGTACATATGATATAGCCTTGGACATGAAGTAGCATACAAACCATTAAAACTGAGCCGGTATTAAATGTAGGACCTAGACAGGGTTGGACAAGACATAAGTCAAGGGACTGTTAATGTTCATGTGGGTAAATAAAGGTCTGAGAGCCCTATACAGACTTAGGAAATGTACGTATTTTCTACGCACGTCTTAGTAGTTGGTATTCAGACTTACCTTATGCTAGTGCGTAACGGACTTTGCAGGCGTGGTTCCCTTGCTTGCGCTGAATACATTTAATTTAACCACTGAAAACCCTCCCACTTGCTGGCAAACAGATTTTCTCGTCGAGTTTTCATTCAATAGGGTTTTCAGTACATTTATCTAAAGCCATTCCTTTAAATTTGGTGCACCTTTAATTCTCTCAAGTTAAAGGTGCAGCATATTAGGGTCGGGATCAATGAAAGAAAGCCCTGTAAATACATGCATATTCGGCACAAACACGCTTACAGTACACACACACAAGCATACATACACACACACACAGAAAAATGCACGCAAACATACACACTACACACACAGTTTTTTAATCAAAATAGAGGACTGGATTTAAAATAATTCAACTATAAATGATACTCTAGTACTGTAGTAGATCTACCACTGCTCATGACATCACTCTTTTCTCACCTTCATCTGGCAGTGTGTGTTGGGAGACCCTAGATAATATCGGCTCAGATCTTATAGATCTTTCCATCCAGTCATGGCTAAGGAATATCCAGCTCTCTCTCCTGGTTTTTATGGCCATCTACAGAATAAGGCTGAAGCGCCATTACTCTTCATGCATGGAGCAAAAGGAGCTGCATGGGCAATAGGTAATGCTGTGATTAGTCTGGTCAGATTTAAAGTTGAGTCAGACTCTGATTGGACTGTAACTGATTCCAAGATGTTGTTTTCCAACGATGCAGAAATATTGAAGACTTTGTGGCCAGAGAATGTGCATTTTGATTGGGGTCTCAAGACAAAAAAAAGCGATTGTATGGAGATATACACTGAGTATACCAAACATTAGGAACACCTTCCTAATATTGAGTTGCACTCCCAACACCGCACATTAGAACAGCTTAAATTTGTAGGGGCATGTCCTATACAAGGTGTCGAAAGCGTTCCACAGGGTTGCTGTCCCGAGTTGACTCCAATGCTTCTCACAGTTGTGTCAAGTTGGCTGGATGTCTCTGAATGACACAGATACACAATCCATGTCTCAATTGTCTCAATGCTTAAAACTCCTTCTTTAACCTGTCTCCTCCCCTTCATCTACATTGAAGTAGATTTAACGGGTGACATCAATAAGGGATCATAGCTTTCACCTGGATTCATCTGGTCAGTCTGTGTCATGTTCTTCATGTTTTGTACATTCAGTGTATAGATCATTGCAGTTCTATAAAGTATACAACTGTGATGCTGAGGGGAGATTATTTATACCGGATTAATAGAAAAGTAGTACACCACCCTACCTTTGACAGTACACATACTAATAAACCTGCACATAGAGCAGGGGGTCCAATCTGAGTAAAACAAAAAAAGCATACAAAAAAGAGATTGTATGGATATATTCACAGAGCATCACACCGTCGTATTATTTACATTTAGTCATTTAGCAGACGCTCTGGGGGGGAAACAAACGTAATGTACTTGAAAATGACTAAAACCAAATGAAAACTATGTAGAAATTATCATGGACCTACATTTATACAGTTTCTTGACTGTGTTCATCTCACTAATAATCACCTAAATTAAATTAAAGCTAGACAGTCAGGGAGTATAAAAATTCCCCAAACAATGGATAGAGGACTATCTTTTTTTTCAACTTTCTACAGCGAGGAAATATAACACATTTTCAGTGCATCCCTCCAGACCTCGAAGACAAATTGCAGCCCTCTGGACCTCGTTGAAGACCGAGTGCAGCCCTCCGGGGGCAAAATGAGTCTGACAACCCTGACATAGAGCAACAGGCCCTCCTATAGCCTTCAACATAGCTTGATCAAGTCCCTTTTACATGTTTGCAGTTACAGTGTATATAAACCACACCTTTCTCCCTCTTTTCCGCTGGACACTTATTCATTACTGGAGCCTGATCTTTGTTGGAGGACCATATCAGTATATCTGGATTGAGAAGCTCTCATAGGAAAACAGAATTATGTGGAAGTCAAAAATGAATACACAGTGTCACGATTGTCTTCAGAAATGGACCAAGGCGCAGTGTGCATGAAGTTCCACATTTTTATTGGCAAGTGGCACATATACAAAACAATAAAGAAACAACTAATAGGACAAAAATGTAGCACGCACAGGCACTAACAGAAAACAATAACCCACAAACACAGGTGGAAAAAGGAACAACTTAAGTATGATCCCCAATTATAGGCAACGACAATCAGCTGCCTCTAATTGGGAACCATACACACAACAACACATAGAAATACAACAAATAGATCCAATAATCCCCCTAGTCATGTCCTGACCAAAACCACCATAGAAAACCCAGAGGGCTATCTATGGCCAGGACGTGACACACGAGGGCTTTCTACCCACAAGCTCTAATTCAAAAGGATCCCCGAAATGACTGTTGGCTGTCAGCCCCAGCCTTGTCACCACCAGGGCCGAACTGCTGATGTTTGTAAGACAACCCTCGCATCCCCCCCACCATCACTTTCACCCCCATAACCAATTTCCACAGCCTTTACTCAGCAACAGGGGAAAACAAACTCTCCCTTCCACCATTGAACCCCAAAACCAATTTCCACAGCCTTTCCTCAGCAACAGGGAAAAAACAGAGACAAGTGGAGTACTATTATGTCAGTATTTCATAAATGTTCCATCTGCTGAAGCCCTGTTTCTCTGCTATGTTATTCACCTATCGCACCCAACTGTGTAAAAGCACACTGGGGGAAGCTAATAGCTCAAGCCTACGACAGTTGGATAGACATAGATCCTCAACAATGCAGATTTCCACTCAGTGTGTTGTATTTATAGGTTTGAGTACCTCAAGAGTGAAAATACTATGAATCAGCATCGGAAAACTGTCTTAAGAGGGAAATCTCTGTCAAATCAGCCACAGTGTAACTTAGTCATTATATCCCTCAGTCAATAAGAGTCATTCCTTATCTTCTCATAAAAGATTCATGAGTCAGTGCTCATACAAAGCCCACTGGACACACCAGTTGAATCAACGTTGTTTCCACGTCTGAAATGACGCGGGACCAATATAGAATTGACGTCTGTGCCCAGAGGGAGACTGCTTCAGTACTCTCCAGTATTTTTGTTTTTAATTCCAGAAATGGCACGATATTGATTCTATGGATGGACTGTCCTCAAGAATTTATGCCAACTAACTGACTGCTATTTTTCCACTGTTGTTTGGCAAAACCGCACTGCAACACAATCTCTGTAAAAGTCATACCACCTCATCTTGTGCTCACATTTTCAGATGAGCGTCAGAGCACGGGCCCTTCTGGAGTAAGCAATTTAGGGTCATTGTATCAATGAGTTGTATACTGTGACCCTTGAAGCACTAAAGTAATTGAATACGTCCCTTCTGAGTGGGAAAATTCAGGCAACAACTAAAACCATAGCTATGAATCAGAGAGAAAAAAAAATTATTGAAAATTCTGGCAGGAACAATTACTATTTCTCAAATAATCCCCTACAATGACATGGAACATAGCCATGTATGATTAATATACAGTGAAACCAATTTAGAAATGCTGGGAAATAGATCAGCAATGTCTATAGCCCTCCTCACCTCAGTATACTACATCTGGTGCCTGAACCTGAAGTACCCTATTATCCCAGTGGGGCACTCGTGCTTTATCGCCTGTGACGTGTCGGTCCAGGATTCTCTGATATGAGTGATTGACCCTCGGTCTACACTCTCTCCCCTGAGGTCTAGAAAGAGAGACAAAGCACTGGAAAAACTCACCCAGGTGTTTTACATTTGGGATGGGGGCTTGTAAAAGTGGCTCCTGTGGGTAGCCGTGTGTTTATTTCAGGGAGATGGGGGAGTGTGTCAGGGCCTATTACCCCAGTGGTCCACTCACTCATTTGAGGATGGCCTGTAGGCCTAGTATGCAGGGTGAAAACTGGGGTTTCCCACCCGGCCCCTGCATTGTGGAACCATATACAGTACCAGTCAAAGGTAGAATAATAGTGAAGACATCACAACTATGAAATTAAACATAGTGCACAGAGTGTGCAAAGCTGTCATCAAGGCAAAGGGTGGCTACTTTGAAGAATCTAAAACATAAAATAAATATTTTTTAGGTTACTACATGATTCCATAAGTGTTATTTCATAGTTTCGATGTCTTCATTATTATTCTACAATAGTAAAAATAAAGAAAAGTAGGTGTGTCCAAACTTTTGACTGGTCCTGTAGGTATGGCGGTCTTATGGGATCATTATCAAACTGGGGACTTGCATACACTCCGTTTTTCCATTTCCCTACTGCCTCACTATGATGACATATGGCAAAACTTTACAGATATCCCTCTTTTTGATTTGTCAGCTAACCGTTTCCATATAGATTTCATGAAAAATGTGGCTTTGAAAGAGTTTTCCCATTGCAACGTGTCATTCAAAGACTTGGCTCCTGAAAGCTGTGGATCAAGTTGGTTTCTCTTGTGAACAGAGAGGGAAACCCAACAAGCCGTCACCATGGTTGTGTTTATTAGGGCATGCAATGGAACATTTTTTAAACGTTTTGCAGCGGAAATAAAAAATGTGTGTTTCTAATTGGAAAAATCCGTTAGTCCCTCCCTGTTTCAGTATTTTTTCTTCCATTTGGTCCCCAGTGAACACAACCATTTAAACTTGCCTGATCAGAGGTAGTAGCCTCTAAATCTACAGTATTTTGATAGCCAATGTATGTCTCCCTCTCTTAAAAGACTGGTCCTCTAAAACAACTAGGTAGCTTTCCTAACCCCAAAACCAAAGACTCTCAACTCCAGGGGAACTCCTGAAACAAATTTTTAACCGAAAACGTACATAAGTTGTACGTACTGGACCCTATTTTCATGGCGGACCTGTGACCCAGAATATAGAGGGCCGTCTGTGACATCACATCTTCTCTGAGCGCAAATAAGAGTGCTTGTCAGAGGGATCCGCCCCCTGTTAATGGGCATGCCTGGGGCTGGTTATTGCCCTAATAAAGCTAGTGGGGGACATGGCAACTGAGGGTGTTACATAATAAGGGGATTTGAGACTGAACATTCTGTGTGGAGCCTTATTTTCTTAGACAACTTTAACCCCATTAGCGGTGTAGTTGTTGCCTTTTCAATATAGTCGCTTATTGTATGTACTCTATATGGGTGAACTCTCTTTCGCCGTTTTCTCTCTCTCTCTCTCTCTCTCTCTCTCTCTCTCTCTCTCTCTCTTTCTCCCTCTCCCTCAACTTCCTGTCTTCGTGTCTGTTTTGAAACGTCACTTTTGAAGAGGAAGATTGAAGAGTTACTGCAGGCATTATGAACTTATCTGAACTTTACAATGCATGGTTCACATCAACGATTTAAACCAGACACATCAATTCCACACTTATTCATCTGCCTTTCCAAACACACACACACACACACACACACACACACACACACACACACACACACACACATACATACACACACACTTTTCCCATGATCTTTATAACAGGCACAACTAGCTGAAAAGGTTCCACCATTCCAATCCTCTATCCAAACAGCACGAAGATGTATCCTTCTGATTCCAGCCTATCCAAGTATGATGAAGCACCCCAGCTTCTTCTCATGGTCTCTAATAAAACGCTGTCATATAAAAGTGTACATGACAGATGGTCAGACTAACTCCTTTCATGTTTGCCCAGAAACAACCAGTAAAAGCTATTGGCTGGCAACTGCAGCATTGCAACATTAGGTCTCCTCAAGATATCTGAACGTGCCTTGATATAACCCAGGTTCATTTCCTATGGCAGGAAGACAGGGTTGGTGACTTAAGGTAAGTTTCAGTATATTGTTTTGGCTGGATGTTAATCGAAAGATGACTATGTGTAAATCTGAATATGGACAATAAGTAATGAAATGGAACAATTTCACAAACAATAGCCACCACAATGCACAAGGAGAATCATCTCCAGTTACATGTCTATGGAAATGAAAGCTCCATTCCCCAGCCCTACTGGACCTGTATAATGTTCCACTAGCATGTGATGAAGAGGTTCCAGGCTGCACAGAGGAAGTGACTCACTGGTAGCCTGTTACTGAAAACACCACATTGTGAGTGTAAGCAAGAACCCAAATGAAATCACGTCATAGGGGTGGCAGGTAGCCTAGTGGTTAGAGCGTTGGACTAGTAACTGAAAGGTTGCAAGATCAAATCCCTGAGCTGACAAGGTAAAACATCTATTGTTCTGCCCCTGAACAAGGCAGTTAACCCACTGTTCCTAGGCTGTCATTGAAAATAAGAATTTGTTCTTAACTGACTTGCCTAGTTAAATAAATATAATGGCACACACACACAATCATGCCCACATGCACATTAAAAATGTGTGCAAGCACACACATACACACACCAGAGGAGGCTGGTGGGTGAGCAATAGGAGGATGGGCTCATTGTAATGGCTTGAATGATATCAAACATTTGGAAACCACATGTTTGACTCTGTTCCATTGAGCTCATCCTCCTATAGCTCCTCCCATTAGCATCCTCTGACACACAGACATAAACCTGAATGATATAATGGCATATGGCCTCTGCCCACTGAGGGGAGATATATGCTAGTAGAATTCCCCCTGACCAGAGTAGGGAAACTAGATCTGCTTATTAGCATAGAGCCACATTCTGTATGTCTAACTGACATTTCACTAACTGGTTGGTGCTGTAAGCCCACTACAGACAGATGCCAGGTCAGAGTTAATTGTCCTGTCCATCCACATCTCTTCCAGAGTTAATCAATTGTCATCAGCAACCTCTAATCTCTTTTTGGAGGGCAACACTGTATTAGGTCTGTATTAGGTTTCCTGTATTAGGTATTTGGTCTGTGATATAAATAAAGGTGAAATATATACAGTGGGGCAAAAAAGTATTTAGTCAGCCACCAATTGTGCAAGTTCTCTCACTTAAAAAGATGAGAGAGGCCTGTAATTTTCATCATAGGTACACTTCAACTATGACAGACAAAATGAGGAAAAAAAATCCAGAAAATCACATTGTAGGATTTTCTATGAATTTATTTGCAAATTATGGTGGAAAATAAGTATTTGGTCACATACAAACAAGCAAGATTTCTGGCTCTCACAGACCTGTAACTTCTTCTTTAAGAGGCTCCTCTGTCCTCCACTCGTTACCTGTATTAATGGCACCTGTTTGAACTTGTTATCAGTATAAAAGACACCTGTCCACAACCTCAAACAGTCACACTCCAAACTCCACTATGGCCAAGACCAAAGAGCTGTCAAAGGACACCAGAAACAAAATTGTAGACCTGCACCAGGTTGGGAAGACTGAATCTGCAATAGGTAAGCAGCTTGGTTTGAAGAAATGAACTGTGGGAGCAATTATTAGGAAATGGAAGACATACAAGACCACTGATAATCTTCCTCGATCTGGGGCTCCACGCAAGATCTCTCCCCGTGGAGTCAAAATGATTACAAGAACGGTGAGCAAAAATCCCAGAACCACACAGGGGGGACCTAGTGAATGACCTGCAGAGAGCTGGGACCAAAGTAACAAAGCCTACCATCAGTAACACACTACGCCAGGGACTCAAATCCTGCAGTGCCAGACGTGTCCCCCTGCTTAAGCCAGTACATGTTCAGGCCCGTCTGAAGTTTGCTAGAGAGCATTTGGATGATCCAGATGAGGATTGGGAGAATGTCATATGGTCAGATGAAACCAAAATAGAACTTTTTGGTAAAAACTCAACTCGTTGTGTTTGGAGGACAAAGAATGCTGAGTTGCATCCAAAGAACACCATACCTACTGTGAAGCATGGGGGTGGAAACATCATGCTTTGGGGCTGTTTTTCGCCCGGGCAACGAAGGAGTGGCTTCGTAAGAAGCATTTCAAGGTCCTGGAGTGGCCTAGCCAGTCTCCAGATCTCAACCCCATAGAAAATCTTTGGAGGGAGTTGAAAGTCCGTGTTGCCCGGCGACAGCCCCAAAACATCACTGCTCTAGAGGAGATCTGCATGGAGGAATGGGCCAAAAAAACAGCAACAGTGTGTGAAAACCTTGTGAAGACTTACAGAAAACGTTTGACCTCTGTCATTGCCAACAAAGGGTATATAACAAAGTATTGAGATAAACTTTTGTTATTGACCAAATACTTATTTTCCACCATAATTTGCAAATAAATAAATTAAAAATCCTACAATGTGATTTTCTGGATTTATTTTTCTAATTTCGTCTGTCATAGTTGAAGTGTACCTATGATGAAAATTACAGGCCTGGAGAACTTGCACAATTGGTGGCTGACTAAATACTTTTTTGCCCCACTGTGTATATATATATGTCTTTTTTTATAACATCCTACCAATCAACACCATGTCAGAGGACTCTCCTCCTATTCAGGGGTTTCGGTTCTGGCCAAACAGACAGACCATGCTATAATGTACAGAAGTGGCACTATTGAACATTGTTAGAATTAATCAACAAGACCATGAACACCACATTTGTGCTTAAGAGACAGTCATACTTTCTAGCATATCCCGCTAGTGACAACTGCAGCCAAGTCGGTTGCCAAGTCAGAACAAACTCATTCTGGGAGATTGTAAAAATCCTTCGGCAGTTTTAACACTAAATCATTTCAATTAGACATGTAATAACTTTACTGCTCCCTGGGAAACAAAGGCTGATTTCTCCATCCTCCAGGAGCTTCCAGTTCAGGCCCAATGGGCAGGGTTGTCAACCCTAGCTACAGGAGCCTCAACGGCTGTGTGGGCCAGTCCTCTTCCCTTCCCACCACTTCCCGTAGGAAAGCCTTCGCACTGCCAATTCAGTTCCACTGTCCCATCATGAATCATGACTCACCAAACCCCTACTATACTAGAGTACCCCTCTCTGGGATATGTTAGAGTGCAACTTCCAGTTAGAGTCCCGACGCTCTAAGACTGTCTGGGAAGGTATTTGTTTCACTGGAATTTGTGTGAGGTGGATATTGTATTGTGACGTTAAGCACAAGGTGTATTGGTGAAATTTGGGTCATTGGGTTTTTGTTCATTGTCCCAACACTGTCAGGGAAATAATTTGTTTGACTGCAATTGTGCAGTTAAATTTTTTGTATTGTAGCGTAACAAAAGTACAAGTTACATTTTTTGTATTGTAGCATGACAAAAGTTTGCCAAGAAGACTTGCCAGTAGATTGATGAAACGTGGGTCCTTGGCTATTTCTTGTACACACAAAACATAAAAGTATGGAATCCTTGACAGAAGGATTGTGGGTATCAGTCTAGGGCTCAATCATGCCTTTGGAAGACACATATAACCTATTCAAGGAGCCAAATGACACTATAAAATCTACTCCACATAGAATCATTTATTATTTCCATTTTATATATTCCAATGATTCGTGTCTGTTTTATTCTTCTCGATGAAGAGCCTGTTACATAAATCTGTCCATTATTCAGTTGCTTTGCCTATGACTCGTTCCTCCTTAAAAGGTGCAGAATACGGTCAAGGGGGTATTTGACTCAGAGAGTAAATCCGAGATTCTCAGAAACCAGAATCTGTATTAGATCTTTATCTCTGGCAGATGGCCAAATCTCATTAAAATGAATGGAATAATCCCTGTTTAAAGATCATACATGGTAACTGTACTGATGGTAACCAGCGTAAAACAATGGTGAGCAGCACTCTCTTCTGGGTGAATACAGGAACAGCAAAACCAATGATTCCCTCCCTCTAGCCAGCAGGAAAGAGACGGAAGTCAGAGGCAATGTCCCAAATATCCACCATATTCCATGGGCCCTGGTCAAAAGTAGTGCACAATATAAGGAATAGGGTGCCATTTGGGACACACACAGAGACTTGGTATGAGACAAACAAAACCCAGGAATCCAATTATAAATTTATTGCATACTACATGTCCTGTAACAGCCTTTATAGCGCATAGAGAACATAAATGATGAACACATCAGAATGTATCAGAACACATGGTCAGAATCAACTCCTGCCGAACCAAACCCTGTCTATAACCATCAAAGGACCAAACAACACCATATTCACAGACTGCACAAATATGATGTTCAGAGCGCAAATACTACCTATAATAACAACCAAAGCACCCTTTCTCAGAATAAAAAATCTGTGGTCCTCAACCTCTGGTCCGTGGACCGGCACCAGTCCCAGGGATGCTGCTAACCGGTCCATCAGATAGTTAGCTGACAATAATGTAGCCAGATCTCAAGTGCTGTTTTGATATAGGCCTAAGGAGTCCTTCAGGGAGGAAGGACCATGGCAGCTTGACGGTTCTTGGTACAAGAGGGACCATCGTTTTCCGGTCCCAGTGGTACAGAAAAGGTTGAGAAGCACAGTTATATGACACATAATTACTGTGGAAACCTTTAAAGGGTCATTTTGAGGAATGTAAACACAACCACTTCATATTTTGGTTTTTAACCCTCAGTTAACCCAGGTTTATGGGGTGCCATGGTTTGTATTATGTGGCACAGCTTTTGATGTATTTGGGTTACTTTAAGGGGTTTTCCAGACCTGTGTTAAACCATCTCGACAAACAAAAAGTAGGTATTATTTATATCATTAATAATATATTCAACTATACTATATTTATTAATAGCAATATGCATATAGTAACATCAATATATTGAATTGTTCAATATTATGATATTATATTTATACATTCTTATGAATATATATAGGCATCTGCTTGTGTTGAACAGAAGCTGTGCGAGATATGACATAATAATAACTCTAGCATCTATATTTATATTCCTCCAAACAAATCCAAATAAATGCATTCGCCATTGGTCTACGAGGTAAGCCAATCACGAACTGCGATACTGAATATGAATTGAACCCTCCCATGCACAGAGAGGTTTCAAAACAGGTCAAGACTGGTTTCAAAACAGGCAGGTGAAAACCCTGACACAAGTCCAGAGGGGAAGACTATTGGGGACGCAGACAAGCGTACCAAGTAAAACAGCACCCCCTGATGGCCAAGCATACAACCTACAGATATATTTCAGATCTAAAGGATTTCCTCAGATGTAGAATTTTGGTTATCGTCATTTCTGTGGCTTCATGACACCACCTAGGCTAAGAGGTTTCACTGTCACCCACAGGTTAATAGGATTTATCTAGAGTTACATCAAACATCAATTAACGATGATCAACCACAATGGTCCAATGGCAAAGTATACCATCACATTCACTTGTTTTCACTTCATGGCTACATCTCTCTTTATACTTCCACTTTAACACATTCAACTGTCTGTGCTAAATTTCACATCGATCGCCACACATTTGTTTTACATCACCAACATATCTGACATAGCAGCAAAAATACATACAAATGTACCACACAGTAATATGAACAGAAAACAAGGAACACACCATTCCTTCAGTTCATGGAACCTGTATTAACATCTGTGGTGGGGCACAGTACTATGTGTTGATATATGAGGTACTGTACTGAGCATATCCTGGGGGGGAAAGCACTTCCAGCTTGATGTATTTACCAGTGATAGAAATACATTTGATGTATGTCTCAGGCTTTGATTGGCAAGCTGCCTTATATCACCCTGATAACTCCACTGTATCTTCCACAGATGTACCGAACCACCAATCCCATAAGCCTCGACCCCTAAAGAGGAACAAGAAACGCAACGCCAACAAGTATATGCAAAAGTATATGCTTGGATCCAAGACATGCAGGCAATGTCCACCATCACAGATGGTTTAACTCACTAACAAGTGTAATAACGAACAAGGAAGGATCCCTCCAGCAGCTTAATGAAAAGAGAGAGCACTTCAACACCAAGGCCAATAAAAGATAGCCGGCATGCAATTTGCGCAAAAAGGCAAGCAAATGCCCATATTCTTATTCATAACATAACTCCACGTTTGTCTATGCAAATATACTCAACAATGGCATTGAGAAGATCACGATATCCACAATCAAAATGACTCGGGTTGAGATCGGAAACAAGAGAAAAGGTGAATACCCTGCTGCACCAAGCCACGATAAGCTCTACTTCTGCGATAAGCAGTGGGGTAGTTTTCTACACTGACAAGGAAAAGGTTCATATCCCTCTTTTTACTATTCTCTAACGGCTACAATTCACTCTCTCTGAGACTTAATGAAGTCTTATAAAAAACAAAGAGAGAAAAATATGCCCTCCAACTCAATTCAATTGCCACATATCCCCATTTTAATACCACAGGTTCTGTCCTACTAAATATTGAGACTATATTCTGGAGTTATTTCCATGGATACAAATAATAAAGCTACACACCACACCAAGTGGGGTTCAAGCACCATGAGGAACCAGTATTGTGGCATTAAGAGATGGTAGAGCTACAACAGTGCAAGGGCCTCCTGGGCTGGGCAAACTGGAGCCACATGCAGCACACGGTAGCAAGCATGTCAGTCTCCCTACTACTGAAGGGGACTGAAATAGGCCCAAATGGAACCAAAATGGAGCCGGAATGGTGCTCAGAAGCAGCCAAAATTAAGCCTGAATGGCCACTGTGCTGCTCAGTTGTCTTGCACTTCCACTTCAAAGGGTGCATCCTAGAGGCCTGTGAGATCCACGATGGCCTTAATGAAAATGGTGTCGTCGCGGATGTAGGAGTTCTTGGCGTCGAGCTTGGATAGCGGGCAGAAGAGTGGACAGCCGCTGGCAATGTTCATCTCACTTACAGGCCTCTGGAAGGAGGAGGAAGTGATGTCGGGCCGGAAGGCATCGATGATGTGCTCTCTGTTACTCTGGTCCAGCAACATCAGAGTCACCTGGTGAGAGAGAGAGAGAGTTCTCAATTGGTACAAAATATATAGAGTACTGCACACACTACAATTACTTAGAAAAATAAGCTCAACTGGACACCTTAATGAGGCAGTGAATGAACTGATAGAGAAAGCACGCAGGGCATTATACGCCAATAAAAACGAATTCAAATTGAAATACCTACTAAAGTTTGGCTAAAACTAATTGAATGTGTCATTGAACCAATTGCACTTTACGGCAGTGAGGTGTGGGTCCACTTGTAAAACAAGATTTAACCCAATGGGACAAACACCCAATTGAAACCCTGCATGCAGGGTTCTGTAAGGTCCTCCTACACGTCCAGAGGAAAACTACAAACAATGCATGCAGGGCAGAATTAGGCCAATATCCACAAAAAATAATTATAATTGGATTTTTTAAGAGCAATTACGTCTTGGAAACATCTAAAATACAGTGCCCCCCTCTCATATCATTACCAAGCCCTGCAATGCCAATAGTCAGCTCATCTAGCTGGTCCTGGGGCTGAGTTCACAAACCTGCTCTACGAACACACTGAAGCCTCAGGACCAAAACATCCAATCAATCAGAATAAACCAAATTACAACACAATCAAAACAAAACTATAATACCTATTGGGAAACACAAGCACAAAGCAAAATGCAGTGCTATCTGGCCCTAAATTGACAGTACACTGTGGCTAACTATTTGACAATGGTTACTGATCAATACCTTACAAAGTGCAGGCTCAGTGAGCACAGCCTTGCCATTAAGAAGGGCAAACACAGGAAAACCTTGCTCCCTGTAGAGGAAAGGCTGTGCAACCACTGCACCACAGCAGAACCGGAGACAGAGCTGCATTTTATGACAACATTTAAAAAATATAAAACACTTAAGAGTGTCCTTTCCCCAGAATCGAAACCCTTATTCAAGGTTTCAAAGACCTCTCTGATGAGAATAGGCTACCCGTCCTGTTGGAGGAGGACGCAAACAGCTGTGGGTTGGCAGCGTACTATGTAAATTGCTGCCTGCCATAAGATGAGGGAGAGTGTCTGACAGACCAACCAACCTGTCCTCTATGCTTATTGTATTGTTATTGTTCAATGTATGGTTATTTTGACCCTTGATTATTGTTGTTACTGTTGTCAATATTGATAATTATTATTTTAATTATATTAATATTGTAAATCTCCAAAGTAAGTTTTGGCAATATGTACATTGTTAAGTCATGCCAATAAAGCAAATTGAATTGAATTGAGAGAGAGATACAGAGAGAGATACAGAAGGTGTGAGGGATAGACCTCATTAGTGCAAACCAAACTTCACAAACCTGCCAGCTGACATTCTGACTTCACCTTTAAAAACCCTGTCTGACAAAAGATGAGAAAACACTTGACTGGGTCACCCTCTTTTCACCTCTTACTTAAAAAGAGTAAGAACAAGACACCCCAATGTCTGATATAGAAAATGTAATAAATCAAAGAATTTGACATTTATAATCTCCATTACAGACATATTTTGGAGTTTCCTGTCAGGACAACGAGAGAGAGAGAGAGATAGAGAGACTCCTACAAAAGCATGTCTGATTTATACATCACACGTGTCATGCAAAATCAAAATTGTATTGCACAATTTCACAAAAATTTGAAGATATACAGTACCAGTCAAAAGTTTGGACACACCTACTCATTCAAGGGTTTTTCTTTATTTTCCTATTTTTTTCAATGTATAATAATATTGAAGACATCAAAACTATGAAATAATACATATGGAATCATGGAGTAACAAAAAAAGTGTTAAACAAATGTTATAAGGTAGCTACCCTTTGCCTTGATGACAGCTTTGCACACTCTTGGCATTCTCTCAACCAGCTTAATGAGGTAGTCACCTGGAACGCATTTCAATTAACAGGTGTGCCTTGTTAAAAGTTCATTTGTGGAATTTCTTTCCTTCTTAATGCATTTGAGACAATCAGTTGTGTTGTGACAAGGTAAGGGTGGTATACAGAAAATAGCCCTATTTGGTAAAATACCAAGTCCATATTAAGGCAAGAACAGATCAAATAAGCAAAGAGAAACGACAGTCCATCATTATTTTATGACATGAAGGTCAGTCTACTCTAAAAATGTCAAGAAATATGAAAGTTTCTTCAAGTGCAGTTGTAAAAACCATCAAGCGTTATGATGAAACTGGCTCTCATGAGGACCGCCACAGGAAAGGAAGATCCAGAGTTACTTCTGCTAAATAAGTTCATTAGAGTTACCAGCACTCACAAATCTAAGCCCAAATAAATGCTTCACAGAGTTCAAGTAACAGACACATCTCAACATCAACTGTTCAGAGGCCACTGCGTGAATCAGGCCTTCGTGGTCGAATTGCTGCAAAGAAACCACTACTAAAGGACACCAATAATAAGAAGAGACTTGCTTGGGCCAAGAAACACAAGCATTGGACATTAGACCAGTGGAAAGAAAAGCTTTTGAATGAGTAGGTGTATCCAAACCTATCCAAACCTGGTACTGTATAAATTACAGGATTCGTGTGGATTTCAATGTACAGTACGTAAAATGTATGAAGCATTTTCTAATCATTTTCTAAATTAGTTCCCTGGTCCTTACCTTCTGGTTGAAGGGCCATTTGAGCAGAGCATCACTCAGTCCCCTCATCACCACAAAGAACAGAGACAGGTGGCTGCCACGCCCTGTCCCGTCCCCGTTCAGGTAGATCCGCAGACACATCTTATAGCCGTATTTACTGGTGTAGAAGGCTGTTGGGGAAAAACATACATATTTTATAGCCATATTTACTGGTGTAGAAGGCTGAAAAACTGTGATTTAAATAATATTATGGAAACACAATAGCCTACGTTTTGCGCTGTCATTATGACTTGCACTACTACGATATACAGTGGGGGGAAAAAGTATTTGATCCCCTGCTGATTTTGTACGTTTGCCCAATGACAAAGAAATTATCAGTCTATAATTTTAATGGTAGATTTATTTGAACAGTGAGAGACAGAATAACAACAAAAAAATCCAGAAAAACACGTGAAAAATGTTATAAATTAATTTGCATTTTAATGAGGGAAATAAGTATTTGACCCCCTCTCAATCAGAAAGATTTCTGGCTCCCAGGTGTCTTTTATACAGGTAACGAGCTGAGATTAGGAGCACACTCTTAAAGGGAGTGCTCCTAATCTCAGCTTGTTACCTGTATAAAAGACACCTGTCCACAGAAGCAATCAATCAATCAATCAGATTCCAAACTCTCCACCATGGCCAAGACCAAAGACCTCTCCAAAGATGTCAGGGACAAGATTGTAGACCTACACAAGGCTGGAATGGGCTACAAGACCTTCGCCAAGCAGCTTGGTGAGAAGGTGACAACAGTTGGTGCGATTATTCGCAAATGGAAGAAACACAAAAGAACTGTCAATCTCCCTTGGCCTGGGGCTCCATGCAAGATCTCACCTCGTGGAGTTGCAATGATCATGATAACGGTGAGGAATCAGCACAGAACTACACGGGAGGATCTTGTCAATGATCTCAAGGCAGCTGGGACCATAGTCACCAAGAAAACAATTGGTAACACATTACGCCGTGAAGGACTGAAATCCTGCAGCACCCGCAAGGTCCCCCTGCTCAAGAAAGCACATATACATGCCCCTCTGAAGTTTGCCAATGAACATCTGAATGATTCAGAGGACATCTGGGTGAAAGTGTTGTGGTCAGATGAGACCAAAATTGAGCTCTTTGGCATCAACTCAACTCGCCATGTTTGGAGGAGGAGGAATGTTGCCTATGACCCCAAGAACACCATGCCCACCGTCAAACATGGAGGTGGAAACATTATGCTTTGGGGGTGTTTTTCTGCTAAGGAGACAGGACAACTTCACCGCACCCAAGGGACGATGGACGGGGCCATGTACCGTCAAATCTTGGGTGAGAACCTCCTTCCCTCGTGGATGGGTATTCCAGCATGGCAATGACCCAAAACACATGGCCAAGGCAACAAAGGAGTGGCTCAAGAAGAAGCATATTAAGGTCCTGGAGTGGCCTAGCCAGTCTCCAGACCTTAATCCCATAGAAAATCTGTGGAGGGAGCTGAAGGTTCGAGTTGCCAAACGTCAGCCTCGAAACCTTAATGACTTGGAGAAGATCTGCAAAGAGGAGTGGGACAAAATCCCTCCTGAGATGTGTGCTAACCTGGTGGCCAACTGCAAGAAACGTCTGACCTCTGTGATTGCCAACAAGGGTTTTGCCACCAAGTACTAAGTCATGTTTTGCAGAGGGGTCAAATACTTATTTCCCTCATTAAAATGCAATTCCATTTATAACATTTTTCACATGTGTTTTTCTGGATTTTTTTGTTGTTATTCTGTCTCTCACTGTTCTACCATTAAAACCATTTCTTTGTCAGTGGGCAAACGTACAAAATCAGCAGGGGATCAAATACTTTTTTCCCTCACTGTAATACAGTCTCGATATGGTTGTTCTGGTTTCGGTCTTGACTCGGTCTCGAAGCCCCTTTGGTCTAAGTCTTAACTCGGACTGCAATAGTTCTTGTTACCTGGTGAGAACATGGCAGGGGCTCGGCCAGCGATGGCGTCCTGTCTCTTCTTGGTAAATTCAGAGATCCTCCAGACGAAGACGCCGTCGAATGTGGTAGCCGATATCTCCCTCAGCCTGCCTTCCATCTCTGCTACCGTCAGGTCCTTCAGCCCCAACGTCCTCTCCAGCTGCCGCACCTGAGACACACACACACCAATATGTGTTAGCTTCTAAAAATTCAATAACCTCAGAACCTCCAGCTTTATACACCAGTAAGTCATGCCATTGAATTGAAATGTTGGAAAAGGGCTGTATAAATTAAATAGCTGAATTTAATTTCTGCTTCAGGGCCTTCCTACCTTGATGCTCAGGGCCTCAATCTTATCCTGGTCTAGGCGGTGCTGTCTGTTACTGGCCTCCATGGTTGTGGCAAAGCGCTCCACCTCTCGGTTCAACACGCAAACCACATTCTCAAACATCCCCGCCTTCACCTCCAGGTCGGTGCACCTGCGTCCCAGCTCCGCCACCTTGGTCTTCTCACTGTGGATCTGCAGCTCCAGGGCCGCCCCCACCGAGCTTGGCAGGGGGGTGAAGGAGGTGGACACATTCAGGGTGGGGGCCAGGCCGGGAGGTGGAGGCAGGGAAAGAGCCAGGGCGGGAGGCCCGGGGAGGCCCGAGGAGGAAGAAGAGTAGGTGGCCCCCTGCACGGGAGGCCCGGTGGAGGTAGTGCTGAGCTGGGAGACGCGTGCCTCCAGCTCCCTGAGGGAATGGTGGAGCTCTAGGAGCTTGTGTCCAGCCAGCTCCAGGCCTTGCGGCTGCAGGCCCTCCATGCTCACCTTCATGGATGGAGAGGAAAAAAATAAGGTGGGTAAAGTAAACACAGAGGCAAGTCAAGCTAATGCTAATGTAAATGCTTTTCTGGGGACCCCATTTTTTTGCATGAATTTCTTGCGACCCCACCCCAGATCTAATTACACAACCATAAAATCGGTACATTTCGATTTTTACATCAACACATAACCTTCAATTCATTACATTTTCATCTTTTAACAAAACAAAAGGAAACCAATAAATACATCTACTAAATATAATTGTATTTCATTATCTTTCTCAAAAACATTTTTATATAGTCCCATATAATATCTTGTACTCCTATTATTTAATTGTATACATTTGTTGGACGACCCCATTGCAGTTCCCCCGCGACCCCGACTTTGAATACCACTGCTTTAAGTGTGTGTAATGGGCATTTATGCTCCACTACATCCATGCTCATCCTCACCTTCATGCCCATTATGTAGTGCAGCAGCAAGTTGAGGTGCTCGTAGGCGCAGGCCCTCTCGTGGTCATGGATCCTCTCCTTCTCCACCTGCACAGAGAGAGGGGGAGAGGAGAGCTGTTCTAACAGTAGCACTGCATTATTACCAGGTATTATTTAAGAAATAACATGGTCAAATGGTAATTACACAGTAACAACCTTGTTTGTTTAGTTAGGATTCATTAAAACCATAGCTCTGAAGAGATAATAAAGCTACTTACTGACATATCACACCCAACAACATGGAATCTGCATGGCGTTCTGAATTTGCTGCAGAACTTAATGTGGTCCACATACTAGGGAAAGAGCCAAAGACGAAACAAAACACAATGATTTGACAAGTTCTACAGCTATTTCAAACGTCAACCTTCTTAAAACAGCGTGGATTATTTTCTCTCAATATTGTGCTTCCTTTTCCGTTACGCATTTTCCAAACGCATTCAGTCACGTTTGGCTATAATTGGCTATATTGTGTGTGTTGAAACTTTAAGAACTCACCTTCTCCCTGGGTATTTTCTTCTTGGCACAGCCTTCACAGATCATGGGGTACTTGGGGCAGATCTCGTCGTGGGCCTAAATAAAGGACATGTTTTTGTATAGCTTCTTACAAATATTGACCCTAATGTTCCATGCAATCTTGATACGATCGTAAGCCAGCCATTTGAGAGATTTCACAAATAAACAGGCGGATGGACATTCTCTCTCAGAGCATGCATTATTTCTCACCTTGATGTTTTTGAAATGGAATGGTTCCTTGCAGTACTTGCAGTTGAGAGTTCTCTCAGGGCACTCTCGCTCGTTGTGGCGTTCCTGTTCGTTGAAGCGGATCTGCTCTTTACAGGAGGGGCAGGGGATGATCATGTACTCACACTTCCCCTCGTGGCTCAACTGTAAGAGTCAGAAAATAAAGTTAGGATTAATTTGGCTCTAGTATACGTTCAGAACAGCCTAAACAAGGATCTTCGGTCAAACTGATCGTGAAGCAAGTACACAGCAAAGCAAATAGAGTATTGAGGTGCATTGCTTATAACCATCTGTGGCACAATTTCTTTTTTCAACAACAACGTCCGTCTAAATGCATCGTTTGAATGATGAAAAGGTTTATGATCAGTCTAAAACAACACTCAACTAACCTCATATTCTTTAATATTGCCTTTCCAAGTACAGCCTTCGTTGATGCAGACAACAGAGAGGTTTTCGACCTCTCGTCGAGCTGCGTTGTCAGGAAAAGCCTGCAGAAGTGAGAGCAAACAAACATTTAGCCGAGGCTTTTCCTTTACAGTGAATCTGTACTGTTTTCCCGAATGCTTCATTTATGATTGAGAGGTGTGTGTGTGTGTGTGTGTGTGTGTGTGTGTGTGTGTGTGTGTGTGTGTGTGTGTGTGTGTGTGTGTGTGTGTGTGTGTGTGTGTGTGTGTGTGTGTGTGTGTGTGTGTGATAAGGGCACATGCTCCAAATAACATGGACGCATATTTTCTTTGAGAGGATAAAGTGGCACTGTAATGAAAGACGGATATTGCAGATACTTACACAGCCTTGTTTTAGAATCGATGTGGGCTCTTCAAAAATGTCCTCTTTGATACAAGCATTGCATTTCTGAGGTCCATCTCTGCAATGGGAATGTGTCAACAAACAGTACAAAATAACAGTAGTGTGCCATATTGTCAAATGTGTAATATATTCATCAGGCATCATAACCTGGGGTGCATTTCAATAGTCTAAAGTTTCTTCCTTAGGTTTTACCAGACCAGCACTTACACATTACAGGTAAAGAAGAAAATAGAAATGATTGTATACAGTTGAGATACACTCTTCGAACTCCCACCTGACAGTCCTATTGAAGCAGTAGGAACAGAAGCGGTGTCCACACTGGGCTTGGAAGGGCCTCCGCAGCAGCTTCTGACAGCAGTTACACAGGTGTTTATCTTCCAGCTTGTTGGCCAGGATCTGCTTGGGGAAGCCGGGTTTGTTGCTCTCCATGGACGACGGAGGGGATGGTTCTTGCGTGGCCATGATTCACTCAGTACGCCTCAGACCTGGCAACAACAACGTCAGAGTCCAAATTAACTTGAAAAGGCATATTTTTCTGATGTGTTGATGACATGGTGAAGCTAGATTATCGGTGAGCGCAGGTCTCCATCTGAATATCTTTGGGAAACCAAACTATAATACAATTTAATAAAGACTGAGAGGAAGGTACTGCAGATAGCAGGCCACTGCTTTTTCTGGATATGACACTAATACAATACTACTTCAGTCAGGTCAGAGAGATAGACATTTTGGCAGATCTGATGTATTTGCCAGTATGTATTTCTTGTTTAGGTGGTGGCATTATAGCCCAATGCCCATAATAAACAATTGGCATGGTATGGCATCTAGCCTAATAATTTTGCATTCAAAAAAGCTTGTCATTGTATTAGAAGAGAAAATAATTATACTGAACAAAAATATGAACGCAACATTCAACAATTTCAACGATTTTAATGAGTTACAATTCATATAAGGAAATGAGTCAATTGAAATAAATGTATTTGGCCCAAATCTATGGATTTCACACGACTGGGCAGGGGCGCTTGAAAACCATGGTTATTTTTATTTGTTTTATTTTTGTAAAGGTATAATGGATTTGAAACTGAGGAGCCAGGCCCAGCCAAACATAATTCGTTTTTCCCCACAAAAGGGCTTTATTACAGACAGAAATACTCAATTTCATGGCTGGTCTAATCCTGCAGATGAAGAAGCCGGATGTGGAGGTCCTGGGCTGGCGTGGTTACACATGGTCTGCGGTTGTGAGGCCGGTTGGACGTACTGTCAAATTCTCTAAAACAATGTTGGAGGCCGCTTACGGTAGAGAAATGAACATAATCTGGCAACAACTCTGGTGGACATTTCTAGTCAGCATGCCAATTGCACATTCCCTCAAAACTTAAGACATCTGGGGCATTGTGTTGTGTGACAAAACTGCACATTTTAGAGTGGCCTTTTATTGTCCCCAGCACAAGGTGCACCTGTGTAATGATTGTGCTGTTTAATCAGCTTCTTGATATGCCACTGTCAGGTGGATGTATTATCTTGGCAAAGGATAAATGCTCACTAACAGGGATGTAAACAAATGTATGCACAACATTTGAGAGAAATAATATTTTTGTGCTTAAGGAAAATTTCGGGAATTTTATATTTCAGCTCATGAAACATGGGACCAACACTTTACATGTTGCGTTTATATTTTTGTAAAGTACATATTTTTCTATAGTTTTTCTATACACGACCCACCACATGGTTCTACAGTCTGCTTGCACTAATACATGCACTGTGCATAAATAAAAACAGTTATTGACGCTATCAACGACAACTTCAATACAGCTAGCCAGGCATTGAGAGAAATAGCAAAAGGCCCGTCTCCCTTTGTTTACATTTCGAGTCAGCAGTCATAGCACCGTGTAGCTCACGCTACATTCGTGTCAGAACAGTTGATGGTCGGCTCATCACACAAAAATGCTCGGTGCAGTCAGACATTGCGAATGCTGCTTACAAATGGTAAATCCATTGTTGTTGCTCTCCTCTGCTTTCCCCTATCGTAGTTGCTAAACTATCAGCATATTAAGCTGGAGGTGGTACCCTCAGTGATGTGGATACACTGCATGCCAGCCGCCACGCCCCTTTAAAAGCAGGTGCACAAACCAGTTTGCTGCGAAAATGGTTCCACATTAAAAATGGACGGTATTGCAATTACATGAAACTTACCCGCGTTTAAAACCGTCATCGCTTGTAGACAGTAGAATACTCCTAGTCGCAGCCCCGCGCGAGTTACATTGACAGATGTTGCATGATGTGACTCTGCAGGAGAATGATTCTGTTTTCTTTAATGTTAACGACATAATACATATGGTACCGAGAAGCGATGGCTGTTATTGTTCAATTTCGCCCTTGCACTTAGCAGTGTGGGTGTTACGTCATGTGCAGCCTTAACATGGGGTTGACAGACCGGCCAAATGTAAAAGGGGGTGCCTTCCTAACGATATTCCATTGCCAATGGTTTCATATGACTACATTTAAAATAAATAAAAATATAGGCATTTGGACAAATTCTATAAGTTAGTTGTGCATAACTTTTATAATTTTAATGTTTACAGAATACATCCCAATAGGTAAGTTTATAATGATCGACAAGACATCAATTGAGGCTCTATAATAGTAGGCTAGTAGCTGCCCCCTCTAATTAGAATAAAATGCAGAACTTTTGTTCAGATGTGAAAAGCATGACAAATGTATCAACAGTGTAATCTTTGTGTATTGTGAACACTCAAAAGTGAATGCAAATCATTAATTCACTTGACATTGGCAAAGCTCACTGAAAGAGCAGTCTGTTCTGTGGCATGAGGTTGAATGGGGCACTCAAGTTCATGCCCTGCTTTACCTGAATGCAAATATTACTCAAAGCAGGGGACCAGTGTTGGACGCACTGTCAGACAAGGTTAGGGAGTCATGTCCCTTTTACTATATACGTCCATGGTGCAGTAGAAGCCATAGACTTGTCACATCTTTTAGATAGCATTCACTTCAGATATACATTGTGTGAACCATTCAGTGCTTAATGAAAATTGAGAAAATGGAGCCTATTTACTGAGTGGTTGAAAACAGCATTTAGGCATGTTGGACAACAGTTTGAAACAAAAAATGAAGCAAGAACTATAAATATTTTATTGGCAATTCATACCTGTAACAAAAGGGGCACATGAACAGTAGGCATTACAAGACTGACCATTTTTGAAATGTTAATAGAAAAACATTGAAATAGGTGGGTCCTTGGGACCTACTCATACCTGAAAACATCCCATTAATTTTGAAAAGCTTCTCAGGTACAGTACTACATAGGCTAAAGCGTATGGCTTCTCTTTGCTAAGGGTTGTGTCCTATACCTTAAAACCTGAACAACTAACTCAAATTTACACAGAAATCTCCCATTGACATCGAGGCATGATTTAAAGCGGCAATCAGCAGTTGAAACAAAGTGTTTTCCTGCCCCGGTTTTGGTAAAAAACTGAGACATGGGGCAGGGGAAATGTAGCCACTCAAATTAATAGACAAAGCTATGGATGCAAAGACTGACCACCAATGATGTCAGTTATAGTCTTAACCATGTTTTTAGGCTATATAGTGTTTGTTTACATTAACTTTGTTTTCAAATATTGGAGTAAAACAAGCTTATATTTTGGGTTCTGGTAGGGTACGACAGTTGAACTAAGCTCATAAGTTATGTACCCATTGACTCTTGAAGAATATAATTAATTCAGTCCAAAAATGAAAGTAGCAACTGCAGATTGCCCCTAAAAGCAGAATTCTGTGTAATTAAGAGTTTGAGTTTCAAGTTAGGATTCAGCCCAAACTAGCTACAGTTGCTGAAATGTCTTGATTACTCTGGCATGCTATCAGACACAAAATAATGGGTTTTGTCCTGAGTAGAGAGAGAAGGAAGATACTGCTATTGCACAATTAAGAAATGGTCTCTTTTCCAAAATGGCAGTCTGTTATTTGGTAACAGATTGCCGATCAGATCTGCAGTGTTTTCACCAGCGTTTTATGACGGCGCCACTTCCGTCCAGCGAGGCGACCAACGGGTCCTTAAGTCAGGTCTCTTCAAGTAGCTTACGGAGATTTTTCTGAATCTGGTTTGGTAGGATTATTGACAGGTTAAAACATGCACTGAATTAATAAAAACACACCTCAAAACAATAGCATGCATGAGAGGCTGATGAGCAGAGAACACTCCTACATTGGCCTCTTCACAATCCCCAACAAGCTCACATTATGTAACCAAGTGGGGAATGGTTCATACAAAATATGTTATTGGGAAAGCAGAGCTATTGTCCCACTTAATGAGTAGTTGTTAGCTCAGTGACAGAGCTGACTGCGTGGCATGTTTGAACAGTTCCACGGAGCTGACTTGCGTGGCATGTTTGAGCAGTTCCATGGAGAGTGCGAGGTGACAATGAAAGAGTATTACACACACACACACACACACACACACACACACGAGCTAGCTACTCCCAAAAAGTTAACTTTAATGAAGCGGATTAAACAACAGTGAGCAGAAGTTGACACCGTCTTTCGTTGGCAAGGAGACAAACCTTTTCTAGCTTGAACAGGTTTGTAGACAGCTCCCCATAGATTTCGGCATTGAAGTCGACCTGCGATCTGTGATGCACAACGTTTCTGAAACAAAATATGCTCCGAATTAGCCGTCATGTGTGAATTCAGTTTCAGCTCATTCCTATGGCAAGACGCAAATGAAAGACCACAAATTCAAAACGTAAATTTTAATGTATCCCGTCATTAGAATACATGTACGTATTGTAAAACCTAAAGCAATTATCACTTAAATTGTATGGATTTTTAACACAAGTGGGTTTACACTTTTCTATGGAATAGTCAGTAAATGTTTGGAAAAATTACATCAAAACATGCATATTACACAATACACATATTTATAACATGATAAAGAATTAAAGTTTCTTGACTGACCCAGTCATTCTTCGGGTTTTCCAACAGTTTGTGATGTCAAATTCCAGGTTTATCATGCGTTATAACACTGTTTACCACAGATACTAGGACTGGATTCTCATTGCATTGCAATTGTTAATCTGTTAACTAATTCCCATTGATGCTCTGTTATCTCAGACAAAGCTGTTGTGAGTGTTTAGTGGCAGCTCTTACTCGTTGCGTGCATACTCCCCCACGGAACTCAACGAGTTCAGCCGCTTCTCAAGAGCCACAATCTTGAAGGCCATGTAACACGAAGACAAGACAAGGATACTAACTCTGCAAAGACAACACAAACACGTTACGCACCGCAATGAGGGCTGGAATCTACAGGAACCCATTGGCTTTCAATAAGAAACAAGTATTTCCAATTCAACTCACATTGTTGAATCATCTCCTACACCACACAAAACAGTCACAATTACACAACCAAGTTAACACCCAAGGCAGGACAAAACGGCCAGTTCACTTAACTTGTTTTGACAGGTCTGGCGACAAGTGAAATGATTAGATTAGCTACAAAACTTGTCAGATGGCCTCGACACCCCCTTATGACTCATAATGAGAGGATACTCACAGGAACAAATAGACGAAGAGAAGGGAGTTCAACGACAGTGGCTGTAGTGATTTCACTTTGTGTACAACACCCTGGGCAGGCTTGGTTGGCCCTACAGATAAGACAGGATTAGTGCACAGGTCAGCAACACAGAGGGCCGGACTTAAATCCAAAAAGACGAAGCTAAACAAATATGAATTAACATTTGCAGAACTACATCTTTAAGATCATATCCTTCTATTAATGTTTATATTACATTCTTTTCTACTTTTTAGATTCCATTCCTCTGGAAAAAGATAGAAGCCAACCCTTAGGATACCAGGAAGAGAGAATCCAGAAGTAAGAGTCTAGCCGTTTCCATTGCGCCACTCTCATGCGTAAGGGGGCCTCATACCGTTCTGGTGAGCGGCTCCGTGCTTTTGGTTGGGGGTCTGGAGGTGGATGTCTGCGTGCACCGCCACCTCTCCATTCTTCACCGCGCTCATGAACGTGTCTGGGATGCTGGGGAACTCTGCAGAAACAAACACAGATTACTCTCTGAACACCACAGGTCATTACATATTTGAACTAATTTCCTTTCAATTCAACATGCCTTACTACCAACATTATCAGATGTGGTCTTGTTAATTGGTATCGAGTCTGGGTCACCTGTGCCCAAACTAAACCATGTTAGCCCACTGAGCTAAAGCCTAGGCATTCGCTCAGAGAGCTAAGATGAGTCTTCAGGTCTCAGGCAAGATTACTCTTCATGTGCGCGTGGCTCACCTAACCATCTGTGTTACACTCAGCCTTCCAATAAGCATATGCAGTGAACAGGTGAAAGGATATACAGCCCTCTCATTGATGCATGTACTAAGACAAATCAGTCTATAGCCAATTAATCCTTCATTACTTTTTTAAATAGACGTTATTGATTTGGTTAAACAAACCATAAAATCATGACTGTATCTACATGTAAAAAGTAAATCATGTCTGTTCAAATACTGTTGAACTCAAGCCTACGGGCTACAAGAAAAAGTGAGCCTGTACAGTACAAGTTTGGCAACTGCTGTGTCTGGGCAGAGAAGCTGAACTGAAAGCCTCTGATTGTACCTCCCAGTCCAACTCATGACTCAATAATAACTAATCTATTAGGCTATTAGAAGGTGTGAGAGTACTAATCTTTTCTAAGCTGTATAGATAAGACTCCATACTCAGGGGCAATTCCTTTCTCTCCACTCATGGAAGGGTATAATGCTTCTAATCACCATCTCTCAAGATTTACTAATGTCTCTATGATGTTGCATCCATCTGTCTATGTGTATGATGATTGTCTTGTTTTCCACCAGGGGGAGGGTTGGACACTCCTGCCATCATAAAGGGAGAACCCACCTGTCATTTTCTCATAGTCTGGGGTCTGGGAGCCTGAGCTGCTGGTCTCCAGCATGTCTTGCCTCCTCTGGCACACAACCCCATCCAGGTCTGAGAAGTCTCCAGAGAAATCCTACACACAGAATATTTACATTCATTTTGTCCATACAGATGATCCCATTGAAATAAACACATTATTTAATTAAATGAAACTTTGTCCAGACACAGAGGGTACAGTAGAACCATTACATTACACACACACCCTTTGCTGTATGGTCATATAAGAAGACGAGTTGGGAGAAAGGCAACTGTCTTAGTACTGACCAGAGGAAGTGAGGAGGGACAATCGGCTATGAAGCTGTTCTCAGCAGAGGAAGTAATGAGGCTGCTCCCTGTATTGTCCCCCTACAATGGTGTTCAATGAGTTAGACTTGAAAAGTAAGGCTGGGACGATACCAGTACCACAATACTCATTAGAACAGTGGCAAGGAAACAAAACATATTCAATTTCTTTAGGGAAAAAAGCCCTAATGTTGGATGTTCCCAAGCTATAGCACACAATATTTTACATACAGGAGGTTTTGAAGGGACCAAAGAGTTGTCTGCTTCGTATTTATTTTTTTTCCATGGCAAAAATGAACTTTGATACTGGTATCGTCACAGCCCTATGCAAAAGTCCCTGTTGCAGTCTAATACAGTATTATGACAACAGAAAGAACATGTTTAACCTCAGTGCTAATGTTATCTGTAATACAGCCCAAAATAAGACTATTTAAAAATGTCACAACAATGCATTAAATAAAAGAGGACAAGGAGGAAGAACTTACATCCAGATGAACGCAGACAGATTTCAGAAGTTTATAGGTTGTATCCCGGGATAAGAAAGACGCAAATACGTGCTGGAAAACATATTTCAAATAATGAATTATAATGACAATAATAACAAATAATAAGTGTTATTAATTAAGATCAAACTTGACAATTGAATATCTACAAATTAAAATGGGTCATACCCGCTTGTTTGTGGATGTGATAACGAGTGCATTTGGAACCAAAATGGCAGTTTTTGTCTTCTTGATAAGAGTCACAGAGAGTACGGGAATAGCAATCTGGGAAAGGGAAAGCAAACATTATTTCCCTTCAACTATATTTCAGTGAATGTCTTGTTTGAACCTCTTTTCCTAGAGAGACCAGGCAAAATACCAGCAAGGAGAAAAAGTCCATAAAAAGTATTATTAAAAACCTTTATGGTAAATCAGTTGACATTGAGTCAGTGACACACACCTCCTGGTCCACAACCTTCAGTTAAATAGTAGTAAAGTAAACTCCTGATAAATGCAACTGCAAGAAATGCAAGAATTGTAATGATAGAGTGTGCACTAAACTGAGGCTTGCAGTTATCAGGAACAACAATGTAATTAAATCGAGACTGGAGGAGTAATGACTATAGTATTCCATTGTTATACTGTACCTTAGTATCTCTGCCGAAGACTTTGGAGTGGAAACATATCCAGTTATCAGACACAAACATTTTGCCCTGATACAGCATGTCTTTCTGCAGTGCACAGGTGTAACCTGAGAAGAGACATAGCAGAGGATGTCAGGAAAAATCTATTCTGTACAAATGACAAGACTGTGTGGCTTACTTTCAAGTGAAAGAAGAATGCAAATCTTATATATTTTTATAAACAAGAGGAAACTGGAGAAAGTCACCCTATGGCTTTTTAATATCCATTTAAATTGAAGACTACGCCACTTACTTTGTTTCAGTAACTCATCCTTGCTGATTTCTTTGAATATTTTATGGTACTGGGCATTTGTCTTGGATATCTGCAAAACAAGACATCCAAATGTTGATAACTGTGACCTTTTGAAATGTATTACTTTCTTTACCTCCCTTTCCAAATGACCCAACCTATTGATATTGAGGTGCATGTGCAACTATGTAATGTCAAATATGACCATCCATTTAAAGATCATTAGGGATGTGTAGACTTAAAGCTACAATGCAACTTTTTGGGCGACCCGACCAAATTCACATAGAAATGTGTTAGAGATCTGTCATTATTATTGAAAGCAAGGCTGAGAAGTGGTATATATGTTCTATGTGCACTATTTCTATGCTTCCCATTTTTAAGTTTCATTTTTTTGATCTTTTACTTTCAGTTTTGTACGCCAGCTTCACAGCTGAAATTACTATATTTTTGGTTATGGAAAATATATTTCACAGTGGTTTAGATGGTACAATGGTTCTCTACACAATGACTGCTGTTTTGCCATAAACTGAAATTAAGCGAACTATTCACATTTTTTCAATCATGAAATGGCAGAGTGAGTTCTGCATATTGCACCTTGAACTTGGTCAAGACACCTTACTCACAAATGTGAGCTCAAATGTGATCAATGGCTCACCTGGAAAAGGTTTGAAAACACAACTATAGTTTTGTAAGTCAGCTGCTCAGCCATTATGCTAATTCTAAACAAACATACACACATTGTGGAGACCAATGGAACATGTGATTGTGTGGGTGGCCTGATATACAGTATAAACACACCTGGCTGGACTGAGATTTCTTTCTTCCTTCAAACTTAGTTTCACCGTCACTTGGAGTTTGCATTGGGGAAGGCAGCTCCACAGCTTTAAATCTGAAAAAGGGGACAAGATTTACACACAAGCACAGTAGCAACCCATAAAGCAAGTGATTGGTACAAAAAAAAATAAATGTAGACAGACCACTCCAACAGAATAGTGCAAAACAAGTTGACTTGGCTAAGTTCTTACTGTCAATGACACATCCACTTTGACTCACATTGAAATGAAATATTGTTTCCCCTAGATCTACAGCAGTCAAAAAGACGAGCAACTCCCATGAGGACAGCCAGCCACATCCCTTGCAGCATGGTTATGTAAAGTGAGTTGTTTATACAGCAACATCAAGGTTCGTCAACACAATACTCGGCCAAGCTTCTGTAGGTCACAAAACAGGCCAACATTTTTTGAAACAAATGAGCTTTTCTTAATAGTCAAGCGCAAGTAGAACCTCCCGTTTCAAAACAGTTTCTCCTGATTTGCGCCTAATGAACTCGACCCAGGTGTGGATCACCTGCCCGCCAGTCCAGCATCACTACTCTGGACGCTTCTGACTTGAATATGTGGACAACTACAAATACCTAGGTGTGTGGTTAGAATGTAAACTCTCCTTCCAGACTCGCATCTCCAATTCAAAATTAAATCTAGAATTGGTTTCCTATATCGCAACAAAGCATCCTTCACTCATGCTGCCAAACATACCCTGGTAAAACTAACCATCCTACCGATCCTCGACTTCGGCGATGTCATTTACAAAATAGCCTCCAACACTCTACTCAACAAATTGGATGCAGTCTATCACAGTGCCATCCGTTTTGTCACCAAAGCCCCATATACAACCCACCACTGCGACCTGTACGCTCTCATTGGCTGGCCCCTCGCTTCATACTCGTCGCCAAACCCACTGGCTCCAGATCATCTACAAGCCTCTGCTAGGTAAAGCCCCGCCTTATCTCAGCTCACTGATCACCATAGCAGCACCCACCCGTAGCACGCGCTCCAGCAGGTATATCTCACTGGTCACCCCCAAAGCCAATTCTTCCTTTGGCCGCCTTTCCTTCCAGTTCTCTGCTGCCAATGACTGGAACGAACTGCAAAAAAAAATCACCCGAAGCTGGAGACTCATATCTCCCTCTCTAGCTTTAAGCACTAGCTGTCCGAGCAGCTCACAGATCACTGCACCTGTACATAGCCCATCTGTAAATAGCCCATCCAACTACCTCATCCCATACTATATTTATTTTGCTCCTTTACACCCCAGTATCTCTACTTGCACATTCATCTTCTGCACATCTACCAATCCAGTGCTTAATTTCTATATTGTAATTACTTCGCCACCATGGCCTATTTATTGTCTTACCTCCCTTATCCTACCTCATTTGCACATACTGTATGTTGACCTTTTCTACTGTATTATTGACTGTATGTTTGTTTATTCCATGTGTAACTGTGTCGTTGTACGTGTCGAACTGCTATGCTTTATCTTGGCCAGGTCGCAGTCGCAAACGAGAACTTGTTCTCAACTAGCCTACCTGGTTAAATAAAGGTGAAAAAAAAAAGAATAATAACAGCCACAGACAATGCAGTCTGATGTATTAATTTTAACATAAAACTGTGTTCTAGCACCATCGATTGTGATCAAGCAGTAGATAGTTGGTAATCAACACTACTGTTAAAAAATTTGGGGTCACTTAGAAATGTCCTTGTTTTTTTAAAGAAAAGCACATTTTATGTCCATTAACATCAAATTGATCAGAAATACAGTGTAGACATTGTTAATGTTGTAAATTACTATTTTACTTTTTTATGGAATATCTACATAGGCGTACAGAGGCCCATTGTCTAATGATCAATTAGCCTTTTAAAATTATAAACTTGGATTAGCTAACACAATGTGCCAATGGAACACAGGAGTGATGGTTGCTGATAATGGGCCTCTGGACGCCTATGTAGATATTCCATGAATAATCTGCCGTTTCCAGCAACAATAGTCATTTACAACATTAACAATGTCTACATTCCTGATCAATTTGATGTTATTTTAATGGATTTATTATTTTTTCTTAAAAAAACCTCACATGTATGGTATCACAACAAATTGGTATGACAACAATGGCTAAAGCATTGTTTCTCCATCCCTAAGGGATCCACAGGTGGTGCACATTTTTGTTCTAGACCAGCACAAACTCACTTGATCTACGGACACTAAACTAAGAAGGGGCTTGGAGATTAGTTTAATCAAATATGTCAGTGCTGGGCTAAAACAAAAAATGTGCACCCTGTTGTGCTAGAGCAGACAGTTTACCACATATTCACATAATTTATGGTATCTGTAAGTCTCACTTCATGAGGGGCGGTTTCTTCCTGCTCTCTGAGAGGTCTGACTCAGTGTCCATTGACACCTGAGTGTCCCCAGCAGACCTCCCACTGGCACTCCTCCTGGGCCTGTCCTCTCCTCCATTCGCTGCCTCTGACCTGGACACAGTAGTGTGACAGACAAACATGATATGTTGTAGCTAGCTAAACTCGGGTTGTTTCTCCATTCAGACCTGTAGAGATACATTATTAAAATGTTTAGCCTAAAATTATGGGGTTGAAAACAGCAGGGCAGAAGTAATACAAAGATCTGGCACCTTTCGATGTGGGACAACAGTCAGTAGAAGAGATTTTCCTTCTTTATGAACATAGACATCAGGCCCTAATCTATGGATTTCACATGACTGGGAATACAAATATGCAGATACCTTAAAAAATGGTAGAGGCATAGATCAGAAACCAGTCAGTATCTGGTGTAACCACCGTTTGCCTCATGCAGCACAACACATCTCTTTTGCATAGAGTTGATCAGGCTGTTGATTGTGGCCTGTGGCCCCACTCCTCTTCAATGGCTGTGCGAAGTTGCTGGATATTGGCGGGAACTGGAACACGCTGTCGTATACAACGATCCAGAGCATCCCAAACATGCTCAATGGGTGACATGTCTGGTGAGTATGCAGGCCATAGAAGAACTGGGACATTTTCAGCTTCCAGGTATTGTGTACAGATCCTTGCGACATAGGGCAGTGCATTATCATGCTGAAACATGAGGTGATGGCGGCGGATTAATGGCGTGACAATGGGCCTCAGGATCTCGTCATGGTATCTCTGTGCATTCAAATTGCCATCGATAAAATGCAATTGTGTTTGTTGTCCGTAGCTTATGCCTGCCCATACCATAACCTCACCACCACAGGGCACTCTGTTCACAACCTTGACATCAGCACACCGCTCGATTGTGTCTTGCAATGGAAACATTTACTGTTCAAGAACCAAATGGAAGCAAACAGGGGTGTAATCATTATGCTGATTCTGTTGCAAATACGTTGTGCAACAGAAACCGTTTATTCCAAATGGAAAACACAAACAAGAGTTTGTTGGACAAATTCAGATAGGTCCCTCCCCGTTTCGTTTGCGCTGTTCGCTTCAGTTTAGTTCTCAACGGTAACCGTAATGAATACACCCCAGAGAAAACTGTACAAAACAGCGAAGGAATTACCTGAATTTGTCCAATAGAAATTCTCGTTTTCATTGCAAAGTAGTAAACAATTTCTGTTGCCAAAGTTTTGCTACAGAATTGATTGATTGAACTGATTGGATATACTTAACTGGCTGAGTGTTATACAATACGTTTAAGACCAAACGGTGCCACGTGTCAAATGTTAACGATATCCCATCAGATTGTGCATTTGCAAAACTTTGACAAGAATGGAGGAAAATCGTTTGGGAAGAGGTCAACTTTAGTTCTCCGATTCCATGTTTTTGAAGTTGAAAACACTGTTTGCTTGCTAACGTTAGCGTTATAGAAATAACTGCATAAAAAAATACACAACCTATCATATCTTCGTGTGAGGTTGCTTCCAAATGAAACGCTAAGTTTATCGACAGAAGTCGGGAAAGCAAGGACTTAACTGGCTAACGTTAGCTAGCTATGCATCAACAACACAAGTGGTTAGATAGCTAGCAAAGTTGGCTAACCTGCAAGCTTACAAGGCCCCCGGCCCTGGACTGAAAACATACAAACTTACGTCGATTGGATCCCCCTCGAATCTTTTCTGACCGGTTTGACAGAGTTTACAACTTGTTCTGGCGTAGATAACGGAGTTAGGTCTCTGTCCGGTTGTTCGGTCATAAGTACCATCTCTTGAGGGACAGCCTGGATTCGCTTTCCTCAACAGTTCCCTTTCTCCGTAAAAAAAACTTTGGCAGTGACTCCGTCCTACGCCAAGGAGGGGTTAAATTTGGGAAGATCGTTCGATACTCGGGACACTATGTGGAGGTAGGGCATGGAAGAGGGGGTGGGTTGATCTGGTGTCCCGAGTGGGGGCAGCCAAACACGGCACTGCGCTGACATTAATTACTTTATTTCAGGACAATATAAATAAAGCCTTCACTTACACCCCCGCCTCGTTCAGTTTCTAATGTACTCCCCCCTTTCCTTCCTCTCTACTTCTCTCTCCTAATTTCATAATGGCACAGGGCAGTTGCTAAATGCCGCCATCGTGTGTCGAATAAGCAGACACAAATACATTTGAGCAAAGTGGAGATAGTTATTTATTAAATATGCAATTATTTTACATGTTTTCTCAAAATGTAGATTGAAAAGCCGATTGATAGCTACACAATTCCCTTCCAGTCATGGTTCCCTGTTTTACGTGCTACTTAGTGAAGAGGAGAATGAGATTGAAATGGGGGAGCCAGAGGAAATTGAGAAGCCACCATGTGATGCTTCTGCCTCAGCCAAGCTTTTTGACTGGAATGTAACTCAATGGTGTTCATTATGTATGATTAGGCCTACAGTACCTTCAAAAAGTATTCATACCCCTTGACTTATTCCACATTTTGATGTCTTTTGAATTCAAAAGGAATAAAACACAAAAAAAAATCACAAAATACCCCATAATAACAAAGTGCAAATTAATTAAATATCTAATTTACATAAGTATTCACACACCCATTTTACATTTGAGTAATTTAGCAGATGCTCTTATCCAGAGCAATGTACAATTAGTCCATTCATCTTAAGATAGCTAGGTGGGACAACCACATATCACAGACATAGTAACTATGGCCCACAGGGCCAACCTGGCAGGATATAACCCTACTCACTTTGCCAAAGCAAAGCTCCCACACCACCGAAGGGATATCAACTAACCTACTACCCCAAGACAAGGTTGAGTATAGCCCAGGAAGATCACCCCCACCGCACGAGCCCAAGGGGGTGCAAAATCGGACAGGAGGATCACACATCACAGACATAGTAACTATGGTCCTATGCCATTTGGACACTTTTGGGTTCGGAAGCCGACTTCCTATGATCATATATGGCAAATGGACATCCTGATTTAGTACTTTCAATACTTATATATGCCATTTGGACATTTCTTATGCCATTTGGACATGGTTCACTGACTTTTGGGATCGGAAGCCGACTTCCTATGATGATATATGGCAAATAGACAAATCATAGGCCTTATGGACAAACTCGCATAAAATAATGACCACACGGTTCCTACATGTGTATAAAATCAAAAAACGGTCCAAAACGCACTTATTACTAGGTTTTTAAATTTTAGATTTTGAAGATTTCACCCTTGAGACCTGACTTTCTCACCATTTCCCATATAGAATCCTATGGTGGAGCGTGCTCGCCTCCTTTTGGATTTTTGGTTTATGACAGCCGGCATTTGCCATGTTCCACTTGCAATATGTTTTTGACCAACTGCCGCCCAATTGAGTGGTATTTGCGATTGGGTATATGTTTCGTCCAATGCCAATAAGTAGCCATTCATTTTTGTCCATTTCATGGGGGTATTCCCTTACAAGCAGCTCTTACACTAAAAGGGCATTATCATTTTCACAATTTCACTGTACTATTCCAACCTCGTAGTGTGAAAATAATATAAAACAAAGGAAAATCAAATGTTTGACTGCACTGGGCCTTTAAAGGGGAAGTTGACAATTTTACAACTTGAGGTTAGATGGTTCTTCAACCTGAAAGTAGTCTATGGGCCAGGTGAAACAATAATGTATGGTTCAGTTTTTTTTTAAACAGCCACGTTCTTAACCGCTAGGCTACCTGCCACCACCCTAAATAATGGGATAGAATTGCATACCTGCCATTGGAGGTGCAGGTGTATGCATGAAGTGGCTTAAAACAGTGAAAGTGAAAGTCTGTGCACATACACTACATGACCAAAAGTATGTGAACACCTGCTTGTCGAACATCTCATTCCAAAATCATAGGCATTATTATGGAAATAGTCCCCCCTTTTCTGCTATAAAAGCCTTCACTCTTCTGGGAAGGCTTTCACTAGATGTTGGAACATTACTGCGGGGACTTGCTTATATTCAGCCACAAGAGCATTAGTGAGGTCGGGCACTGATGTTGGGCGATTAGGCCTGGCTCGCAGTCGGCGTTCCAATTCATCCCAAAGGTGTTCGATGGGGTTGAGGTCAGGGCTTTGTGCAGGCCAGTCAAGTTCTTCCACACCAATCTCGACAAACCATTTCTGTATAGACCTCGATTTGCGCACGGGGACATTGTCCTGCTTAAACAAGAAAGGGCCTTCCCCAAACTGTTGCCACAAAGTTGGAAGAACAGAATCGTCTAGAATGTCATTGTATGCAGTAGCCATGTAAACCCATTTCACAAAGCTCCCGACAAACAGTTCTTGTGCTGACATTGCTTCCAGAGGCAGTTTGGAACTGGGTAGTGAGGGTTGCAACCGAGGACAGACGATTTTTATGCGCTTCAGCACTCAGTGGTCCCATTCTGTGAGCTTGTGTGGCCTAACACTTCACGGCTTAGCCGTTGTTGCTCGGCTCCTAGATGTTTCCACTTCACAATAATAGCACTTACAGTTGATCTAGCAGGGAAGACACTTGAGAACTGACTTTTTGGAAAGGTGGCATCCTATGACGGTGCTGCGTTGAAAGTCACTGAGCTCTTAAGTAAGGCCATTCTGCTGCCAATGTTTGTCTATGGATATTGTGCTCAATTGTATACACCTGTCAGCAATGGGTGTGGCTGAAATAGCCAAATCAACTAATTTGAAGGAGTGTCCCCATATTTTTGTATATATAGTATATTTACAACCAGTGTGTAACCCAATCCACCAGTTTTGCCCACTGGGCTATTCCCAGGGCCATAATCATGAGCCAATATAGGGAACTGCTAACTTTAAATAAAGATCTCTGACTCTGTCATGTAGTTGATCAGCTGCTTTGATCCTGCACCTACAGTAGTCCAATAAAAAAGGTCAGAATGGAATCTCTCATTTCTGAAGTGAAGGTCAGATTCAATAAAACCTGCACTTCAGAAAACGACAGACTGTATGTACATCTTGTGGCATCATGAGAGGGTGTGTTCTAGAGGGCATATACATTGACCTCAGATGGCTGGAGCAAGATGGCCGTCTGTGAAGGACTACAAAACCCAGGCTGCCTGAGAGTACAGCTGGAGCTAATGAGACCAGCAGCAGGCTCTAATAATGGGTGTGAGGGTGTGAGAAACTGTTGTTTGGTGTGGCTGGGGGAAAGGACATGTACCTCTGTGAAACAAAGAAGATGAAGTTACTTTTGAGCTGAAGAGATTTAAGTTGTAAACCTTTTGTTAATAATTAAACTCACCTACATACTGAAGAGACTGTTTAAGTGGTATTTACGGGGAACTTGCACAACTTAAAGATCCGGAACCTCTCATGCTGTCACAATCTTAAACTGCAAATGATTCATTAAAGGCCCAATGCAACCATTTTTTTTTAGCAATATCAAATCATTTCTGGGTAACAATTAAGTACCTAACTGTAATATATCTTCTCAAGGAAGAATTTTGCTAAGACTGTCTGGGAGTAGTCTGAGTGGGGAGGGGAAACTGAAAACTAGTTTTAACCGCATAGTAAATGTCACCATGGAAAGCCAAAACTCCCACCCATGCAAACCTGCTGATTAGAAGGTCCTGTGTAGACTGTATTTTCAACCAGCAACTATCAGGAGAATAGCTGATCAAACTTTTTCACACTTTCCTCAGCTGTTGTACAACATGATATACAGTGGTGGAAAAAGTACCCAACTGTCATACTTGAGTAAAAGTAAAGATACCTTAATAGAAAATTACTTAAGTAAAAGTCAAAGTCACCCAGTAAAATTCTACTTGAGTAAAAGTCTAAAAGTCTTTGGTTTAAAATATACTTAAGTATTAAAATTTCAAATTCCTTATATTAAGCAAGCCAGATGGCAACATTTTCTTGTTTTTTTAATTTACGGAAAGCCACGGGCACACTCCTACATTCAGACATAATTTACAAACGAAGAATGTGTGTTTAGTGAGTCCACCAGATCAGAGGCAGCAGGGATGAACAGGGATGTTCGGTTGATAAGTGCGTGAATTTGACTATTTTCCTGTCCTGCTAAGTATTCAAAATGTAACGAGTTCTTTTGGGTGTCAAGGAAAATGTATGGAGTAAAAAGTACAATATTTTCTTAAGGAATGTAGTGAAGTAAAAGTAAAAGTAGTATAAAAATATAAATAGTAAAGTAAAGTACAGATACCCATAAAAACTACTTAAGTAGTACTTTAAAGTATTTTTACTTAAGTACTTTACACCACTGATGATATAAAGCACAGAAAAAAATTTTTTTTGACTACACTAGGCCTTTAACATCAACAGGAATTTGTTTCACATAAACTACTTATTTTTTAAAACTAATAGTTTCACCCCCAATAAACATACAGGTCATCTTTGGCATTAAGACCATGGTTCATCCATTTCCCACCAATGGATTTAAGATGATCTTAGTGATAAAGATGAACTTTGTTTTGGGGACACTCATCCAGCATTAGTTCAAATGTAGTAATGAGCCAGACAAACAATGTAATATTTCTGCAGGTGTAATGGAATTCCAGCACAAAGAAACCATTAAAGAGGATATGTCTATATTACATAAGATAAAAAATAAATAAATGAATGACGTGCAATTAAATTACAATGTATTTGTGCCCCGCGTCAGAGAGTTTCACTTCGGTCAGTTTTAATTAAGTGTTGCCTTTCTGAAGTTCTTTGAACAGTGCTGTTCTTCCTCTGTAGAAGTCATTCTGCTCCTCTTCTCTGTTGCTCTGGTTTTCATAAATAGGGACAGTAGTGAGGAACTTGTCCGGTCTGAACCACTCCACCTTTGTGCCCACAGCACTGATGCTGTGTTTGAGGTTACATGGCAAAATTACATAATTCCCTGCCAAGGCAACAACAGGACCAGTAAGACCTCTCAGTTAAAATTTCACTGGGAAGAATGATAAGCAAAGAAAAAATGTGCTAAAATAAACTGTTAAAAAAAACATTAATACATGTATGCTGAACACAGACAAGAGATCCTAACTTCATCTTCACTGTGGAGTTCCTTGAATATATTCAAGGAGATTGCCCACAGTCATCTTAGCCTATTATATTTTCATATTATTTATTGAAAGAAATGATAGTGTCAAGGTCAGACGTGTAAGAGGGGGAACCACAGTTGGGTGAAAAGTTTAAATATTTCCTCTGGACAAAGCTTACTCAATAGTTGTATGTATTTAATGTTAAGAGGTACAGTACATACAGTGAGCTCTAAAAGTATTGGGACAGTGACACATTTTTTGTTGTTTTGGCTCTGTACTCCACCACTTTGGATTTGAAATGATACAATGACTATGATGTTAAGTGCAGACTGTCAGCTTTAATTTGAGGGTATTTTCCTTCATTTAGAAACTACGGCACTTTTTGTACATAGTCCCCCCATTTTAGGGGACCTAAAGTATTGGGACAAATTCACTTATGTGTATTAAAGTAGTTTAAAGTAGTATTTGGTCCAATATTCCTAGCATGCAATGACTACATCAAGCGTGTGACTCTACAATCTTGTTGGATGCATTTGCTGTTTGTTTTGGTTGTGATTCAGATTATTTTGTGCCCAATAGAAATGAATGGTAAATAATGTATTGTGCCATTTTGGAGTCACTTTTATTGTAAATAAGAATAGAATATGTTTTTAAACACTTTGACTTTAATGTGGATGCTACCATGATTACGGATAATCCTGAATGAATCGTCAATAATGATGAGTGAGAAAGTTACAGAAACACAAAATCATACCCCCAAGACATGCTAACTTCTCACCATTACTTTAACAGGAGAGGTTAGCATTTTGGGGGGAGGGGGTATGATTGTGCCTCTGTAACTTTCTCAGTCATCATTATTCACGATTCATTCAGTATTATCTGTAATCATGGTAGCATCCACATTAATGTAGACGTGTAATGCATAATCATGAAATCACGTAATCTGTCACACCCTGATCTGTTTCACCTGTCTTTGTGCTTGTCTCCACCCCCCTCCAGGTGTCGCCCATCTTCCCCATTATCCCCAGTGCATTTATACCTGTGTTCTTTGTTTGTCTGTTGCTAGTTAGTCTTGTCAAGTTTATCAGCGTGTTTCTTTCAGTGCTCCTGTTTTTCCTGGTCTCTGTTTTCTAGCCCTCCCGGTTCCAACATTTTCTGCCTGCCCTGACACTGAGCCCGCCTGCCTGACCATTTAGCCTGCCCTGACCTCAAGTCTGCCTGTTGCCCTGTACCTTTCGGGTTCTGACCTGGTTAATGAACTTCTGCCTGTCCTCGACCTGCCTTTTAACTTCCCCTTGTATTTTAATAAATATCAGAGACTCAATCTATCTGCCTCCATTGTCTGCATCTGGGTCTCACCCTGTGTCATTATAGTAATCATGGTAGCATCCACATTAACGTAGAAGTGTAATGCTGTGAAACCATTTTTTGTTTTTTACACTAGTCTAAATTCTAGCTATAACAAAACCCTAATCATAGCTACACTAGAGCCTAGAGCGGAAGAGGAACAGGGTGTGGTGCTAATTTAGCTACAGGAAATAGACAATTATGAATGCACTGTTGCAGTTAATTATTACATTCCTTCTTCTAACACACGGCTATAGAGATTTTATTGTTGTGTTCACATGCGTACCTAGCCCCAAGGTCTGCTAGATGAGGAATAATAGTGCCCGTTAGCGCACCTTGAGTAGGGTGTTAGGGGACAAAATTAAACTTTGTTTCTGGTGTTATACTTTGTATTCCATGTTATAGAGAGGCTTCTCAGGAACACAGAATACTTTAATATGCAAATTAGTCAGTACAGAATACATAATTACATTAATTTAAGTCTAATAATTTAATGTGCTCACACAGCACCCACCATCACACACACCACACATAGCCTAACACAGACACACACAGCCTAATACAGACACACATAGCCTAACACAGACAGACACAGCCTAACACAGACACACACTTATCACTAAGTCTGAACTGTAACATAGAAGGGTACTAGTCTGATAGCATAGCGTACTTATAAGGTAGGCCTACACCTGAGTTGGGTTACATTGTAATATTATTTTTGGTGTTGATGAGTTACTCTGGTGATGGAAAGATAAACTACCCATACATCAAAAAGTAGCTACGAAGCTCTACTTTGTAACTTGCTATGTGTTACTTGTGTCTCTGATGCTGCGTTAAAAACAACTGGGAACTGAGAACTCAGAAATCTCAGATTCCCAACTTAAGTGATTTCAAGACAACTGGGACCTCGGGGAAAAAACAAGGTCAAATCATGACTTCGGTGATCTTCAGGTCGGAAAGTCAGAGCACTAGAAAGATGCCTGAGTTCCCGAGTTCGATGACAGTCCCCAAAAAACATCCAGTCGGAGCTTGTTTTTCCCCGAGTACCCCGATGTTGTCTTGAACGCACTGAAGTCTGAAGTCAGAGACTTCACTGCGTTCAAGAAAACAGGGAACTCGAGAAAAACAAGCTCCAACTGGGAAAAATCTTTTGAACGGTTATCCAAACTATTTCTAGAGCTCTGACTTTCCAACCTGAAGATCACTGACGTCATAATTTGACATAGTTTTTTTTAGAGTTCCCAGTTGTCTTGAAAGCACCATGACTTCCGAGTTCCCTGTGGTTTTGAACGTGGCATGAGAACTGCGAAGTCGGTGTGTTCATATTTTCTCTTTGCAAATGGTATTCCACACTCTGGGAGAGTAAGATCGATGTGGCATTGTACAGCCAACAATGACGCGTTCAAAACAACTGGGAACTGGAAAATATCAGATTTCAGTGCGTTCAAGACAAGACAAAACCGTTGTAACCGGTCAACCAACTCTGAATTTCAAGTCGGAAACAGGCATCTTTCTAGAGCTTTGACTTTCCTACCTGCAGATCACTGAAGATCGTTCCCAGTTGTCTTGAAAGTGCCTTCAGAAATTATTCATTCCCCTTGACTTATTCCACATTTTGTTGTGTTACAGCCTGAATTCAAAATTGATTACATGTATTTTTTTATTTCACCCATTGTTGTGGAAAATCTTGAGTCAAATATTTACACAGATACCGGAACTTGTGAATTCAATTTAGACATTAATTCAACGGATTAAAGCCGAGCCTCTCCCAAGGAAAGAGACTGACTCCCTTATCACAGAGCTCTGCCTTTATAGTATTCTGTCCCTGCTTAACGTATAGAATCACTCCTTGTATGTTCATGAACAACTCCCATTGGCCCTGCTCTACAATTATCTTCCTCTCAGTTCTTTGCTTGTTAACGCCCACATCTGACAACTGTCTAGGTTATAATGGTAGCTATAATGGTGGCTGAGCCCTGGTCCTATATGTTCCATTCCTTATATAGCCATTCTGTCTCAGCACTTAAAAGTGGACAGTCTAAATTCTGCCTGCTAATATTGGAAATGCAATCATAGTCATGATTTCTGCTACCACACCATCTACACACAATACCGCATAATAGCAAAGTGAAAACATGTTTTTAGAAATGTTGTTGCAAATGTATTGAACATGAAATACAGAAATATCTCATTTACATTAAGAATTCACACCCCTTTGCTATGACAGGTGCATCCTTGAGATGTCATTACAACTTGTTTAAATTGTTTGGACATTAGAAAGCAACACACCTGTCTATATAAGGTCCCAAAGTTTACAGTGCATGTCAGATCACACAACTTGAGTCAAGATCTGCTTCTTGCTTTACACTTAGGCACAGGGCACTATTGAAAGGAGTGGTTTCTGGGGTAGCGTTAAGTGTGAAGGTGGAGCAATTGAAGTTGAAGATTCCTGGTGCGGCCGTCACAATTAATTTGTTTTATTTAACTAGGCAAGTCAGTTAAGAACACATTTTTATTTACAATGACGACCTACACCGGCCAAACCCGGATGACCAGGGTGTCTGTAGTGACACCTCAAGCACTGAGATGCAGTGCCTTGGACCGCTGCGCCACTCGGGAGCCCCATGAGTGTAGGGATAGTTGGAAGGGTCATTCAAATATATGTATACTTTTTTTGAAATTCAAAATTGTGTGGTTCCCATTTCCCATTTTGTATCATAAAGTGTAATGGATCTATACTATAGTTCAGTTGGGGGCGGTAATGCAACATATTGGATGCCAACCGCCGTTAAACCTCACACAAGAAGTTCATGTCAGAGCAGAAACTATACTAAGTCCAAGGAACTGTTCGAAGATCGCTGTGATATACAGTGGGGCAAAAAAGTATTTAGTCAGCCACCAATTGTGCAAGTTCTCTCACTTAAAAAGATGAGAGAGGCCTGTAATTTTCATCATAGGTACTGTAATGAAGCACCCTGAGAGTGAGGATCCATTTGCAGTTTTATTACAATCTTGGTCGTACGAACAGGGTCAATCGCCAGCAAACACAACAGCAGGGATAAGGCAAATCGTAATCCAGGTACAGGCATGAGGTCAGGGCAGGCAGCAAGCTTACAAAAATCAGTCCAGTAAAGAATATAGTCCAGGGCAGGCAGCAAGAATCAAAACGGGAAAACAGTCCAGAGTATAACCACGATATGACAGACACGGAGAAAACGCTCAGAATTGATCACCAGGGAATACATGACTTCGCAAGGAGAGAAAGGGAGAGAGAGCCTAAATAGTCTATTAATGGGAGACAGGTGCAACGGTGATTGGAACCAGGTATGTGGGAGTTGTAGTCCAGGGCTTAATATTCAGGAGAGGGTTCCCTCTGGTGGTGAGCAGGAGGAACCGCGGAGTCTCGCTTGTTACAGAGCCCCCTGTGAGCGGCTCCTGACGCCAAGAGGCGAACGACGCCGGGTCTTCCTCGAGGTCGGGGGCCGGTTTCTCCGGTGCGCCCTATGGAACTCAGTCATGAGTGCGGGGTTGAGTATGTCCTCTGCATTAACCCAGGATCGCTCCTCCGGTCCGTACCCTCCCAATCTACCAGATATTGGAGGAGCCTGCCCGGCGTCTGGAATCGAGTAGATCTCGGCCGATATACCTCCTCAGCCCACCAGGATGGGTGGGGGCCCTGCTCACTGGTCTGCTCCTCCTCCTCCGCTCTCGGACCACCAGCGGGTTTGAGAAGAGATACATGGAAAGTAGGAGAGATACGGTAATTAGCGGGTAATGCCAAACGGAAGGAAACTGGTGTGATTTGTTTGACTATTTGGAAAGGACCCACATACCTGGGACTGAGTTTCTTGCAGGGAGTTTGAGGCGTAGGTCTCGAGTGGATAGCCAAACCCATTGACCTGGAGTATATTCGGGGTTGGGGCGGCGGTGGCGATTGGCCTGCACCCTCTGTCTCCTGACTGCATGTAGTAAGTGGGTATGGGCCTGACTCCAGATGTCCTCGCTTCTCTGGAGCCAGTCATTGACAGAGGGTACCTCGGTGGGTTCCCCTGACCAGGGAAACAGGGGAGGTTGGAAGCCCATTACACACTGGAATGGGGTTAAACCGGTGGAGGGTTTCTGGAGTGAGTTCTGTGCATACTCCGCCCACATGAGGAATCGACTCCAGTCTGCTTGGTTCTGATGACAGTAGGATCTGAGAAACCGGGTGATTTCTTGATTGAGGCGTTCTGTTTGACCGTTAGATTGTGGGTGATACCCAGAAGTGAGGCTAATGTTGATGTTGAGTTGTTGGAAGAATGCTGACCATACTCTGGATGTGAATTGGGGCCCTCGGTCCGACCACGATGTCCTCTGGCAGACCATAGAAGCGGAACACCAGGTTGCACATGAGTTCGGCAGTTTCCAATGCTGTAGGCAGTTTGGGAGTGGAATCAACCGGCAAGCCTTGGAGAAGCGATCTATGACAGTGAGTATTGTGGTATTCCCATTGGACTTGGGGAGATCGGTAATGAAGTCTATGGCGAGATGGGACCATGGTCGGTGGGGAACTGGTAGTGGTTGCAGTAGGCCCGATGGTAGTTGTCTGAGATGTTTATTTGTGTTACAGATGGTGCAGTCGTTAATGAACTTTATTGTGCGTCTGCCCGCAAGGTTGGCCACCAGAAGCTGTTCTGAAGCAGGTGAACCGTGGCCGCGATTCCCGGATGACCGGAGCTGAGTGCGGAGTGAACTTGCTTTAGCACTTTCTGACAGAGGTCCTGAGGTACAAACGTTTTGTTAGGAGGGCATTCGGGCGGAGGGGTCCTTTGTGAGTTGGCTTGAGTGAGCTCTGTCATGATGTCCCACTGAATCGGGGCCACGATTAACGATTCAGGAAGCAGGGTTTCCTTGGGTTCAGTGGGCGCTATACCGTCGTGTTGGCGTGATAATGCGTCTGCCTTGGTGTTCTTGGAACCGGGACGATAGGTAACAGTGAAGTCAAATCGTGTGAAGAAGAGTGCCCACCTCGCTTGTCTGGGGTTCAGTCTCTTGGCAGACCTCAAGTATTCCAGGTTCTTGTGGTCCGTTAGAATCACGAAGGGATGTTTAGCTCCCTCCAGCCAATGACGCCACTCCTCCATAGCTGCTTTCATGGCCAACAGTTCCCGGTTTCCGACGTCGTAGTTCTGCTCGGCTGGACTAAGTTTGCGGGAATAATAGGCGCACGGATAGAGCTTGAGTGGGGATCCGTGCCGCTGTGAAAGAATAGCTCAATGCCCGTATTAGATGCGTCTACCTCAACTGTAAACGGGAGTTCAGGATTAGGGTGGTGGAGGATGGGAGCCGATGTGAAACGTGCCTTGAGTTCTGCTGAAAGCCTCCTGTGCTGTAGTTGACCAGGTGAGGTGTGATGAGTTTCTTTTAGTCATAGAGGTTAAGGAGCGGCTACCGAGCTGAAATTCCTGATGAAGCGTCGGTAAAGTTAGCAAATCCCAAGAAGCGCTGTAACTCCTTTAAGGTTACTGGCAGGGGCCAGTCTAGAACGGCCTTGACCTTCTTCTCGTCCATGGCGACTCCTCCTGGCTGATGATGTAGCCCAAAGGATGTGGAAGTCTGGTGAAATTCGCACTTCTCTGCTTTGGCGTATAGCTGGTGATCTATGAGTCGTTGCAATACTGTTCTCACATGTTGCACATGTTCTTCATAGGTGTGGGAATAGATGAGAATGTCATCAATGTACACAATTACCCAGCGATTCAGCATGTCCCGAAAGACGTCATTGATAAATGATTGAAACACGGAGGGACTATTAGACAGCCCGAAAGGCATAACCAGATACTCATAGTGCCCAGTGCTGGTAGAAAAGGCTGTCATCCATTCATCACCGTCCCGGATGCGAATGAGGTTGTAGGCGCTGCGGAGGTCCAGTTTGGAGAAGTACTTGGCTTGGCGGAGTTGTTCTAGGGCAGCTGGAACCAGCGGTAACGGATATCGAAACTTGACAGTGATGTCGTTGAGACCCGGTAGTCAATACAGGGCGTAAACCACCGTCTTTCTTTTTAACAAAGAAGAAGCCCGCGGCTGCAGGTGATGTCGATGCTCTAATGAACCCCTTCGATAATTCTTCCTCGATGTAGTTCTTCATGGCTTCTGATTCGGGTTGAGATAGGGAAAGATTCGGCCCTTGGGTGGCTTTGTACCTGGTAGCAGCTCGATGGCACAGTCGCTTGATCGGTGAGAGGTAGTTCCATCGCCTTGGTCTTGCTGAAAGCTTCGATGAGGTCAGAGTATTCAATGGGTAGAGTGGGGAAAAGAGCTGGCTCGTCCTTTACCGTAACGGCCTGAATGGAGAGTGAAGAGCTGCCCGTTAAGCAGTTGGAGTGGCATGACGGGTCCCATTTGATGATACGACCCTCCCTCCATGAGATGAGCGGGTTATGTTGCCGTAGCCAGGAAGCCCAAGGATTACCGGGTTATGGGGTGATGTGATGACGTAGAAGCGAATTACCTCCGTGTGGCGGGTCCCGGTCTGGAGTCGGAGGTCCACGGTGGTGTGCAGGACCCTCCCATCGCCGAGAGGTCGTCCATCTAGCGCCTCCACTGCCAATTGAGAGTCACAGGTGATTAATGGAATTTGTTGTTGTTGGGCAAATTCATGAGACATAAAGTTGCCGGCTGCTCCGGAGTCTAATAGTGCTGATGTGGTTATATGATTGTCCTCTAGAGATAATACAATCGGCACTTTGATACAAGAACTGGAGTGGTGTGCTTGGATGCACGGACTCACCGAAGAGGGATTACGAGGAGGTGGTCTAGTGGGGCAGAACGCCCTTAGATGGCCAGGTTGACCACAATAGAGGCAGAGATGTTGGCGTATGCGCGGCGTTCACGTTCCTCCGGAGTCAGGTGAGTATATCCGAGCTGCATGGGTTCGGTTGGAGGCAGAGTCACGGGACATTGTGTGCTGGTGGGTCCCGTTCTGAGTGGGCGCCGTGATCGAATCAGATTGTCAAGCTGTATGGTGAGTTCGATGAATTGATTCAGCGATCTCCCTCATCTCGGCAGGCCAGTTCAGACTGTAATTCCAAGCTGAGTCCCTTGCGAAAGAGCAGTTTAAGCGTGCTCTCAACCCAGTCGGTTTGAGCTGCCAGAGTGCGAAATGTCAAGGCATATTCTGCTGCAGTATTTCCGCCCTGGTTCAATGCGAGTAGTCGGTCACCAGCTCTCATGCCTCCCTCCGGGTGTTCAAATACCTTCCGGAAGCGTTGTAGAAAGGCACCGAACGAGGGAAAAGCCGTGCCATCCTCTCTCCAAACCGCTGTTACCCACTCTAACGCTCTGCCAGTGAGGAGAGAACATACCAGGGAAATCTTGCTAGTGTCAGTGACATACATCGCTGGTTGTTGATCAATGAATAATGAACATTGCAGTAGAAATCCCTTACTCTTAGTGGGGTTACCGTCGAATTTATCAGGGAGAGCCAGGCGTGGGTTAACTGTGGGTGCCGGTGGTGGAGAGGTGCCCATACCTGCGTTCGGCTGAGGAGGGGCTGAGTTCGAAGCGACATCTGTAACCTCTGTAGCGTCCGGACGAGTTCCTCCGTTACCGTAGTTAGATGGGTTAGCTGCTGTTGATGAACGGCGAGCTGGTTTGCTTGAGTGGAGATCTCCGTGGACATTTGGACCAGAGCTGCTGGATCGCGAAGTGGCGAAGTCTTCTGTAATGAAGCACCCTGAGAGTGAGGATCCATTTGCAGTTTTATTACAATCTTGGTCGCATTTAACAGGGTCAATCGCCAGCAAACACAACAGCAGGGATAAGGCAAATCGTAATCCAGGTACAGGCATGAGGTCAGGGCAGGCAGCAAGCTTACAAAAATCAGTCCAGTAAAGAATATAGTCCAGGGCAGGCAGCAAGAATCAAAACGGGAAAACAGTCCAGAGTATAACCACGATATGACAGACACGGGAGAAAACGCTCAGAATTGATCACCAGGGAATACATGACTTCGCAAGGAGAGAAAGGGAGAGAGAGCCTAAATAGTCTATTAATGGGAGACAGGTGCAACGGTGATTGGAACCAGGTATGTGGGAGTTGTAGTCCAGGGCTTAATATTCAGGAGAGGGTTCCCTCTGGTGGTGAGCAGGAGGAACCGCGGGAGTCTCGTTTGTTACAGGTACACTTCAACTATGACAGACAAAATGAGGAAAAAAAATCCAGAAAATCACATTGTAGGATTTTTAATGAATTTATTTGCAAATTATGGTGGAAAATAAGTATTTGGTCACATACAAACAAGCAAGATTTCTGGCTCTCACAGACCTGTAACTTCTTCTTTAAGAGGTTCCTCTGTCCTCCACTCATTACCTGTATTAATGGCACCTGTTTGAACTTGTTATCAGTATAAAAGACACCTGTCCACAACCTCAAACAGTCACACTCCAAACTCCACTATGGCCAAGACCAAAGAGCTGTCAAAGGACACCAGAAACAACATTGTAGACCTGCACCAGGTTGGGAAGACTGAATCTGCAATAGGTAAGCAGCTTGGTTTGAAGAAATCAACTGTGGGAGCAATTATTAGGAAATGGAAGACATACAAGACCACTGAAAATCTTCCTTGATCTGGGGCTCCATGCAAGATCTCACTCCGTGGGGTCAAAATGATCACAAGAACGGTGAGCAAAAATCCCAGAACCACACGGGGGGACCTAGTGAATGACCTGCAGAGAGCTGGGACCAAAGTAACAAAGCCTACCATCAGTAACACACTACGCCGCCAGGGACTCAAATCCTGCAGTGCCAGACGTGTCCCCCTGCTTAAGCCAGTACATGTTCAGGCAAGTCTAAAGTTTGCTAGAGAGCATTTGGATGATCCAGATGAGGATTGGGAGAATGTCATATGGTCAGATGAAACCAAAATAGAACTTTTTGGTAAAAACTCAACTCGTCGTGTTTGGAGGACAAAGAATGCTGAGTTGCATCCAAAGAACACCATACCTACTGTGAAGCATGGGGGTGGAAACATCATGCTTTGGGGCTGTTTTTCTGCAAAGGGACCAGGACGACTGATCCGTGTAAAGGAAAGAATGAATGGGGCCATGTATCGTGAGATTTTGAGTGAAAACCTCCTTCCATCAGCAAGGGCATTGAAGATGAAACGTGGCTGGGTCTTTCAGCATGACAATGATCCCAAACACACTGCCCGGCAACGAAGGAGTGGCTTCGTAAGAAGCATTTCAAGGTCCTGGAGTGGCCTAGCCAGTCTCCAGATCTCAACCCCATAGAAAATCTTTGGAGGGAGTTGAAAGTCTGTGTTGCCCAGCGACAGCCCCAAAACATCACTGCTCTAGAGGAGATCTGCATGGAGGAATGGGCCAAAATACCAGCAACAGTGTGTGAAAACCTTGTGAAGACTTACAGAAAACGTTTGACCTCTGTCATTGCCAACAAAGGGTATATAACAAAGTATTGAGATAAACTTTTGTTATTGACCAAATACTTATTTTCCTCCATAATTTGCAAATAAATTCATAAAAAATCCTACAATGTGATTTTCTGGATTTTTTTTCCTCATTTTGTCTGTCATAGTTGAAGTGTACCTATGATGAAAATTACAGGCCTCTCTCATCTTTTTAAGTGAGAGAACTTGCACAATTGGTGGCTGACTAAATACTTTTTTTCCCCACTGTAATTGTGATGAGGCATATATCTGGGGAAGGATATTAAATAATGTCTAGTGTTGAAAGTTTCCAAGAACACAGTGGTCTCCATCATTGGGAAATTAAAAAAATATGGAACTACCCAGACTCTGCCTAGAGCTACCTGCCCGATTAAACTGAGCAATCGGGCAAGAAGGACCTTAGTCAGGGAGATGACCAAGAACCCAATAATCACTCTGACAGAACTACAGAGTTCCTTGCCTGAGATGGGAGAACATGCCAGAAGGACAACAGTCTCTACAGCACTTCACCAATCTGGGTTTTATCAGAGAGTGGCCAGACGGAAGCTACTCCTGAGAAAAAGGCACATGACAGCATGCCTGGAGTTTGCAAAAAGGCATGTGAAAGACTGAGCATAAGGCAAAAGATTATGTGGTCTGATTAGACAAAAATCTACCTCTTTGGCAGGAACACAAAGTGTTATGTCTGGAGAAAACCAGGCACAGCTCATCATCCGTCTAGCACCATCCGTACGATAAGCATGGGGGTGGCAGCATCAAGCTATGGGGATGCTTTTCAGCGGCAGGGACTGGAAATCTGGTAAGGATAGAGAGAAATTTCTCAGACCTTGAGAAAATCTGCAAGGAAGCTGCCAAAGGTGCTTCCACGAAATATTGACTAAGGGGTGTGAATACTTATGTAAATTTGAAATTTGCTAAATGTTCTGAAAACATGTTTTCACTTTGTCATTATGGGGTATTGGGGTATTGTGTGTAGCTGGGTGGAGGAAAAATCTATTTAATCAATTTTGAATTCAGGCTGTAACACAAAAAGTAGAATAAGTCAAGGGTATGAATACTTTCTGAAGGCACTGTATGTCAGGATCAGAAAAAATATGAAAGGAGCAAAGTCCAGGTAAAAAGTTAAGAGGAAAACACACCTCAGTCTTCTGAAACCCTAACCATAGGATAGTTTTATTTTCAGCAGGACAATTACACAAATGTTGATGCAAAAGACACACCGGAGGGGTGTCTGCAAGCTAGATCTACTCAGGGTTTCTAAATATAACCAGCTTCAGTTAGTTTCACATTCCAGTTTAGGCTCCATCTATACTACGAAGGTGGACATTGCACGTCTGCCTGCTGCTAACTCAGCAGGCTTGTAACTGCGCGTGCATGTCGCCAGTGTTGCCAACTAATTTCCAGGGGAAGTTGGTAGAGGCCGGCCGATTTGTTGCTAAAAGTTGCTAAATGACGTGTTTTATTGCCTGATGACGTAATTACGTAATAACGTAAAACTGTGTCATTACGTAGAATACACAACAACGTTACTCAAAATTATTGGCCATCTCGGCGAAAAATATGATTTGACATTTGTTAGTTTAGATTTGTTTGTTTATTATCACATATTTTTATTTGTAAAAGTAATATAAAGACAACACATTTTATATGATCCGATAAAATTTTTTAACACAACACATTGAATTATTGAACAACTACACGTTACACATTATTGAACAATTCAATTTTATTTATTTTCTTTTTAACTAGTAAACCGACACATTCTGAACAATTGTAGTTTTAAGCAGTGTATTGGTAGTTAGTTAACATGCTACCTAACAACAATTATAGGTACAAGCTAATAACAAGGTATGCATGCTATCTTATTGAACAAGCAACTTAACTCAAATAATGATGTGTGCGCTAGACATCTCTCTCCAGCTCTCTCCAGGTTGTTGTGCTGCTTGGCTGGCTAGCTGCTCAATGGTTTCCTCCAGATATTGCGACTGTTCTCGCTCACACTGCAGTGCACACTGCCACCATCAGCTGTGTGTCTCCGCCAGTTCCAGAAAGTCCACTCCTTGCATACGTACTGTAAATATGATGAATCATAGATTGGTAAGGAAATCCTCTTCATCGTCGCTGTCCAACTGCATTGTCATGGAGCTGGAATCAGCAGAAGAGGATGGAGTGGCCTTAAAGCTGTATGCTGCTGTGGTGCCAAACTGCTGCAGAACTTCACTTGGTAGTTTATGCTGGTAACAGGTATCACCAGCCAGCTTCAGTCCATACCGCACCAGGAGTATGGAGTTCAGAGTGTGCAGTGACATTCTATTTCTTAACTTTGACTTGACCACAGTCATTTGGCTGAACAGACGTTCAACCTCCGGATTTGAGTGTGGCAAGGAGAGGGCAACGAGTGCAGCTTTGCACAGTTCTTCAAATGGATTTGATCCGGAAGAGTCCGTTTAGTTATTGACTTCACTCCAAAACTTGACTGTATTTTCAGTTGAGTCCCACCTAAACAGATGGATGTTTCTCCATTGGGAAACAATTTTATCAATTGTTTGGAGCTACCCCAGTAGCTCAGCTACTTTAATAATTTCAGTGGTGTTTTTATTGTGCTTTAGTGTTTCCTTAACACTGAACAAGGCCATGTTTCGCAAGGCTTCAAGGTTGTCTGGGAGCCTTGCTTGCAGCTCCTTGCTTAAAGCAACAATGTAGTTGATGCACTGTCTCCGAATGACCTTTTCGTCCTCTGGCGCAAGACTGAGTTGGTACACCATGCTCTCGAAAAGGTACCCAAGGTACGGTGATGGACTGAGATGTCCAACAATGGCATCCTTTAGGACATACATTTTTGCCATAGGGTTGACTACTCTGCTGCAAATTGATGTTAAGAGGTGTACCAGATTGTCCAAAAGCTTGACAGGATCTGTTTGCTCTCCCTCAAATGACTTCACTGCAACTTGTACGTCGGACAGGATTGATTTCAAGAATGTCAGGTAGACATAGTTGGTCTTGTCCATGTACATGGCGTGGAGCACATCTGCCATGTAGCAATGCTCACTGGCCTTGGTCACCTTAAAGTGGAGTTTCAGTTCTTCCCACTGGCTCAATATACGAGTTACTGCAGGCTCAATCGATAGCCAACGTGTGGCACACACTTTGGTGATCTGCAGGGGTTTCTGGACACAATTAATGGTGGCATACACTGCTTTGTACGCCTTGCGCCGTTTTGGGGAAATCGAAAATCAGTTGTAGGTTTCCCTGATTAAGTACTCAACACTCCTAGGATGGTTTCTTTGGATGCTGCACTGACAGCCAATTGTAAAGAATGGCACACACAGCGGATGAGTACCAAATTGGGCAATGCACATTTTTCCTTTAAAATCTTGTGCTCCCTGTTGTGCACCCCAGTTATCACAGACGCATTATCAGTGCCAATACCCTGAAGATTCTCGTTTTTAAGGTTACACTTCTCAAGAAACTCAACTACCGGCTTTGCTATTGATCTGGTATCGCCCCCCTCCAATTCAACCAGCCCGAGAAATGTTTTAGCACTGAAATACCGAATCATCACACCCAGGTATTTCGAGACACTGACATCAGTGGACTCATCCACAAGGAGACTGAACTTCTCATCCCCCACATCTGATGATTCCCATATGAGAAAATAAGGAGCCAGTACTCCCTAATCATTTCTGTGCACTTGGAAGTTTGTTGCTGCCACAGAATCTGAAAAGGCAGCTTTGCAAGTGGCCATTGCCATAGTAGCTTCTGCGCTTTTGCAGTTATCCACTTTCTTAACCAACTGTGGTAATGTAGACTGCCTTGCGGGGTTGTACGGTTTTGATTTATTTAATAGCTTTGCTGTAGCACAATGTTCTTTGATGTCATACATTTTTGCAAGCATATCTGATTTGCAGTACTCACAGTATGCCCGACAATCATCCCCAATTACTGGCTTCAGCCAGCCTTTAAATTCAGGTACAGACTCCCACTCTTTTCTGTACTTCTGGCTGTACAATTTTGATTTAAACATGTTGATTGATGTTGTAAGTTCTGTTCAAGATAAAACATTTGTGACCAACTATATTCATTGGGTTTGTCTCATCAAACACATACCACTGCTGCTGCAGTCAGCCAACAATGATTTGCAATTTGCTGAAACTGTTGCTGGCCTGCGGCTGCCTGTGCACGAGCTGAGCGCCTGCTGCTGACGTCATTCACAATGCACTTTTGCAGTCAGGCACGTGTGTTGTGACTGTGTGTGACAGAGAAAATCGTTTTTGTGTCATTTAGAGGGAAAATTCATGCATTTTAGCATTTGAGTCCCTTTTCAAAAGTTGCTAAAAGTTCAAAATAAATGTTTTAAAGTAGCTAAATCTGATGCAAGGTGCTGTTTGAAAAGAAAGTTGCCAGGGTAGTCGGAAAAGTTGCTAAATCTAGCAACAAAATTGCTATGTTGGCATTACTGCATGTCGCACATGGCTAGCACTAGTCAAATGCCAAACTCTTCATTGAGACAATGCTGAAACATCAGTCTATGGGCGAGTCAGTGCCACATTTTCATTTGTGCCAAAATCAAAATGAAAAAAGTTCTTACAAATTCAGCAGGCTATGGTGTGAAATATGCTTTTAGAAGTGCCATCTTTATTTTCCCAACTGGGCACAGCTTTCAGTTCAACATTTTGTTTGATTTAGGCAACATTTGGTTGTTGTCAACTAATCTGAATTCAACGTGAACTCAACCACAAAAAAATCCCTGTCATTGGAATTAGGTCAAAAGTTAGGTGAAAAAAAAGACTCAAATCCCTTACGTTGATGACTTTTTGCTAATCGGTTTTCCGTCAATTCAGCAGATTCACATTAAATGTTTTTGTTGAAATAATGTTGATTCAACCAGTTTTTGCCCATCGGGTTATTTATCGTTAATGCTGTATTTGCTGTGTTGCTTATCAACGCACAAGCACCTTTTTCCCACTCCTATCAATATTTTTATTTAATTAAAGTCATAAAGTGTTACATTGCATGAAGTTTAAAATGCATTCTGTCATTACTAAATGTCTGTGATATTTTTTTTTAATTACTCAAATTTGATTAAAAAAAAAACATTGAATTAGTCTGTTGACGCACCTGTGCATAAATCTATGTAACATAATACAAAAATCCCCATCAAAATCCATCCGTTTAATGGCACCGCTGTGGAAAAAGGAGACTGACGAACATGATGGTGTTATCCATTTTGCCACAAGCGACACAGGACTCGCCTGAAGGTAACCCATACAAATTAATGGAAGTATCTTTGTGCCAACAAAAATAAGGGGTTAAATGTGTCCAAAAAATACAAATATATTTCCTGAGCACTCTTATACAGTACCTCATATATAGGACAGACACTTCAAAACCTCCAAGTCGGAAACTGACATCTTTCTAGAGGCTGACTTTCCGACCTGAAGAGAAGTAATGATTTGACCCAGTTATAAAAGTGGTAATTGCTGTTTAACTATGATTAGTAGTGTTCGTGGTAGACTGACAATAAAACGTACTGGTATTAAATATTTTTAAAAAAGTTATTGCAAAAAAAGTGCTGTTGAATTATTTTATTTAAAAAGACCTTAAGGCATCTTGATAAAAAAAAAGGTTTCAAAGTCTTTAGCAACTGACAAATGACAGACCATATTCCATCAATATAACTGCTATGAGACAAGTATATAACGGTATATTCACACATTGAAAAACCTGAGAATGGCTTTAAGAGACCATATAGAAAGTGAAAATCTTATCTAAAAGATTGAGCTGTAAAGTAATACAATTGATTGGTTTATTTCAACTGCTACGCAAATCTTTATTGAATTTTCAGTTTTTAAAAAATGACCTTGAATATATTCCATTTAGGTCAAAAGAATAAACTGAACATGAATCAAATGCATAATGATTTACAAAGTATAACAGTTTCGAAGTCTTTAGCAACTGACAAAAGAATTACAGAAGGGACAAAGCATTAGTACATAAAGAGACCACAAGTATATTCACATATTTACAAATGGCAAACCTTTCATAAGTACAAGTATCAAAACCTGACAATGAATAAAAAGTGAACATATTTTCTAAAAGAAGAAGCTGTAAAAAATGTCTAATGTATCACTTCACAGTTTGAGGTTGTCATTTTGTCCCATCCCTTAAAATGGCTACAAACATTACCAACAGACAACAGAGTGAGGAGAAACTGCACTTTAAATACCATTCATTATACGAAACGAGTTAACGCAAGCCTTTGAACACTAATAACTTAATGCAGCATAAATATATTATTTCTGCACTTTCAAATTACCCATAAAAAAAAAAAAAAGGCACAAAACCCACACATTTCTACAGCCATTGTCTCAGGAAGTATGTGTGAGATACTTAATGTTTAACAGCTTTGTAGTATACTGGATTGGCTGATCCCTAGCACATCCATCCAATCACAGTGGAGATCCTTGGGCAGACACTTCTCAGTGAAGATGCTCAGTATACTACAACCACAAACCTAATTACAAAGGCTACGTTCTTATATCTACACAAGCATACCACTTAGAATTAAGCAATGTATTCAGCATTTATTCTAAGTATATGCTAGTGTTACTAGAGCAGAGCCAAAGAAATAAGTAGAATCTGACTCAAACCACCAGTGTTACATCTGGCATCAACTCTGAACCGGACGAAGTATCCTGGCTGACGTCAGGAAGTTCAGGCCCTGCGATCGTAGTCAGCGACCATCCTCTTGATGTGGGACAGTTTGGCTTTCAGGTATTTACACCTGCGCTTCTTCAACTGGTAATCTGCTGACTGTAGACCAGGAAGAATGGGCCAATGAAGGTACATAGTCTTCTGTAACTGGTCTGAGATCAGTTTTGTTTTATGACTATAATAAGTGTGGTAAGTACAAGTGTATAGAAAGCTGGTTCTAAATCAGTTCACAAGGGACATGATAACCACATGTACTTTCTTAAACTTCATTACAATGTGGGACTGGGGTGTAGTGCTCAGAAGAGACACAAGAGGGAGAACATAAGGAAGTAGATCAAACAGAGAGGCATTTCTTAAATGTTGTGAATACATACCTTCTTTATGTCCTTTAGCCTGTTGTACTTTTCCATAGCATCCTGAAGGGGAGAGAAACAGATTATTGAAAATGAAAAAATATATAATATATACTTCTCAAACAACTATCCCTCTCATGACCCCTTTCTTCCACACCCTAAAGTTAGCATGTGATTGGGAAAAGATGCAACATATGATGGACATTTTCTCAATGTTATAAATAGGGCCCAGAGTTTTTACTGGCCACATGAATTGACGAGGAAAACCTTTAGAGGACCCTGGCTAGTTAGTTAAAGTGCACGTTTGAGTGACTACATTCAGACTACACAGAATCACTGATCAACAAATCACTTTGCGTCCCAAAGAACTGGTCATTATGTGATCAAGAGTAGCCCATTCCTCACCAAACTGATTCCCTCAAACTCACCAGGAACTGGGGGCTTCCCTCCTGCAAATCATCCAGCTCTCTGTCCACCTCTGACAGGCTTTTGTTGATGATGTCCAGCTCTCCCTGCAGGTCCTTGTACTCCTGGTGATCCCGGTCAAACTCACGCTTGTAGTCCACACGTTCCTGCTCATTGGCAATGGTGGGGAACTCACTGAGGAGAGAGAGAAAGGGGTGTGTCAGAATACACTTGAAAATGTTATTGTGGAAACCTAGACGGCAATATGTTCAGACTTTGTGGCACAGACCAGCAACTAGTATCAATAGTAGCTGTCAACTAAAAATAAGTAAAATACATACAACCATTATCACTATAACCGTAATTCTGTTATTCTCCCCGTACCTGTCGAAGTCATTGTCGTCGTCCAGCTCGTCCCCAGAGGAAGCGTAGTCTGTATCCTGTCCGTCAGTACGGCGAGGACGACCGGCCCGTCTCTTCTTGGGCTTCCCTGCTGCTGAGCTGGCCATCTCTGAGCCACTGCTGTAGGGTGCGCTACTGTGCACAGGGAAGTCAGGACTAGAGACAGACAAGGAAAGATGAGAGCCTTGATTTAGTACATTATGAAATGGAGTTGCCCCTACCACAAACTGATCAAATTACTCAATTTAGTATTATTAACCATTGAAGAACCAAATTGACCCGGATCAGTTAATGCGGGGAGCTTCACCTCCCCTAAGCAGTGATCAATGCTGCGGTCTACCTGCTAATACTTAAAGTTAGTTTTGGATTGCTGCTGTAGGCCATTACAGGACTAGGCTACTGCCACATTTTGCACTCCCCATTTTTTACTTTGCTGACAGGGGGGGTTGGGATGGACACTAATGTTGTGTAATGGTGAAGTAATTAAAAATAAAAGCAAAACATTTCTGCTTCAAACAAGCATGACAAGGTGCATTAGTGTATTTCAGTCACCAGTCATACTGGTGGTTGAGTTGCGTAAAGGCTACAAACTTAAGGTATGTCGTTTTGCTTTACTTTCTGGGGTGAGTTAAGCTGTGAGTTGACCTACAGTACGATCCATGACTGATGATTGCACTACAGGAAACATTAACATTTGGTTCAGCCAGAAAGATTTCCTCATGCCAAATAATGAGACCAATCTCTCCAGCTATTTGTGTGATCACACACACGCACCACATGTCTTGCATTCCAGAGGTGGTATTTCTTTCTAAGTTCCTACATCTAAGATAATCATTCCAGAGACAGACACACGGTCACTATTGTTCCTTAAAAACAACTGTCTGACATCCAGGTTGTGCAATACACACTTTTTACAAATATAGTACAACCACTCTGGACTTTTATTTGGGATCAGGGAATGTACGTAACTGATCATGGGATGATAGCCCATTTTGGTGACATATTTTTTGAAGAATTTTATTCAAAAACAAATCCAATCTTGGACAAACACGCCCAGTCATCTCAGTACTGCAGCAAGCCCCAACATGCTATCGTCCCCTCCCAGCTGTGTAGAATAACACCATAAGATTTGGATCAACTTCAAAACGTGCCATTACTATGGAAGCACTACACTGGTCTGCACTGACATGTGCAGAGAACAGAACAATATTCTCAAATAGCCCACCACCATCTTGTTTCATGACCTAATGTTCCATGCACCCATGTAGATAGCTTTCCTTCCCCTTGGTTGTGAAAATCTCTGTTTAATTCCCAGTATAACTTCATGAGATAAGACATTATAAGGTAATTGGATCCCCAGATCTAATCTAGTCTGTACTAAAGTGGGCTGTAGTTGTAGTGTAAGCCTGTTTGTAACTGTACTGTATTGTCTGCACTCACGCTGGGCTGTCATTGTAGGGAGGTTTGTCGTAGTTGGTGCTGGTGTCATCCAGGTGACTCCTGGATCCTCCAAACTTCTCTGGGTACTCGGTCAGCACCGTGCCTTCGTCAGGAAAACCTGACACATTGTTCACCTGCAGAGGGGACACAACATGTACATCAGTGACCTAACTCACAACAGGCGAGAGAGCCACAACAGGCAAGATAATCATACTATTTGTACTGTGGCAACGGAACTGCCGTGAGATACTAATTTAAAAAGTGTCATCTGAATAGGTAGGCCTATATGTGTAGAGGGGGGCATTTAAATGCAGATGTACAGTAATAGAAGTATTCTTCCTCTGGGGTGCGAAATTCCATATCATGCTTAGAGTGAGTGAATCCTCATCAAAACAATGACATACTGTATTTGATGACATTGTACCAACTTGATAGTAACACACATTTACACTGACAGGTTGAGACTTGAGATTTCCTTCAGGCCAAAAAAATAAGCAGAAATACTTCCCAGAGCAAAGCCAGCCACTACAGTAATGCTTGGAGCTTCAGTGTTGGCACTTTGTTCAGATCTGAAAGAGCTAATTGCATAGGTATAAGGCTAGCAATATGGTAGTACCTCTGACAGGCTAAGTGGAATGTTCACTGTATGGTTTACACCTATCCACTCCTCTCAGATCGCCACAAGATCATAAGGGGTAGGTACTAAGTTGGGGTTGTTTGTAGACAGACAGGGTTTTCCTAGCAGAGTAATCAGCAGACCAGGAATAACACTGCCTCAGAAATTTCAGAAAGGTTTTCACGAGCCAGATGCTGTTCTGTAATGTTGTGCATGTGTCTGCTTTGCTTGTATTGGTCAGCATGGGTTTAAATACTAGTTAGACCAGCTCTTCTTCATTCCCATTGTCCTCTAGTGCAAAACTCAAACACCAGCTGTGAGTTTGGTGAAAAAAGCTGCAGTGTGTAAATGTTAAAAATGTTAAATAATTTTGTTAGAACACACTTAAACTTACCTTGACTACCAGCCACTTACTATATTGACTGATCTCACACTTCATTGTCATGATTTAGGTATGTGGAAAGCGGGTGTTCTAAGAACAGTTTCAGAAACCACAATTCGTTGACTCATCTTTTTACTTTTGAGCATTGACCATATTTTTCCTTAACTGCTTACTGTCCTCATTCAACAGAGACAACCTCTTGAAATAATATACCTCCCAACTGCCATTTTTGTTTTTGAAGGCCTTATTCCACCCACCATTTTACTGACTGGGAGTGAAACCACCATACACAAACCACACCCAGAAACTGAGTGTGAGAGAGCGCTCTCCTCATACCTCCAATACTGCTGACTCTGGGAGAACAGGTCTTACTACTTTACCTATCAGACTACTGCTGTAGAACAAACAGTCAACAGGCAAACATATTGGCCTGACTAACCCTTCTCCATGCATGAAAACACAGTACCTGGTTTCACTGAAACCACCAGAGGTCAATAACAACTCTGACCGCAACAGTTTGTTCAGAGACGGAAAACCCTGAAGGGTTAAGGTGAACGAAGCGCTACAATTCTGTGTAGGCTGTCATTCATAACAACTGGATCGGTCAAAAAAAATAAAAAAACTGTCCCCTCCTTTCTTCCTTCAGAAAGGGAAAGAAACTATAGGGTCAGACAAACTCTGCAGATACGATTTCCTACCGCTAGCACTGTAGCTGTACATGTTTAGAGGAAGTATTTCCTTCTAATAGAATCTGAGAGCATCTCAATAGTGTAAAATGTCTTCCTTTGTTTCTGTCCTATCCTCCATGATCACTGATCTGTTAGCGCCTAACAGGTGATCTCAATATGAAACCACATTGTCTCATTTCTTAGTGTGTTTCCTTTGACCATTGTTTCCACATTTCCTCTCCTTGCTTCCCTCTGAGGTTTTGTGTGGGATGCAAGTGAAAGACAGATGGAGAGGACACAAGGAATTGAGGAAAAATATTTGACATTCAGACCCCATGTATTCCCATCCACTCCCTAACTCACCCATGCCTCCACGTCCTGGGGCGGGGGCCTCCTCGTTGATGATCTTCACCTTCCTCCACAGGATGTTGGACTTGCCATAGTTCCTGATCTTCTGACGCGTCTTTAAGGCAAACACCATCATGATGATCAGAGCCGCCATCACCAGGAAGCCAAACACTATCGCTATGGCCTGGGTCAGGATAGGGAAATTGGATGAGACACACAGACCCAGACACCACCACAGAGATAAAGAAGAAGTATGCGGCGAAAGGAGGCAGACATACATCCCCTCTCTCACAAACACTCACACACAAAGTACGCTCACCTCCTGAGGCTCCACCACACAGTAATGGTAGAGATACTGGTTGACCAACATTCCTGAAACCTGGGGCCCCTGGTACTGGGCACACAGGCCTGCCAGCTGGCTCCCATAGATCGACCCTGTAGATTGAGCCATGGGGTTCACCGCCACCAGGTACACTATAGTTGCTATGAGCATCAGCAGGGCCAGGATAGCACAGATGATCACCACAGCTAGGTAGAACCTTCTAGACTCCGACAGGCCCTGCCTCGACACCACGATGACAAAAATGACAAGGGCCGTGATGAAGCTGAATGCTGCCATGGCAATGATGAACCCTTTGCCCGTGCGAGGGTCATTGTAGTTCCCTCCAAGTCCGCCGTAACCATAGTTGTTACCGGCGCCGTAGGCACCACCACCGAAGCTACCAGAGTAACCACCGCCTCCGTACGAGCTGCCCCCGTATGAACTGCCCCCATAACCCCCGAAGCCAGACATGGCTCCCTGGCTGTCCCAGGCCAGCGTGGAAGCCACACAGGCAAATATGGCCACACAGAGGACGATGATGATGACGGACATCACCTTGATGATGCCCGGGGGAGACGTCCATTTGTAGAAGTGCTGGAACTCATCGTCTGGGTAGTAGGAGTACGCCGGTTGGGGTGGCTCATGACTGCAGAGGGAGACAGACAACCGATTAAATGTGGATTGTAACAGAGTGGGGGTGTCAAGTGTAGGAACATAAATTGTAGGATGAGTGAATTAGCAAAGACAATTGTGTGTGTGTGTGACACATATAGAGGAGAGATATAACTGCCTTGGGTCAACAGTACAATCTACAATCTCTATTGAGCAAACACCTCGTATAGCATGAGTATTCGCACTACTATGGTTTTCAATAAACATAATACAAGATCAAACCTTTACGTAAAAGTTCATGCCTTTTCCACCGAAACAAGTATATCAAATATGTATAGGTCAGGAAGGTCATAAACCTTCTGACCAAGACATAGTAGGGGTAAAGTGCAAGTTAAGACTCACTATCCATCTGACTCATAGGGAGGAGGACTCCCGTTGGGCTTGGAAGACATTCCTGAATCCACAGGGGCCCGAAGGGTCTCTCTCTTTAAAACTGTTTGAGCTCTGTTGGAGAGTAAAAACATTAGAATAAGCAAAGAAACATACATCTCACTGCATCAGTGTCCACAAGAGGGTTACAAAGCACAGGGAATAATGGCAAGGCTTCCTCCCCAAGGGAAACAGTGAAAACAGGTGTGACAGAAAAAGCCACAACAGTCCACAAAGAGGTGTTTTCAGTGGGGTATTCAGCTTTAAAAAATGAGAGGACATTTATCTGCAGTATTCTCTAATCCACATAAATCATGTGGCTTGTCAACCAGGTTTAATTTAGATCTGCAACATTTTGAACCTGAATAATGACACAGTAACTGACATGTTTTACTGATTTCTTAAAATGAGGGTTCCCCAAATGGCTGCCACAGGACGAATTTGACCCGCGGGTGGATTTATTTGCCCCTCCGAGTTTTCTGAGCAACATTTTTTTTTTATTGTTGGACATAAAATACTATAAAAACTAATATAAGTAAGGTTTGAAATGATTATGTTTAAGGCAAATTTGCAATCTACAAATTATTTGTAATTATTTTCAGCTCCTCCCCGACCCTCTGCTACAAGAGGGGAAACATATCGTCCCTTGCCTGAATCTAGTTGATGATCCCGGTCTTAAATCATAGGCTACTCATAACCAATAAAATAATATCAGTAAAGCGTTTGAACTAGGCTGAACAAATGTTGATACAATTTTGTTGTTGTTGTTGTGTTTCAAACAACACGATATTTTAATTCCTATTGAGAAAATAAAAAAAGATACATTGCGAAAAAAGATAATGTGATCTTAACCCAGACACGATTTCACAATGAAACAAATGTTCCACAAAATAAAGCCAAGCCACTCACCTGTTGGAAAGTAGTCAGCGAGTCTGACACCAGTGGTTTCTAGTGAAACTCCGTCCGCTGTTCAATAACAGGCCACACCTTGTTCAGGTGTGGCATCATCCAAATATGACCCGCCCCTTACCCCATCCGACACACACACATTTCCCCACCCCCGAATGTGAAGGGTGTCGAGTATGCTCATCTCATCTCCATCAGGTAGGCTAGTACCAGAGTGAAAAGTTGTTACAACGAAAAATGAAGAGAAGCGAAACAGTCAAGAGAAGTGAAACAAAACGAATGCACGTCAAATGCACGTGCACTAATACGATTTATCTTGGCTGCTTGATAGGCCTACAAGAGGCTTCCTCTGGGAGTAGCCTAGGCTAGCCTGTTTCTTTCCCCTGTATGTCTTCCATTCAGTTCGGTGGTAAGCAAGTGTCAGAAGCCAGAAACTACAAACATATGTATATACATCCCTGCAGAATACATATAATGGAAAATTGAATATCTGCAAATGCAGTAGGCCTATATCATACACGTTTGCATAAAGCAGACTGTAATCAATGGATTTTTCATCAGCAAAAATGGTTTACTGTAACATCAATGACTAAAGTAAACTGCCAAGTGTATGCAGACCTTGTTATTTCAGCCTGTGAGCTATCAACAACTGCTTGTTTTTAAATTTCAGACATATTTTACTGTAGGTTTTCAAGGAGAGTGGCAAACTGACAGCTCTGCTTGTAGGGCCTACTACTAAATAATACAAAAACAGACATGCAATAGCAGAAATGTAGTCTCAAAGACAGCAAGCACCAATTCATCATGGATGACTTTCGAAAGAACCCCCAAAAACCTTTCTAAATATCACATTTTGTCTAATACAAGACAACATTTAAATGCAATAAAACAAATGATATGTTTGTTCATAGTCACAAAATGACAGAAGACAAATATAACAGACATTTATTTACATTAACACACCAAGGCACATGCAAAGGTTATTCACTACTACAAACTGGTAGTCTAACACAAGTAGAGGAAATAAGTAGTGTAGTTTAATGAAATGGTAGAACATGGTACTAAAACTATACAGAAATTAGTGTGGTCATTAAATAAATCAGAAAGTGTTTATTAACATAAAAACTTTCCAAAAAGCACAATAATCACTCAGGAGGAACACCTGTATGTTACCTGATTTTCACAATATGATGATTTGGACATTCACAAATCCTCCAGATGGTCTGTGTATAACACAGACAGTCTTGAGATACAGCAGTTGAAGAGTTCAGGTAGTAAACCATACCCAAAGTGAGCCATAGTATCAAGGTTACCTCATAAGTTAACTTTGGATAGTGGTTGAACAGTGGCCATAAAGTTTGTACAGTGATTGAGTAAAAACAAAATGGATTGCAACATGACAATCGTCATCACTCTAGTGTTCCGATGATTCAGTGAGCTAGGAGTCAAGGAATAGAGGGAGTATAAAAAAAGTGATTGATAAAAGCATGTAAAATATAATATGTAAACGCATGCAACAATTTCCATGATCCATCATTAATTTGAAGGATTATAGCCTAATTCTGTTCTCCCATTGTGACACACGTGAGCAGCTGGTGTTGCGTGAGTATAGTGAAATGGATTAGAAGGCCTTAGATACAATGGTATGTCCAGTTACAGTACCATACTTGTCTTTGTTTGCATATCAAGGTCATTTTCAGTAGAAAAGTAAAGCATTGCTCCGGATGCCCCTTTGGTCAATTCTCCATCATCCGCACACAGTCGCACACACACACTCCAGTTTCCTTTCGGGTTTAATTAAGAACATGTACAGGTGTGTAACCAGCTTGTTCTAATGGATCAAAAAGAAGTGCAGTCTCTGAAAGGAAAGGGACACCGTTTTAAACCACCGTTCCAACCAGTCTGAACCGGTTTCATTCCTAATAAATTTAAACAAAAAATGGCTCCCATTTGTTTGCACTGGTCCCCATATGTTTTCCATTATTTTAAACTGGTCCCCACTAGTTTTAACTGGTCTCCTACTGGTTCCCAGTGGTCTCCCCAGACAGATAGGCCATGCTGGTTTAGCCGTAGCCATCATTCCACTCCATGACCTTGTCGTACTCATGGATCTTCTGTTTAATGTGGGCCAGTTTGTTCTTCAGGTATTCACAGCGCTCCCTCTTCTCCTGGAACGTGGGATCCTAACAGTGAGAGAGAAGAGTAGTTTCAGATTTCTTGAATTTTCAAACTAACCAAACCAATCAGTTGCCCTGGCAAATCAAAATCCAGTTTAAAGAGTTACTAGCATATGCATCATTGCATGGCAGAAACCCTCTTATGGGCTAAGCATAATGCATATGAATTAGCTCGGTGTCAAATGTCAAAAAGACAATGTAAGGCCAATAACATGCCGCATGTAGAACTCTGGCATTCAAGCATGGATCATTTTGATATTTAAACAACTTAGTGAGTTAGTAGAGTGTGCCAGGGAGAAGAAGCTTAGTACTACTTTTTGATACAAGTTCAGCTTGTGTGTTTTCCCTGACCCCACCTCTTTTAAATAAAAAAGGATAGAGACTATCAGCAATGTGCTGAATATGAAGGGATGCTGTTTCCTCCAACTCTAGGTTTCGACGAAACACAATGAGCCCATTCATGTGAGAAGGTTTGCAAGGAAATTCAATACTCCCTCATGCCGGAACAGAAGCACACGTTATGTTCTTCTATCCTCGTCGGGACCTAAAATACATTTCCTTACAAAAAAAAATCTGATTTTCCCTAACCTAACCCTAATTGTAACCCGATCCCCTGAATTTAAAATAACCAATGTCCTCATGGGGACAATGTCCCCACGAAGGAGAATTTTCCTTGTTTTACTATGCTTGTGGGGACTTTTGGTGATTTTAAGGACCCACAAGGATAGAAGAAATAAACACACACTTCCTCTCTCTGCCCACTCATGCTTGATTCCTCTTACCCACAGTGGCAGTATAGATTAACAACCACTGGTACACAGGTGATTTACTACACCCCGTCTGCTAATGGTGCTTCATTTACAAGGATAGGCTAGGTCTTTTAATCTGAATATAGGGACAATTGGAGTAGGCCACTGTTACAATATGGGCAGCTGAATTAGTGAATGGGCAGCTGAATGATTGAGAGAAAGGCAGGGGACAAACTCACATTTTTCTTCCTCTGGTACTCCTGAAGGATTTTGTTTACGCGGTCATACTCCTGGTGAAAAAAAGATAACGTAAGATTGTAATGAGTTAAAAAATTCAGGAAACTTCAGGAATCGAAAGTACAATTTGATGGCTTTGAGAGGAAGTGGAGGGTGGAGGAGAAGTACAGGAGAGAGGAAACAGAGGGGCAGGATTTAAGGAAGTCTGAGGACGGGGGGGAATGAGGCAGAGCACCACAATGAGAGCAGAACAAACAACTATTTAGAGTTGATATTCTCAATATGGCTTCCTCTCATTGTCTCCATCGGCACTTATCTGAAAACATGCTAGGTGAAAGCAATATGGCTGACGTTTATAATGCCATTTCCTTTCACCAATCCAGTTCTTTTAATATCAGTGATAATTCCAGCAGACAATGAGAGAGGAAGACTCTTAGAACAAATAGATGCGATCAACGAGAACAGAACAAATACAATAAACAGGAAGTGAATGTGTGGTTGCGTAACAGCAGGACATGGCCAATCACCATCTGACTGTTGGGGTGCTGGGGTAGGGCACGCATCATGGCGTCCAGCTCGTCAAACTTCCTGGTGGTGGCCTGCACATCGGCGTGGAGCTCCTTGTACTCAGAGTACTGGTCATTGAACACAGCTCGGTACTGGTCACGCTCATCGACCGTACGGATGGTTGGGTACTTACTGCAGAGGGGGGAAGAGAGTGGGCAGCAGAGGAACAGAAGATTCATTATTACAACACGAGGCAGAAAGCAAAGGGGGCTTCCTCCATGGCAGACAGTGTAACTTGACTTCCAACAACAGGTCTAGAAAGAACACAGGGTTCTTACTACAGGTACTTACTACAATGAAACAGAGATCAGTCACACTTTACATAAATGAAATGTATTACTGCAATGTATTAATGTATTTACTTTACAAAATGTACTTTTATTAAGGTATACAGTTCTTGTTGTAAATGTAAATACACAGTTACTACACCCTTAATTAGAAACACAATTTTCCTGTTTTCTTATTACTATTCAATGTAACCTAATATGTACATACCATGCAGAACTGGGTAATTACATTCTGAGTACTAAAATAGTTACACAGCATTAGGGCAAATCAATGTAAAGTGTTAAACTTAAACAGGCTTAATGATTTTAGGAGGGGTAAGAACAAACAGGGTCATTGTTATGGCAGTGATAAAAACAACAAAGGATATTTACATCAGGAAGGCCATAAATTCTACATTGTGCTCACTACGAGTGGCGAAAATGTGTGGGATCAAAAACAGCAAAGAAGTAATTTTTCTCCTGAACGCTTAGGATTTGCCTCTAAAGAAGTTAGGATTTGCCCCCAAAATGTCTAGAGAAATAAAATTTAAATTCCTGTCTAGACTGGTTAGGCAGAGCTTGAATTTGCATACGGCTCATGGTTTTTGTTTAGTGGGAAGTACAATCAGCCTACTTACAATACCGCCAGAGGACTCAGTAAGCGTTACACATAACACATTCTACCTTTGTGCTAGATTGACTGTCCTTTTTTACACCTGCTTAACATTACAGGGCAGATATTTGTCCTAATAATTTAACATCCTGAGCATAATTCCATGCACCAATGCAATCTCTGTGCATTCCCTGAAAGCTTTCAAATAAACTAAATTCAGATTTTAACATGGTGCTTGAATCAATAAAACCCCTGTATCAACTACTCTCCCACTGCCCTGTGAAGGTGCCACTCACGCTATATAGTCAGGCATGATGACTGGTTTGGGGATGTGACCAGAAGGGATAGCTCCCTGTAGAACCTTCGGTGGCCCTTCCTTGGGTACCGCAGCCTGGATGGGAACCGCAGTAGAACCCTGAATTGGCTCTGCAACCGGCATCTGGGAGAAAGAAGAACAAAGACAGAACCATAGAAATAGAAAATATAGACCATGGTTGTAACTGGAGTATTTGTAACACTGTAAGGAGCTGATCAACAGCATCTTTCTTTCTTGGCATTAAGCCATAAATAAAAAACAGCAGTAAATGCTTACCAAAGACCGTGCCGCAGGGAAATCTGTCGTATGCATCTGCGTAATAAGAAAACAGAAGTTGTGTAAAAGTCTAAAATGACACTTCTGCAAAAAAACGTAGAGCTTATATTTATGTAATATAAGACTGCATATACACTGAGTGTACAAAACATTATGAACACATTCCTAATATTGAGTTGCACCCCCCATTTTGCGTTCCACAGGAATGCTGGTCCATGTTGACTCCAATGCTTCCCACAGTTGTGTCCTTTGGCTGGAGGACCATTCTTGATGTATATGGGAAACATGAAAAACCCAGCAGCGTTGCAGTTCTTGATACAACCAGTGTGCCTGGCACCTACTACCATACCCTGTTCAAAGGCACTTAAATATTTTGTCTTGCCCATTCACCCTATGAATGGCACACATACACAATCCACCTGGGGCGCGCAGGTAGCCTAGTGGTTAGAGCGTTGGACTAGTAACCGAAAATCTGTCATTCTGCCCCTGAACAAGGCAGTTTAACCCACTGTTCCTAGGCTGTCATTGAAAACAATAATTTGTTCTTAACTGACTTGCTTAGAAAAATAAAAAATGTCTCCATTGTCTCAAAGCTTAAAATTCCTTCTTTAACCTGTCTCCCCCCCTTCATCTACACTGACTGAAGTGGATTTAACAAGTCACGTTCTAGAATAAGGGTTAAGGTTACTTCTAGAATAAGGGTTAGGGTCAAGGTTAGTAGATAGTTTAAATGTTACTGAGTCTGTAGAGCATCTACAGATGGACTATCCAAATAAAATGTTACCATCATAACTAGAACAGATTTTCTTCCTCACATGAGAACTGAATGAAAGCGATAGAACAAGTGGTACCTGAGCTGCCTAGCAATTAACATAGAACATAGCAAGCTACCATGGCAACCCCCATCCACTAATGAACAATGTTCTCTCAATGGACCATCACTCAGTGTGAACGTGCACATGCACTCATTCACACCCCTCTCACCCTTTCTCATTAGTGTAGTGGTTCACACAGCTTTATTGTCATTGCCAAGCTTGCATCAACTGTTGGATTTTCTGATTCAGACACCAATGAATGCAAATAATATGTATTCACAGAGTACATTATTTGTGTTACTTACCCGTAACTAACATTTCTGTGAGGGTGTCTAACCTTCTTCTCAGTTCTAACTTTTCCCTGTGCCTTAGGCACACACCCACACTCAAGCACACACACAATCTCACCTCCAGGCCGTACTTTTCCCGGTACATGCGTGCCTGCTCGTGCCGCCACAACTTCAGACACACAATGGCCCCGATCAGGTAGATCACCATGGTGACGAACAGAAAGATGATGGCGGCTGTCTGTCCGGCCTCGGTGCGGCAGAAAGCCCCGTTGATGCCATTGTTGAAGATGGGAAGGGAGCAGAGACCGGCCCGCGTGGTGTCCCTGACGTAGACTACAGCTAATAATGATAGTGATATAGTCATTTAGTAAACACTTTTATCCAACGAGTCAACACAGTTACTGTATATTATTATAAAATGTATGGCCCATGCTGGAGTCAACCACAACACTGGTGTTACAAGTATCGTGCTATAACCAGCTAAGCAGATGGAAGAACCACAAATAATAGTAACCATCATCATAGTTTGCATTGACATAGCATTGCATTCTCTCTCTAAAGTGTGTAGTTCACTTCCCACCCACCTGCAGCCATGTAGAGCACAGCCATGGCCAGGTTTATAGTAAACTCAGTCAGGGGCCACCAAGAGGAATCCAGTAGGATGGTGCGGTAGTACATAGTCATCCCTATCACCAACAATATCACAGTCACAATCCAGGCCAGCCCCGCCACAACTAACACAAACGGAGTCTGAGGACCCGAGTAGTAGGACCCTCCGGTGCCCGCTCCGTACATCCCCCCTCCGTAGCTTCCATATGCACTTCCAGGCGAGGAGTAGCCAAACATGTTGAACCACTCGTTGTCCTTGTGCACGTACGCGCACACGCAGGCGAACACCGCTGCGCCCAGCAGCAGCTCCACGCATCCCAGAATCCTCAGCAGGCCCGCCCAGGACTTCATGTAGCCGTAGCGCTCGTGGTACTCTTCCACCCGCTCGCTGTAGGTGAGCGCCGTGTGGAGCGTGCGTCCCGAAATGGACTCTTGGTGGTCGCCCACTCCCAGGAGCTCCTTGCGGGAGTTGTAGCTGCTTCCCCCCGACCCCCCATAGGGGTCCCGGTAGGATCTGGGCAGGGAGGGCGAGTGTGGGGGCGAGCAGCGCACCCCGCCACTGGTGCTGTTGTTGTTGTTAGAGGAGGAGGAGGAGGCAAGCATGGGGCAGGGCTTGCTGCTGCGGAGGCTGGTCCCTCGGAAAAAGCTCTTCCACGAGTCAGGGATGAAACGGTGGACCGGTTTGATGTCGAGAGCAGGGTCTAGTTCGAGGTGTGGATCTGGGTCAGGGTCTGGGTTGTCCTCACTGACGCTGGGGTCATACTCGGGCCCCACAGGGGGGGTGGTCGGGCAGGGGAGGAGGCGGAAGGGGATCAGAGCTCAGGGCTAGTTCGGTGCTCCGCTGGTACCTCAGGGGTTGAAGGTCAAAGGGGTCGTTTCGGCGTAGGGAGCCTGGCGGGACCTGGTCGTAGTGGGGCTCATGACGGACACGCTCAGTGCGGCCGCAGGGACCTCCTCCAGAGGTCATGGGAAAAGAGATGAGCCCTGCACACACATACCCGCACACACATACCCGCACACGAGTACACACACAAAAAGTTATAGTGCCCTTTTCAAAACAGCTAAATATCAAAACGTTTTATATTTCACAAAAGTATTAAAAAGCTTTTAGGATGATTGGCATGATTATGAAATAAGTAACCCGAGAAGAAAATACAAGAGCACAATAAATGAGGAAAGAAGGAAATGTGTCAAAACAATCAGAAATCCCAGATCCCAAACTTAAAAAACAGGCATACCACTGATAACGTCAACCAAACATGCACAATGTAATGTTATTCCAAACCATAGATACCAGCCCAAAACTATATGCTGACCCAAGCACCATAGAAAACAAAGCCTAAACCATAGGTCATCAAGAATGGTAGAGAACTGGAATACCTGCACTTAGGGTGTTTTCACACTTGGTCCCTTTCAGCAATTTTTTTTTACTCAGTGAGGTTTGCTTAATTTTTTGTGCAGTATGAACACTCCAAAGAAACTCAGACCCCTCAAAAGATCCCCTAAAGCAAACAGAACTGAGACCATTTCAAGAAATGGTCTGAGTTCGGTTCGCTTGAATTCCGTAGTCCGGTTCCCATTTTTAGGACAATGTGAACACAACACTTCCCAGGTTTGCGTGTCATTATTCCCGCACCACACACTAGACTACTGCAACACCGTTTCCCCTGCCCTAAACCCTCACATTGGTGTCACAAAAGAGAGAATATGACGATGTGCAGGTCCTCCCCCCCCAAAGAATATGGCTTGTCCTGCTCTTTGTAAAAAATCCAGAGTGCATGTTGGTGAAATATCTTGGTTCCTTTCTAAACATAGCAATGCCAATGTAAAGAGGACAAATAGTTGAAGTGAACCGAGTTATTTAGCACTTTAAAGAGGACAATATGTGAAAACACCCTAAAAGTCCCACTGAATGAGTGCAAGTTGAGTCAGGAACACATTTTTGTGCCACAACTAAATAAGGAAGTGGGCAAATAGGCTAGCCTACATTAGACTATTGAGTACTGGAGTCATTTCCCTTACGAAAAAAGATTGCAGTCAGAGTGCAGTATAACTGCAGTTTTTTATCTATGCATAGTCTCTTTACAAATTACCTCAACTAACCTGTACCCCTGCACATTGACTCGGTACCGGTACACCCTGTATATAGCCTTGTTATTGTTATGTAATTTTCTTGTGTTACTTTTAGATTTTAGATTATGTTTTACTTTACATTATTTAGTAAATATTTTCTTAACTCTATTTCTTGAACTGCATTGTTGGTTAAGGACTACACCCGTTGTATTCGGGGCATGTGACAAATAACATTTGATTTGAGTTAGAGTGCAGTAGAACTGCTGAAAATACTGTGTCCAAAAGAAATGTTTTTTTACTGCAGTAAATTTATTCTGCAATTACTACGTCCAAAATACCACAGTCGACTGCAGTTACTGCACTTTCAAAACTGCAATCTTTTTTTGTAAGGGTTGTGCTTTAATTACTAGTAGTAGTGGCACAAAAATATATTATTGATGATCATCAGCCAGCATGCCATCTTCAATTGGAGAGGATAAATTATGTTATTAGATTATGATAAATGAACATACTGTGTTGGAATACCTCTTTCACACGCAGTCACTCAGCACGACTTACATTGGCTTGCAGGTCAGAGTGCAAACCTTGTCTGGACATACAGATCATACATACATCCAGGAATCACCTGCAGAGACAAAGATGAGTCTTTGGGTTTATACACACATTAAATGGATACACATACTACAATGTAATTGACTAAAAATGCAAGTCTCCAAAATCATAGAGGTGGTAAAAGAAAAGATTAGCCCGGGGCTAAAGCACTATATCATTATAGCCTACTGATAAAACTAATAACAAAACAATTCATTTTAATTGTTCAAAATGCATTTTCAATTGCCTTGCAATTTGTGAAAGCAAGCCATTCAAAATATCTATAACACTATTAACAAAAACATAAGAGTATTTCACAGGTGATGTAAAACAACCATTGAAAGACAGGAATAATTAGGCCTACCATACGAATCTTTATATTATTGCTTATTACACTATCACTTGACTTGAAACAAAATACAACTTAATACAGTAACGTTATATTGTATCCAGCCCCCCTGACTCCGTTGCTTGAAAGAGCATGTTCGCTGTAATGGCACTTCAGTCTACCTTTTCAGTGTCTGTGAATGTTGGATTTAGTTTGTCGCATTTAATAATAAAGACAGGTTTATAACCTACTTGGACGTAATAGTGGATTGTGCATTTGGTAAGGCTATCGGCAATAGGCTATCCGAATGCAGTCGTTGCGACGAATTAGAAACTTAGCTCCCTTCTCCGGCAAAACTGGAGTGAAAAGTAGCTTCTGAATATGTTATGATAAAGCTATAGACTTCTGTCTACGTGGTCATTTACAAAAATTGTGATTATTAGAGTGCGCTGTTGAAATAGTTTGGGCTTACCTTTGCCCCTGCTAAATTAGCTTGTTTTCTCCAGTAGTCTTTCTCCCAGTTTTTCCCCTTGCAGCTCAGAGGTTGTTTTCCACCAGATAGCACAGACTTTACCACGTGACAAGCCCATCCCTGGGAGTGACGTCAGTCGAAAAAGGAAGATCTACCTGTAGCATCGCGCCAAGAAAGTGAGCTCGATTTAGCTGTCCCGGCACACCGCGTGACCCATTTATTAGTCCTAAAGTGCACTGTCCACCACTGGCCAGGTCAGATCAGCCAAATCGAGCGCACCTGCAATTAGACTAGAGGACTGTGTGGAAATAAGATCATACTAGGGAAGTGATACTGATGACTAATTTATGACTGGGTATCGACAGTGAAGGCACCTAGCCTATCAATGTTAATTTTTTTCTTTCCCTTAATTCTTACAGTCTCATTCTCTCTCTCTCTCTCTCTCTCTCTCTCTCTCTCTCTCTCTCTCTCTCTCTCTCTCTCTCTCTCTCTCTCTCTCTCTCTCTCTCTCTCTCTCTCTCTCTGCATGGATGTTGTAATTCCCTACAGTCAAATAAACTGACAAAAGGACACATTATAATGAATACAGCAGAGTACAACACAACACAGTATAAGATCTGTTACTGATTAAACATAATCCCTGATGCGATAGTCTGGGTATCTGATTTTTTCTAAACTCAACAGTAAAACATCACATTGTTGCCTTGCCTTATGTTTAGCAAGTTTGGAAAGACAACAGCAAATTGGCTAAAGTAGAAAAAGACTGGCACCCAGACCAATGGTGTTATGTGCAACTCATAAGACCGAGGTTTCAGCGGGGATAGATGTGTCAGGCCGTTAAACAGCAACAGGGTGTCTGGAGGAGCCTGTCTGCCACACACACACACACACACACACACACACACACACACACACACACACACACACACACACACACACACACACACACACACACACACACACACACACACACACACACACACACACACACACACACACATAAAATGTTCACTGTACCCTGCAATCACACCTGCAACCCTGTGCACGTGACTATCAAACAGTGACAGTGGTCATTATGCATCTATGTCGAGGTTGTGAAAATAATGTATCACTTACCGATTTAATTGCTTTCATCCACACATCAAATACAGTAAATCAAACGCACCTACCAGGTATTCATTGCAGATGGAGTAGCAAGGATTTGACAAGTACAGAACTTGCACAATTGAATAAGTGCGGAACATCCATTAGCTGACCACCAGTGGGCGGACATGTTGCACAAAACAATAAGAGGTTGCATGTTATACATTATAGAGCATTTTAAATATGTGAATATTGAGAGTAACAAGAGTATTTTCTCAGGCTAATCTGACACACATGACTAGAACAATCATGTCATATAAATGTATCTTTTCACCCACAGTGAGCCCGTTCCTGAAGTGTTGAACTGTTGCACCCTCTACAGCCATCATGGTTATTATTTTAAACATTTACATGTCTTGAAAAACGATCTGGCATTAATGATCTCATATACTCTTAAATCTCCACCTGGTTTAGCCAGAAGAGGACTGACCACCCCTAGGCGCCTGGTTCCTCTCTAGGTTTCTTCGTAGCACAGGTGGTTGGTGGCACCTTAATTGGGGAGAATGGGTTTATGGTAATAACTGGAGTGCCCCCGAGCGGTCGGGTAGGCTTTTTGGAGTGTTTATCCGACTGGAGAAAAAAAAATTATATAATTAAATAAAAAAGTTATGTCCCCCCTACTTCTAAAACCAAAGTTGCCCCCTGATTATATCAAACACATTGTTTGATGCCATTCCATTTGCTCCGTTTCAGCCATTATTATGAGCCATCCTCCCCTCAGCAGCCTCCACTGCTTCTCCACTGTTTCTGCCTTCTAGGGAGTTTTTCTTAGCCACTGTGCTTCTGCATCTGCATTGCTTGCTCTTTGAGGTTTAAGGCTAGGTATCTGTAAAGCAAAACTGCTAAATAAAATACATTTTATTTGACTGATAACGTTTGTGTTTACTGAATTACAAACAAATGATTACAGTGGTGGAAACAGAAGTAAAAGGAGTGTACCTTTAATGACATAGAATCAGAACATTAGAACAAGAAAGGGCGATGGGGTGAGACATGAAGACCCTACTTTAATTAACTTAACTTTAATATACATAACAATGGACATCTTGAATCACATGAGAAAACATATGAAGATTTCCAAAATGACAAGAGGGGCAAAGCAGAGCATGTTTTTTTGTATTGTACTATAAAATAAATACTACAATGGATCCATTACATCCCTACCCTGACAAAAAATTACAGCCTTTATAGTAGCATACAATAACTTAAAATAAATAACACTACTAATATCTGCCTAGAGGCTGCTTGTCCTATCAAGAATATCTTTCATTTGAGGCTTTTTTTGTTTATCAAACTTAGAAAATATACTGAACAAAAATATAAACACAACATGTAAAGTGTTGGTGCATGTTTCATGAGCTGAAATAAAAGACACAAAAAGCTTATTTCTCTCAAATCTTGTGTCAAAATTTGTTTAAATCCCGTAGTGAACATTTCTCCTTGGCCAATATAATACATCCACCTGACAAGTGTGGCATATGAAGAAGATGATTAAACAGGATGATCATTACACAGGTGCACCTTATGCCGGGGGACAATTAAAGGCCACTCAAAAATTTGCAGTTTTGTCACACAACCCAATGCCACAGATGTGTCAAGTTTTGATGGAGCATGCAATTGACATGATGACTGCATGAATGTCCAGCAGAGCTGTTGCCAGAGAATGTAATGTTCATTTCTCTACCATAAGCGGCCAATATCGTTTTAGAGAATTTGGCAGTACGTCCAACTGGCCTCACAACCGCAGACCACATGTAACCTCGCCAGCCCAGGACTTCCACATCTGGCTTCTTCACCTGCAGGATCGTCTGAGACCAGCCACCCAGACAGCTAATGAAACTGTGTCTGTAATAAAGCCATTTTGTGGGGAAAAACTAATTCTGATTCCCCAGTGGGTGAGCCTGGCTCCTAAGTGGGTGGGCCTATGCCCTCCCAGGCCCACCCATGGCCCATCCATAGATTGGGGCCTAATGAATTTATTTCAATTGACTAATTTCCTTATATGAACTGTAACTCAGTAAAATCCTTGAAATTGTTGTATGTTGCTTTTATATTTTTTTTCAGTATAGAATTGTTAAGTAGTCTTCTCAAGGAACAAAAGGGAGAGCTGTAGGATCAAGGATCAAAAAAGGTACGTGTGGACATCCAATTTCTTCCTTCTGTTACATTACAGAACAATCATTTAAGGAAGGCAAGAAGGGATACAAATAAAAACACACATGAAATTCAAAAGAATGCATCAATCTACAGTGTACATATAATGCTGTACTTGATATTAATTCAAGTTCTTTTGTCATGGATTTTTGTCTGGCAGTGGCAGTGACATTTGTTATTGCCTCACCAGGGAATATTTATGACGAATGTCAAATCAGTGTCTGATATCTACTATTATAGTCCAAAGAGTTACAGTTAATCATTATTATAAAAACACAGTTAAAGTCGTACGTTTACATTGTTTTTCAACCACTTCACAAATGTCTTGTTAACAAACTATAGTTTTGGCAAGTCGGTTAGGACATCTACTTTGTGCATGACACAAGTAATTTTTGCAACAGTTGTTTACAGACAGATTATTTCACTTATAATTCACTGTTTCACAATTCCAGTGGGTCCGAAGTTTACATACACTAAGTTGACTGTGCCTTTAAACAGCTTGGAAAATTCCAGAAAATGATGTCATGGCTTTAGAAGCTTCTGATAGGCTAATTGACATCATTTGAGTCAATTGGAGGTGTACCTGTGGAAGTTCTTCAAGGCCTACCTTCAAACTCAGTGCCTCTTTGCTTGACATCATGGGGAAATAAAAAAAAATCAGCCAAGACCTCAGAAAAAGAATTGTAGACCTCCACAAGTCTGGTTCATCCTTGGGAGCAATTTCCAAACGCCTGAAGGTACCACGTTCATCTGTACAAACAATAGTTCGCAAGTATAAACACCATGGGACCACGCAGCCGTCATACCGCTCAGGAAGGAGACGCGTTCTGTCTCCCAGAGATGAGCGTACTTTGGTGCGAAAAGTGCAAATCAATCCCAGAACAACAGCAAAGGACCTTGTGAAGATGCTGGAGGAAACAAAAGTACAAAAAGTACAAAAGTACAAAAGTATCTATATCCACAGTAAAATGAGTCCTATTTCGACATTCCTTGCCACTCAGCAAGGAAGAAGCCACTGCTCCAAAAGTTAGCAACTGCACATGGGGACAAAGATCGTACTTTTTTGAGAAATGTCCTCTGGTCTGATGAAACAAAAATAAAACTGTTTGGCCATAATGACCATCGTTATGTTTGGAGGAAAAAGGGGGAGGCTTGCATGCCAAAGAACACCATCCCAACCGTGAAGCACGGGTTGGCAGCATCATGTTGTGGGGGTGCTTTGCTGCAGGAGGGACTGGTGCACTTCACAAAATAGATGGCATCAGGAGGAAGGAAAATTATGTGGATATATTGAAGCAACATCTCAAGACATCAGCAAGGAAGTTAAAGCTTGGTCGCAAATGGGTCTTCCAAATGGACAATGACCCCAAGCATACTTCAAAAATTGTGGCAAAATGGCTTAAGGACAACAAAGTCAAGGTATTGGAGTGGCCATCACAAAGCCCTGACCACAATCCCATAGAAAATTTGTGGGCAGAACTGAAAAAGTGTGTGTGAGCAAGGAGGCCTACAAACCTGACTCAGTTACACCAGCTCTGTCAGGAGGAATGGGCCAAAATTCACCCAACTTATTGTGGGAAGCTTGTGGAAGGCTACCAGAAATGTTTGACCCAAGTTAAACAATTTAAAGGAAATGCTACCAAATACTAATTGAGTGTATGTAAACTCCCGACCCACTGGGAATGTGATGAAAGAAATAAAAGCTGAAATAAATTGTTCTCTCTACTATTATTCTGACATTTCACATTCTTAAAGTAAAGTGGTGATCCTAACTGACCTAAAGCAGGTCATTTTTACTAGGATTAAATGTCAGGAATTGTGAAAAGCTGAGTTTAAATGTATTTGGCGAAGGTGTATGTAAACTTCAACTGTAGATGCACACCTGACTGGATACTGTTACCGGTAGCTATCGTTGAAGACATTTGATGGACATTACCAATTTATATTAGCACCATATCAGGGATCAAGGTAAGACCCAGATGCAGACTGTCGAAGTAACAATATTTATTGTAGCAACAGGGGCAGGCAAAGACAGGTCAAGGCAGGCAGGGGTCGAAAATCCAGGGTAAGTGTCACGCCCTGACCTGTTGGAGCCTTTTAATGTCTCATTTTGGTTTGGTCAGGGTGTGATTTGGGGGTGGGCATTCTATGTTATAGTTTTTGTATTTCTTTGTTTTGGCTGAGTGTGGCTCTCAATCAGGGACAGCTGTCTATCGTTGTCTCTGATTGGGAACCACACTTAAGCAGCTAATTTTTCCTCCTTTCTTTGTGGGAGGTTGACGCTGTTATTGTGTGTATGCTGTTGGTGCTACACCTATTTTGATCTTCGTTTTGTTGTTTTGATTGTGTGAGTTAACAATAAATATGTTTAACTCAACCCGGTACGCTGCGCCTTGGTCCATCTCTGAAGATCGTGACAGTAAGGCAAAGGTACAGGACGGCAGGCGGACTCAGGGTCAGGGACAGGCAGAGTTAAGTAATCCAGAGGTGGAGCAAAGGTACAGGACAGCAGGCAGGCTCAGGGTCAGGCAGAGAGGTCAGGCGGGCAGGTACAGGGTCAGGACAGGCAAAGGTCAAAAACCAGGAGGACAAGGAAAGAGAGGCTGGGAAACAATAGGCGATGCCAGGAAAACCGCTGGTAAGCTTGAACTAACGAACTGGCAACAAACAGACAGAGAACACAGGTATAAATACACAGGGGAAGATGGGCGACACCTGGAGGGGGTTGGAGACAAGCACAAGGACAGGTGAAACAGATCAGGGCGTGACACACCAGTCAAATTCCAATGTATAGTCCAGCAAACACTTTCACATGTAACTTCCAACTAAAAGTAACATTGCATTGATTGTATTGGCTGTCTGTCTACCTATAATTTTTATCTATCTACCCCCAACAATTTAATTTGTTGGATGCGTTCGATGTCTGTCCAAAATCAGCAAAAAAGATCAACAAAAAAGGCAAACATCGACTTTGATCAAGTGCTTCAGTGTTTGTGTACTACCTTAATCTCGTAGCAATTTTCAGTATTATATAATGATTTAAAGAGCAGACAAATAACAGGTCACAACTCCAAAGTCCAGTGAGCAGCAGACCAGGTCAGACCACGTCCTTTAACTCCTACCCTGTTTCAAACTAAACTGGATCCTGCCCTGAGTTGGACTGAATTGGAGTTGGATCTCTGTAGCCGTCTATGAGGGTGGAGTGTAGACTGACTGATCAATCGATTGGTGTATTGAAAAGGAGTGCTGTTAGGATGTACTGGTTTAGCCTAGCCGCCAGATTTGAACGTGTTTTAGCCAACCCCTCTTGGTTCCCTTGCCATCCCATATATTCAGTATAACAACAAATACGACAGAGTTGGCTAAAGCATAAACCATTCTGGCAACCGGGCTAGTACTGGTTAGGCCTTCTTCAGAGCCCTGCGCAGGTCAGTGTAGAAGTTGATGAGGGTGCTGGCCATGGCTGTGTCCACGGCAGACTGGGGGGATCATACCCCGGAGGTCTGTCTGAATGTACCCTGTCAGGAGGCTCTGGGCTGGGGTGGTAGTGCTGTCTGGGGTGGGCACACAGAACCAGCCACATGGGTGGTTGAAGCCCCGGACATAACTCTGGTGCTGCTCCTCATGCTCCACACTGATACCTGGTTGAGAGTGGAGACAGAAGAAATCTGTGGTCAGACAACTTTCTGGAGTGGACTTCCCGGTTCTCGCTAAAATAAGTTGACCCTGCATATAGACCTTGTGGAAAGGAAAGATAAAAGATGTACTGCCTAAAGTTTAGAACAATTTCAATGTTTCAGTTAAACACAACCTTTGGAAATTGAACAGAAAGGGAAACACCTACACAGACACAGAGCTATTACACACCTACACAGGCACAGAGCTAATACACACCTACACAGAGCTATTACACACCTAGAAAGAGTCGCAGACACAGAGCTATTACACACCTACACAGACACAGAGCTATTACACAGACACAGAGTTATTACACAGACTCAGAACTATTACACAGACACAGAGGTATTTAATAGACACAGAGCTATTACACAGACACAGAGCTATTACATAGACACAGAGCTATTACACAGACACAGAGCTATTACACAGAAAACATTTCCTGGATCATTAAATGTAAAACCTGTGAGCCTGTTTGGGATTCAGCATTTTAGTTAGATAATAATACTGTAGTTAGAAGAAAGCAGTGAACACCAGACTCCTTACACACAACACTTTAGTATTCATTATGCTACCTTCCCTTGTAGTTTCATCACTGCACATTGCTACTCACCGCAGGACAATAGTCCATCCTGGTAGTCTGTGGTGTAGGAGAAATCAATAAACTCTCTGGGAGCTATGATGTTCCACAGCTGGCCTGCAGTAGTGTACCTCATCACACAACAGCCCTGCAGACAGTCAGAGATAAACCTAGCCATTGATTCATTTGGGATAACATGCTAACTGTGACAAAGCCCTCTTATATAACCCAATAAGAAGATGGAATATCATTATTCTGACAAATTGAGTAATATTTAGGGCAGTGGGTGTGTGCAGTGTGCAGTCTACATGTATCTTTATGAGAGAAATAAGCTACTTTTGCCATTTGATCAAGTTATCAATGAAAACTTAAGGGATGATGGATTTACCTGATCGAGGGTTTCTATTATGTCCATTGCTGTCATCAAACTATCCCAGTCTAATCGATAAGGCCCAGGGCGTATGTAATCCACTATTCTATTGGGGTTATCGTCGACCATACCCTGGGCTTTATACCTGCAAGTTAAAACCATCACACATCAGATCAGACAAATAAACCTTCCCACTAGGTACACACTGGTTGAGTCAACGTTGTTTCCACGTCATTTCAATTAAATTATGTTGAACCAACGTGGAATAGACATTTAATTTATGTATGTGGAGAGTGGGATCCTTTTTCTTTTCCATCAATAAAAGGGAATGCATTGACTGCAATATGGCTAAAACACAGAATATAGGCATGATACTTGTGACTTCATGACCAGGGTCATTACTGAAAGAAGGCCCATACTTACAGATAGCCATGAAACTCCTCTGATGACTTTCTCCATACCGTGACATCTTTCTACAATGTAAGATTACAAAAAACATAAAGATAGTGGAAACCCCATAGAAGCAGAAGAAACATTCTGGTGCCAGTGCAGTTTTGCACACACAAAATTAGCTTAGGAGGAATTGAAAGTGTAAGTGGTTGAAGATAGCATATGGTGTCAATTAACTTTTGAGCCTACAGTATAGGAGGTGCTTAAATAGACTGTGAAAATACTGTATCACCCACCGATTTCTTGGCTACCCTCCACTCATTCTCGTCCAGGCTATGGTAAGAGATGAGGGTGTTCTGCAGTCTGGCTGTCAAAGCACTGGGTTCTTGCAAGCTTACCATTTTGATCCTATTCAAAACAACTTCAAACATCAATCCGCATTGTATATTATGAAACATAGGCCTATAGCAATTATGAGCAAATCTATATTTTATGGCTTATTTAGCACAGCTCAATTACCAGAACATTGTAAGCTTTTTAAAGATGATATGCTCATTTCAAAAGAGAAAACAGCGGCACAGTTTGACCGACCCTTTAGAAGCCGGTTCTTTTTGTTGAAATCTGACACCGCAATACCGCACAATTAAATCAGACAATTATCGCTCAGCTCACATAAGGTATTTCACCGAATAGTCCTTACCTTTGAATGGTGTTGCAATTTACGATAGTGGTTCAGTTTTCATGTATTTATAGTAGACACATCTGCAAACGGTGAGCGAAAATTATGTCCCTGTATGTGAAGGCTCCTCTATCACCCAATCAGAAGTGTAGTCGTTTCCTGTATTTGGTATGTTCCGTGTTCCTATTGGTCAGATGCTTTACTGTATATCGGACCATCGAGTGGGAGCTGTAGGAGAGGGTGGAGAGTTTATATTAACCTGCATGAATAGGTGCGCTCCTTTTGAAAGCTAATGTGTTAAACGGCATAGGTGGAACCAGTGTGTATAAACCCTGGATTGCTGATGCTATGTATTGGCCAATGGTCCATGCTATCTATAGGACATCCCTACTCAATGAAGTTGAAATTTAAAAAGGTTAAGGTAAGGGTTAAGGTCAGGGTTAGGTTAAGGGTTAAGATTCAGGGTTTAGTCGCAAGGATTCTGGATTGCACCGAGGAGAAGCTTTGAAGCCACATTGCCAAATATATATAAATATATATGGGAATATATATATATTTGTATTATTAACCCACACACCACCACCCCACTTCGGAGGACACATATCTTGTTTGTTTTACAGCTTTTCTGCTACATATACATATATTTTATATATACATATGCATTTTACATGTACATTTTACATACACATTTTGCATACACATTTTACATTCATGGTACTTTTATATAAAGCAATCATATACCAATAATACATTACATAAACTCTTTAATCCCACTTAAAGCCACTCTCAGCCCATCCCACCTAGCACCGTAGACCACCCTCGTTTGGTTTCCATGTGCTATTTTTCAATTGTGCTGTGATGTTTTACATACATTTTTAACCTTTCTAATAGTATAGTATCCACAGATTGAGAGCTAAAGATGAAAATCTTTCCTACGAGTATTATTATATTATTTATTGACTGACTATAGCTTTCCAAATCGCCCAACACTGCTATTTGTAAGGTACATTTTAAATTAATGTTGTGATTTTTTTACCATTCCTGAACCTGTGCCCAGAAACAAGCTATACAGGGGCAATACCAGAATAAATGATCTAGTGATTCTGTCTCTTCACAGAAAAATCTACAGAGCTGAGATTGTTGTATGCCCCATATATATATATATATATATATATATATATATATCATTCTGTTGGTGGCAAAAATGTTGTATAATAATTTAAATGGAAAAACTCCAAGTGTTGAATCAAGTGTTGTTTTTTGGACCAGTTCATAAACCACGTGCCATGGAATCGGTACATCGGATATCTCTTCCCATTTATTTTGCAACCTCTATGGCGCAGCTGTCAACATTTCTGTCCTCAAATAGAACTGGTATATATTTCTATTTATGCAAATTCAATTCAGCCAATTTGTATCTTTAATATATGGCCGGCAAACAAGTTCCCTACCTTTTCCCTTTTTCACTTGCCTCCTCCATTATTGTGGTAATGCTGCAATCAGTTGGTTATAAATTTGGATTGAGCAAAAGTTCCCATATACTTTTGATAGCTGCACATGTGACATAACTCGACCGTTTGTATTCATAATATCATTAATAAATATAATACAATAAAAATAAATCCATAAAGAATTATTTTTTATTAATCAGTATATTTCAGTTTAACCATAACATTTGTTGTAATATTTGTTCTATCATTTCTGGAGGATAAGACTGAAATTGTAACCAGCTTTATATGGCTTGTTTAAGAAAGGAAGATACTTTCAACACAATTTCATTTTCAATTAGTTGGAAATGAGAAGATGTAATCTGTATAAAGGCAAAAAGGCAATTTTTGAACAATGGATGACCCTTTCTTAATAATCTACTGGAGAACCATTTTGGGTTTAAATATAATTTATGTATGAGTGATGCTTTTAGTGAGAGGTTTAAAGCTTTAATATTTAATAATTTTATCCCCCCCAAACTCATATTCATTATATAAATAGGCACATTTAAAAAACAAAATATTTTTTGCTCATATGATTTAAAAAACGGAGTCCTCTGGAGTAGGCGGCGCCATTACTAAGTAAGTAAACTGTGATACGATCAAAGAGTTAATCAATGTGATTTCTCCATCAATACACATGTATTTACCTCTCCATGGTTGCAGAATCGTATCTATTTTTGCAAACTTTCTATTGAAATTGATTGTGGTAAGTTCATTTATATTTTTTGAGATCTTAATACCAGGTTGTCTACTTCATAATCCACCCATTTTATTGGAAAACTACAAGGTAGTGTAAACACTGTGTCTTTTAACAATCCAATACGTAATATGTCATAATTAATATGTCATAATTAGGTTTTAGTCCAGAGAGCCTAGAAAAGTGATCAAGATCTTCAATGAGACTGTGCAGGGTTTCAGAGTCATTGGCATACATTGATACTTTTGTTTTTATCCCCTGGATTTCTAACCCCTTGATGTTCCTGTTGGATCAAATTTGAATAGTTAGCATTTCAATGGCCATAATAAATAGATATGGGGACAACGGACAGCCTTGTTTTACTCCTCTTAAAAGCTCAATACTTTTTCAAAAGTAATCATTATTTACAATCTTACATCTGGGGTTGCTGTACATAACTTTAAGCCATTGTATAAAAGATTCACAGAAATTAAAGTATTCCAAGCATTTATATATAAATTCTAGTCGTACTTCATCAAACACCTTATCAAAATCTGCTATGAAGACCAGGCCTGGTATCTTTGATGCTTCACAATGTTCAATTGTTTCAAGTAATTGTCATATATTATCTCCAATATGTGGTCCATGTAAAAAAACCTGTCTGATCAGGATGAACAATATCTGGTAAAATCTTTTTTATTCTATGTGCTATGCATTTCACCAGGATTTTCAAATCACAACATTGAAGTGTTTTTAAATGGACTGGATCTTTATACTTACCACTTGGGTCCTGTTTTAGTAGTAATGAAATCAGACCTTCTTGTTGAGTACCTGAAAGTCTACCATTTTTATAGGAGTAATTAAAACATGCTAATAATGGATCTTTTAGTACATCAAAAAAGGTCTGATATACCTCTACTGGTATACCATCAAGTCCTGGTGTTTTTAAAGACTGAAAATATTTAATTGCCTCAAAAATGTCCTCTTCTGTAAGTTGGCCTTCACACTGGTCTTTCTGTACATCTGTTAAATTTACCTTATTTTTATTATTATTATTATTATTATTATTAGGAAAGAAATCCTTACATCATTCAGTGGAAATAGAGGAGACTGAAAAGAAAACATATGCTTAAAATATTTTGCTTCCTATTTCAAAATATAATTTGGTAAATGTAGATATTCCATAAAAAAATCTGCCATTTCCTGCTTCAATAGTAATTTACAACATTAACAATGTCTACACTGTATTTCCGATCAATTTGATGTTGTTTTAATGGACAATTTTTTTTTGCTTTTCTTTAAAAAAACAATGACATTTCTAAGTGACCCCAAACTTTTGAACGGTAGTGTATAAAACATAAAGAAAATAAAAGAAATACCTTATTTACATAAGTATTCAGACCCTTTGCTAGAGACTCGAATTGAGCTCAGGTGCATCCTGTTTCCATTGATCATCTTTGAGATGTTTCTACAACTTGATTGGTGTCCACCTGTGGTAAATTCAATTGATTGAACATGCTTTGGAAACGCACACACCTGTCTATAGTTGACAGTGTCAGAGCAAAAACTAAGCCATGAGGTCATAGGAATTGTCGGCAGAGCTCCGAGACAGGATTGTGTCGAAGCACAGATCTGGGGAAGGTATCAAAACATTTTTTGCAGCATAAATGGAAGAAGTTTGTAACAAGGGTTTTTCTTTATTTTCACAATTTTCTACATTGTAGAATATTATTTCTCTCTTTTTGTAGAGAAAAACTAATTTTGATTGGCTGGGCCTGTGGCGGTGCCCAGTCATATGAAATCCATAGATTAGGGCTAATGCATTTATTTCAATTGATTGATTTCCTTATATAAACTGTAACTCAGTAAAAACCGTTGAAATTATTGCATGTTGCGTTTATTATAAAATCATTCCAATCCAGAAGGCAAATGCAGTTTAGCGATATAAAAGAGCTGACTTTAGGACCATGTAGATGCCTGGGAGCGAGAGGGAAGGCTGTTTGTTTGCCGGCGGGCGTACTGGCTTTATGGATATCTCATCGAAACAGCTACCAGCATTGCTTTTTTCTCCAAGCAGTGCAGACGTAAAATGGCTGTAGTAGATGGCTTTGAAACTAGAGTTTTAATCCCGGCAGCAGTTAATTATTGAATGACATGAGTTTGTAGAATATTACGTACCCTAGTAGCCTATTTTAGAACCCAGAGAGTGAAATACTTACTCTCCTCTCCAACATGTAGCTCAGCATTGCCGAACAATCAGAATGTTGAACAAACTTAATTTCAATTTAATTTACATGTTGTCAGCTGATTTTTGTCCCTATGTCGGAGGTAATCAGATACAAAATATCCACAGGGAAGTGTTATCAACCAGACCTTCACTACGCTGGTCTGTTTATTGGTTTGCAATTCGCACTGTGACAAACACTTGCGCAATATGGCTGAGCCTACCGAACCACAGACTGAAAGTTGGCCCATGCAATCAGCAGGTAAATTTCACAAACACTTCCATCTGATTACATTCCTTTACATTATGCTACTGTTAACATATTGTACATCACCTGCAATGCCTTAGGAGATTGAAAATACAAGAGACAGAATTTACTTGCGCAGCAAAAAGTCGGGGAAACAACACTTTCCTGTGGATACCCTATTTGCACCTGGATACCATATTTCCACCTCATACTGTCAAAAGGACCAACGGCACAGACAACCGGTAAAGTACTTGTAAATATCATTTTATTCAACATTCTGGCTTGTATATACTCTTGCTTCTATTTTAGGCATACTTCTTTCAGACTGAATAACACAATCATACGGTAACCATGGTAACGGTCTGATGCTTAGGTAAGTCCCCTATTGACTGAGGTGAATGAAGCTACAGAAACAAGGTGATAATGTCTTTGTGTTTTAGATTTTGTAGAAATGCAGTAAATAAATGAGCTTAATTGTTTTGCTGAAATGACACCCCTGGATGCGCAGTGGCTTCAAACGAGCACCCCGTTCAGTCATTTATGGTTAATACATATCATTGGGTGGAACATACAGTTCTCTTTTGATGTCCCTCCTGGACATGCAGGTTTTTGGATCAAGTGCAAAATCCCTTCACCGGGGTAAACTGGCATGCAAAACGAATGCTATGTGCCCTAGGCTGAATTCCATTTTAAAACTTTATATTTAGCTTCTAATTGATGGCTTTTTCCAAATGTTTGGATAGGTTGAAAGGGCAGAGTCAAAGCATGTATTAAGGGAATTTAAACATTCTAAACCATCTGGCAGAGTTGTGACGAGGGAAAGGAGATTATTTCCCCTTTGGAATGCAGTAAGGTTGATACATTCAAATAATCACTTAAAGACAAAATAGCCTATTGTTAATTGCCAGCCAATCATGTTGGAATAATGAGCAATTAGGGTTAATGTACTTTAAAAAAAAATCAACTTTAATTTACTGGATAAAATAAATCAATAATGCAACTGCAAGATGATAACAACAAAACATCTATTTGACTCTATGTCCATTCAACTGGTCAATGAACTAGACACAGCTGTCTATTGGGGAGTTCCTGTTGACTGTTTATAAAAGGGTTGAACTGGTGTCATTGTAAACAACATAATCCCATTCAGTGTTTACACTACAAATGTCAGTTATTTAGCAATCAAGGGCATAGGCCTATTTTTGCTATTGCCTATTATTTAATGTTATTTAACTATCAATCAATTGTTCAGCATTGAGGGACGTTACACTCCTTTCTAAAAAAATGTTACATGTTAAAATACAACATCTCTCAGACCAATTTTAAAGGGAATTATATTGTCAGTTAAATCCTGATCTTGACAATGGAATCCCTTGTTTTGTCAACACGTGATGTCTATCAACTAGGCCTTCAAGAATGGCAGAGTAAATGGTGGTGTGTACCTTCAGTAAAATATAAAACCACATTTTTGTCTGGATATATCTCTTTGGGAAATGGATGGTGTCATTGAAAATGTGAGGTTTTTCAGGTTCGGACCTGGGAAAACTAAAGTTTTAACTATGCTTTGTGGAAGGTAAACATTTAAGGGGGAACAAATAGTTACTTTGGAGGTGACTAAAAGTGTTTGAATACAGATCCCCAAAAAGTATGACTTTCTAAAACCATTAGAATACACATCTGATAAAGCAAGTACCTTTATTTTATATTTCAATACCGATCTCGGGAAGTGACTACTTTTAAGAAACTATTGGATTGTCTGCCTTCAACTAACTATCTGGGACTGCATGTTGAAGATAGAAATAATGAATAGAGCACACACAATCTCCTATACTATTCCAATCTATTTGACAGTCATATTTGATATACACAATACATTTATATCTGAACATTCTGTAAATGTCCATTCACCTGAATGTCCATTGCCATAGGTGTACATAATCAAGTCAAACCAATGATATTTTGTACAGGTAAGTATAAATCAGTTGATGTTCAACTACTGTATGACTCTTTCAACATGCCACTGAAAAGGTTGAAAGTTGCAATTCATTTTATGATACATGAAATTACTGCAGAGAAATTCAAAGCCATCTGCAAACAGCAAGTTGGATGCTTAGCAAAAACAACTTGGAACCTCTGTCCATCTGCCAGTAAATGTTGTTTCAAACACACACTATAACATATTTAAAGAGACAGTTTGTATTCTGAGTAAACTAACATGATTTTCCACCAAACCTGGCTATAGATTTTTCAGTTTTGGGATATTTAGTTTCCTTTTGATACTTAATAGCCATATTTTGTAACCGTTAACATTCCACTTAACATAACTGTTCTTGTGCCTGTGTAATAAAACTGTCATTACTTTTGAAGCAACATTTTATTAGCATGTTACATAATTGGTAATTGCATTTTAATTGCTAGCAATGAGCTGAATTTTTAATTACTGTACACGAGGAATAATGACTGTCCTTATTCCACTTGTGAAATAACTCCATTGTGAAATTATAAAGCAATTTCCAAAGTCCTATGTAACAACAATGTCGCTATTGTCACAAAATTACTACACATGTATAAGAACTTGATGTCAAGTGTTACTGTATTACCTTGTCTCAATCATTATCATTATGAATATTTGTTGGTCATTTTTAAGCTGAAAAAGTGGTCTACTCTAATGTTGAGGTGATTCCATGTATTTAATTCTAGGCTATATTAAGATTCATATCTACGAGCCCTCCAAACCATGTGCTTATGGTCGTTATATTTCAACTCAACTGTTGTAGTTTTTGTTTTTTCATAAAATATTTTGTTTAAAAAAAAAGACATTTTGTTTTCTGAAAGACATATTCAAAATAAATAAAAAATTCTGAGACCTGTATTTGAATATCAAAGGAAATTATTGCCTTGAGTATTTGAAAAGATGGTATTTTCAAATAAACTAAAAAATACAACTTTTATGTTCAGGTTAACCTTAGTTATGTATCCCAAGATGTACAGTAATACATTATAAATGCTGTTGAAAGGAAATTAATTTGATCCATCTCGTCATCACCCCTAATGTCTTACCCTTTCTGATTTCAATATTATCAGATGTAATAGTTTATAGATAATTGGTAATCCCAACAAGATTCTGAATAATGGAATTCTTTAACAAGTTTTGCCCCTAATAAGTTATCTTCCCTGATGGATCTGTAGAAGTCTCCAATGGGTGTACAAGTAAAGTCTCAATGACAGAAGCTAGAAAATACTTTTGACCGATAGTAGCATCCTTCAAGTAGTGTCCACTATTTGTTTCCTCATCAGCCCTATTGATCCTAGGCTATAGCCTACTTCCCAGGCCCAATGGTTGTTGGTGTAATGCCTCCTTCGTGCATTGTGGTACTGCCTTTATCGTGTGTGTTTTCAGGGTTAGATCTGTTGACCAACATGAAGATGGCTACTAGAATTACAATTATGGCCAAGGCTGCAACAACAGCAATGAGCTTCCATTTGGCCTTGATGTTGTCACATTTCTTCTGCTCCTTCACCTTCATTGAGGTCTTGTGGAACGACTTGCTCTAAACAAACAAACAAACCAATCAAGCACTAAAGTCAATTCACCGTTCTGACAAAACACCACTGTCTATCTTGAACACCAAAAAGGACCTCCAGTTGTGGAAGGCTTGGCCAGAGTGAGGTCTGAACAGCTTTTATATTAAAAAGTGATGCATCTGAAGAAAATATCTGAATTGGATCAGATCAGTGATCAGAATAAAAATGGTATCAGTGCAAGCGTGTACATTTTAAAAAAATAAATAATAATTAAAAAGCAATCCCAGTCTCACTTTTAACTTCAGTTCCTCAGCCCTTTCGTCAAGGTCCTGCAGTTTCTCCTTGCGTTCCTCGGTCTTCTCCATGTTGTCCATCATGATGACCTTCACCTCCTCCGCCTCCTCTTGAGCCTGACGCAGCCGACTGTTCTTCTCAGGCTGAGAGAGATGGCACGTGAATTAAATATATTTTGATAAAGCACTTTTCCTACAGTTCTGTCAAAGCGCTGGTAAAGTTTTCAACATCATAACAATACGGTGTATGTTAAACTCATGAACTGGGTTGAAAAACATATGAACTGGATACTGCATATATTACAACACCACACCATGTTTATTGAAAATATAATGAGCCTCCTGCTTGTAACAGAAATTTTGAAGATGCAGCTGTCAAGGAATATATATATATATATATTTAAATAAAAAATAATTGTTGGCTACAGCAAAATAATGCATGCAGTGGTATTTATGGATGTTTTTATTCAACAAAATATGAAGATAAATGATACCCTTTCAAATATAATGTATTTGTCAAATCAATTCCACATTTGATTGAACCATGTTGTTCTGAAAACTCAAATTAATATTATGATCTATTTTACAATATGTTGTGTCTGTTTTGATTTACAGTAAGTAAATCGTATGATACACCGCTGAAATATGAATAGGCCTATATGTTAAATTGTTATCCTGTAGGTGCAATAAAATGTGCGACCTCCAGGTAGGCAAGGATATGCAGGGCTATGTCTCAAAGTATACTGTCGTCCTCTATCCATCTCCTCATCTGCGCAATGTCTGAAAACGAAACTGTAAAATAAATCCCGATGTAGCATGTGAATTTTAATCTTACCTGTTTGTCATGTTCTTTGCAATCACTACACTACAGTCGAATGGAGAGGGACGAGCAGAGGAACCCACTTTTGGCTATTGAGATGCACCCAAGGTGAATGCTCAAACAAAGCAGCGTTTCAAACACGCATTTAATTAACCACTTGTAAATGGCGTTTACTAAATATTCTATATTATCATAAAATATAGACTAGGCTATATATGAATCCTCCCTAGTCTCAAAAGTAATGTCATAAAACATTATTCTGTCAACAAAGGCATAACGAAAGTGGAAGTAGTCCATGCATCTGAAGTTAAATTCCAAATGATAATAAATCGTTTTTGAATGTCACACAAAACAATATTCCCCTTTCTTGATTTACTTTGGATTAACAGCTTACCATGTTTCTGCACGATCTTATTGTTATCCCGAGAATAAATAATGTATCCGAGTCGGTGCAAAGTCGAGTAGAAAGTATTCTAGTTGGGAGAGAGCGTGAAGACTTTCGGGATTTATGCTGCGTTCAAGTGCTGGTTGGAACTAAGAAACTCGGAAATCTCCGACTTGCTAACTGGTTGACGGCACGTGTACTTCAACCATTTGGACATTTCTGAGTTACCTATTTCGGACTAGCATGTGAATGCGGCATTACTCACTCCGCCTCGTTCGTGATAGTGAACTGCTCTGCACATTATTTTTACCACATTTTTTCTGCAGACTGACATATCGTAGAAGGAAGAGGAGGGTAACCTTCCTCCCTGGTTGACTTTGCATAACTGTTCTATTGCAGCTTGAAAGAATCACAGGGAAAAGTTATTATATTGTATATATATTCCAATCTATTATACAGTTATTCTACTCACATTAAAGCATAGTCTACACTTTATAGTGTAAATTATCTGCCGAAATTGTTGCAACCCCTATTACTAGCCTGTTCAACCTCTCTTTCGTGACGTCTGAGATTCCCAAAGACTGGAAAGCAGCTGCGGTCATCTCCCTCTTCAAAGGGGGTGACTCTCTTGACCCAAACTGCTACAGACCTATATCTATCCTACCCTGCCTTTCTAAGGTCTTTGAAAGCCAAGTTAACAAACAAATTAACATTTCGAATCCCACCGTACCTTCTCCGCTATGCAATCTAGTTTCAGGGCTGGTCATGGGTGCACCTCAGCCACACTCAAGGTCCTAAATGACATCATAACCGCCACACTCAAGGTCCTAAATGACATCATAACCGCCATCGATAAGAGACATTACTGTGCAGCCGTTTTCATTGATCTGGCCAAGGCTTTCGACTCTGTCAATCACCACATCTTTATCAGCAGACTCGACAGCCTTGGTTTCTCAAATGATTGCCTCGCATGGTTCACCAACTACTTCTCCAATAGAGTTCAGTGTGTCAAATCAGAGGGCCTGTTGTCCGGGCCTCTGGCAGTCTCTATGGGGGTGCCACAGGGTTCAATTCTTGGGCCGACTCTCTTCTCTGTATACATCAATGATGTCGCTCTTGCAGCAGGTGAGTCTCTGATTCACCTCTACGCAGACGACACCATTCTGTATACTTCTGGCCCCTCTTTGGACACTGTGTTAACTACCCTCCAGATGAGCTTCAATGCCATACAACTCTCCTTCCGTGGCCTAAAACTGCTCTTAAATGCAATGTTATAGAAATTTTGTTCTCAATGTTCACAAACTGAACTTCAATTAAACAAACTCTGTCTGTTACCCAGTATTTGTAAGATACTGGTTGAAATAAGACAGACAGAAGCCCAGTCTACAATGTTCAAATATCAAATTGTTTATTCAGGAGAGCTCTGAGCTCTAAAAGGTGTACACAGTCTCTTATATGGTACAATGTTGAAATACAAAATACAAAGGCCCCACCATTTTCCCCACCCTTTCCAGGAAACAGTGTTTTCCCATAGTACCCATTCATTCCTTATCACAATCTTTGCAACATAAGTCAAACTTGGGTGACTCTTTAACTATCCCTCCTGTCTTCAAGGACAGGAGCCTCTCGTATGTGTCTGGTAGAATCAAAGAATTCTTTGTTCTCCCAGATACTCCCTAGATGAAGTCGTACCAGCCTGTTCCACTTCTACACACAAAGTTAATATCTAGACACACACACATCAATTGGACTACCATCTGTCATACAACCCTATCTCTATTCCATACATTTTCAGAATGGAATATTCTTAGATGTACAAACATTTAGTCATAACCATAAAATCTATAACATGCAAGCAAAACTAAATGCATGCTCTTCAACCGATCGCTGCCCACACCTGTCCCCCCGTCCAGCATCACTACTCTGGACGGTTCTGTCTTAGATTATGTGGACAACTACAAATATCTAGGTGTCTGGTTAGACTGTAAACTCTCCTTCCAGACTCACATCAAACATCTCCAATCTAAAATTAAATCTAGAATTGGCTTCCTATTTCGCAACAAAGCATCCTTCACTCATGCTGCCAAACATACCCTCGTAAAACTGACCATCCTATCGATCCTTGACTTCGGTGATGTCATTTACAAAATAGCCTCCCAATACTCTACTCAACAAATTGGATGCAGTCTATCACAGTGCCATCCGTTTTGTTACCAAAGCCCCATATACCACCCACCACTGCGACCTGTACGCTCTCGTTGGCTGGCCCTCGCTTTACACTCATCGCCATACCCACTGGCTCCAGGTCATCTACAAGTCCCTGCTCGGTAAAGCCCCGCCTTATCTCAGCTCGCTGGTCACCTTAGCAGCACCAACCCGTAGCACGCACTCAAGCAGGTATATCTCACTGGTCACACCCAAAGCCAATTCCTCCTTTGGCCGACTTTCCTTCCAGTTCTCTGCTGCCAATGACTGGAACAAACTACAAAAATCTCTGAAACTGGAGACACTCATCTCCCTCACCAGCTTTAAGCACCAGCTGTCAGAGCAGTTCATAGACCCCTGCACCTGTTTATAGTCCATCTGTAAATAGCCCAACCAACTACCTCATCCCCTACCGTATTTATTTATCTTGTTCCTTTGCACCCCAGTTTTTCTACATTGCACATTCATCTACTGCACATCTACCATTCCAGTGTTTAAATGCTATATTGTAATTACTTTGCAACCATGGCCTATTTATTGCCTTACCTTCCTTATCCTACCTCATTTGCACTCTTTGTATATAGATTTGTTTTTTCTACTGTATTATTGACTGTATGTTTGTTTTACTCCATGTGTAACTCTGTGTTGTTGTATGTGTCGAACTGCTTTGCTTTATCTTGGCCAGGTCGCAGTTGTAAATGAGAACTTGTTCTCAACTTGCCTACCTGGTTAAATAAAGGTTAAATAAATAAATAAAATAAAATGGCTAGGTTTATTGATAAGGGACTTTTTCCATGGCTACCCATGATATATTCACATGATCGTTTTATATTTGTTTGTTCAAATGTCATCTGTGTACTGTTCGTTCAATCAATTTCCGAATTTATACAACTAAAACGGATAATCATTTCGACTGCATGAATTCATTTGTTTATGTCGTCCACAAGATTGAACAGAGACTGTGTGGCCATAGAGAGGAGGGACTGCAACATGATACGTCGCTAGCTGTTTTCAAAGTAAAAGCTGTGTTACTGATATTACCTGAACATATCCAGCTAGCTAGCTTTCACAGGTTAGTTATAAATTAAAGTCACCAATAAGTAACATTAGTTAGTTAGCTAACGTTAACTGACTTCAATTATTGTTGGCTTTACAGACCGACAAAACAGGGAGATTATATTAAAAGCCACCAAGCATTGAGCTAAAGCTAGCTAGCTATCATACCAAACAGGTGTGTGTGTATGCGTGCGTCTGTCTATGGTAGGTTACAAGGATCGTTCAAGACTATCCAGCCCCAGCTAACACGGCTTGACATACCGAGTTTTGACCATGACACTTTCTCTGCCATCAGGTAAGTATGAATTAATGATCAACAATTGTCTACTCTATATGGTGTAGGTAGGTGGTAATTCCCTCCACCTAATAATGGCAGAGATTTAAGGAAGTAAAATGGATCGTTCAATCATTCTCAATGGTAGTTCGTGAGTATATCTGTAGAGAAATAGGTGGGCATACTGCGTATGGCCACTACTACACCTGCACCACTGCATGAGATTGAAGCTGGTTTGGTTGACAGTGACACTACACATGTACAGGCAGGCACAACACTTCTGACATTCCCTGCCTTGCATGGTATGGCTTTGTATATACTAGAGCAGGTATTCCCAAACAGGTACGCCAAATAAAAAATTTAAAGTAAAAAAATGTGACATTTCTTCACATTTTCAAACAGTCCATTTATATTTTCCAGGGCTATACATTTGGGTGAGTTTTTTTTTCTCGCCTGAGTAGCCTCGTTTCACTGCCCATAATAAAATGAAACCATCTAGTATTCAGTGCAATAACAACACAATGTCAAATACAGGTAGCCTAGTCAAATAATTAACATCCAATCACATTAACCATTACTCTCTCGCAGGAATTCCACTAACGGTCCATATGTAGCCAAACGTAGCTGCTGCTCATGTTGCTATCTGTACTGATGGCGCAAAAGCCATGACAGGTAGACATAGTGGAGTGGTAACGCACGTGCAAGCAGTTGCTCCCGACGCCACTTGGGTACACTGCAGCATCCACCGGGAGGCTCTTGCTGCCAAGGGAATGTCTGACAGCTTGAAAGACGTTTTGCGCTGGTTATCAAGGGGCAAATTACTGACACTTTTTTTTTTTATTGAGAGATGAGCTTAAAGTTTTCTTTACTGACCATAATTTTCACTTGTCTGACTGCTTGCATGATGAGTTTCTCACACAATTTTCTTCTCGCCTGAATGATCTGAATCTAGGATTACAGGGACTCTCCACAACTATATTCAATGTAGGGACAAAATTGAGGCTATGATTAAGAAGTTGGAGCTCTTCTCTGTCTGCATTAACAAGGACAACACACAGGTCTTTCCATCATTGTATGATTTTTTTGTGTGCAAATTAACTCAAGCTTACAGACAATGTCAAATGTGATATAGCGAAGCACCTGAGTTGGGTGCGCAATTACACAGGAACTTTCCCGCGAAACGGATTACACAAACAACTGGATTCGTTATCCTTTTCATGCCCTGCTTCCAGTCCACTTACCGATATCTGAACAAGAGAGCCTCATCGAAATTGCAACAAGCTGTTCTGTGAAAATTGAATTGAATCAGGAGCAACTGCCAGATTTCTGGATTGGGCTGCGCTCAGAGTATCCTGCCTTGGCAAATCGTCTGTTAAGACACTGATGCCCTTTGCAACCACGTACCTATGTAAGAGTGGATTCTCGGCCCTCACTAGCATGAAAACTAAATACAGGCACAGACTGTGTGTGGAAAATAATTTAAGACAGACTCTCTCCAATACAACCAAATATTGCAGAGTTATGTGCATCCTTTCAAGCACACCCTTCTCATTAATCTGTGGTGAGTTATTTAACAATTTTTGATGAACAAATAAGGTTTTATATGTAAGATGGCTAAATAAAAGAGCAAAATTATTGATTATTATTTGTGCCCTGGTCCTATAAGAGTTCTTTGTCACTTCCCACGAGCCAGGTTGTGACAAAAACTCACACTGATTCTTATGTTTAATAAATGTAACGTATAGTGTGTGTGGCAGGCTTACAATGATGGCAAAAAAAAACATAATTTGAGAGTGCGCTGACCCTGGTGGTAGAGGGGGTATGCAGCTGGAAGTTGAATGTTTGAAGGGGTACTGGACTATAAAAAGTTCAGGAACCAATGTACTAGAGCACTCAAATTCAACTCTGGACCTCAAAGCCAGTTCCACTACCCTTTTTCACATTTTGTTTCATTCTTCCACTCTAATCAGGGACTGATTTAGACCTGGGACACCAGGTGGGTGCAATTCATTCTGGTAGAATAGAAATCCAACAGGCTCTGGACCTCATAGGGCAGAGTTCCCCACATTTTGTTTTTGTGCTAACACTACACAGCTGATTCAAATTATCAACTAATCATCAAGCTTTGATAATTTGAATCAGTTGTGTGCTGTTGGTATGGTGCAGGGTCAATAGGGTCAAAGTAGTGGAATGGGCTAGTGGGTTTTTAGAGTGTAGGTGGCAGCTGCAGATAAGTGCCTGGGTGTATGATATTTTATTGCAGAAGACATAAGATGTTTTTGTGATTTTGGATGAAATAGTGGTATATAGGTGTAGGGTGGGCTGGTGGTGCAATTAAAATTGTATGTTTTTTTTCCCTTTTTCTTTTGCATCACAAATGTACTGTGATTGAACATACACTACCACACAGTAGGTGGTTGCACGCACAAACAAAATGTGTGAACGCCATTATACCGAAGAAGAATCCTCAGCTGTAGTGTTAGGGCAAAAAACAAATCGTCCATCCCTTGGTGTCCCGAGGACCAGGTTTGGAGAACACTGTTGGGGGCTAAGAGTTGAATACCACTATACTAGAGTATAATTATATTTTTCTAGAGGGACAGGGACTGTGTGTAATGTGCGATTTTAACTAAATTCACTTTGTATTTTACTGTGTAGAATCTTCGTTCTCCGTAGAGACGCTGGATGAAGAATTATACTCCTATCCTGCACATGTTCAGGAGAGAAGAACATCCATAGACATGGAGCTGCTGCAGCAGATAGACCACTTCCTACAGGTAACGAGCACACACATGGTAATCATTTCCGCATAGAAAGGTTTAAAGTCTGCACTGAGAATCTTAGGAGGTTTCTTTGTGTGCGCATGTGTCTGTGTGGTGAGTTAAGGTGGCAGTGTTTCCTGATCTGCTCTGTTAGAGGGTATGTATCTGAAGGCTCTAACCTGTATCTGTGTGTAGGAACTGAGGCAGACTGTCGTATCCTCTGTCCACTCTGAAGGGGTTAGTGGGTGAAGGCTCTAACCTGTATCTGTGTGTGGGAACTGAGGCAGACTGTCGTACCCTCTGTCCACTCTGAAGGGGTTAGTGGGTGAAGGCTCTAGCTTGCTGCTCCCTCTGAGGAAGAACGTCCTGAAAAACATGACCTTCCTTTCACCAGGACACACACATCTCAACCTCCATGTTGTTTTAGTCACTGCCCTACTTGTTTTTTTTGTGTGCGAGGTAAGTGTGTTCACTGTTCTATGTGTGTTCTCAGTTGTTGTGATTTCATTTCTAGACACTTCCACCCAACTGCGCGATGAGTCTGGTGGGCCAATGCGTCAAACTGTGGTCATAAAGAGCTGGGGTGGAGAGGACAGTGGACTCAGTGGAGGACATCCCAGCCACTTGGCAGTGTTGGCACTGCTACTTCCCACATGACAGGTAAGTGAACATCTACTTATACAATCAGTCAATCAAAAGTGTATATATGGCCTTTTTCTTTTTACATCAGCAGTTGTCACAATGTGCTTTTACAGTAACCTGGCCTACACAAGGGGAACCTGGGACACACTGCTCCTGCCATCTTTCTCTCTGTGTGATGTCATCCTGTTTAGACACCTGGCCAGCCAAGTGCAATTGGGCTCTCCTGTCCCAAATACATACACACACTATTAGGAATGTTCCCCCTTTTTACATGGTTGTGTGTCAGAGGTGAGGGATGATAAGCCAGTGTTTGAGAAGAGGTGTCTGGTGTGGGAGGATGACCATTACCTCCTTCTCTCACCTAGCCCCTTACACTTAAACCACTAACCCCTAAGTTTTCAACATGACCTGACCTGTGTGTTACAGGAGGAGTTGAAGGCGGAGCATGCCTCCAATTTGCGAAGCCATCATGCACCCGGCATGATGGCTGACTTCTTTGCAGTTCCTGTTACTTCAAAAACCGAGCGACGCCTTCATGTTCACCCGCCGACCCCCGAAGGGCACCTTCAACACCACCTCACCTTGACGACACTGTGGCTGAATCTCAATAGTCTAGTTAGTAGCTTCCTCTCAGTCACTTTAGGGAGGACAATACTGCTCTGGTTACACTAGTCTGTACAGAGGCCCTTGATCATCAAATATGAACGCTTTTATGGATGTTTTGTCTTATTTTGTGACACTGTTTTTACTGTCTTTTTGTTTGTATTGGCCGCACTTAAACACATTTCAATTAACTCTGTTGATATTGCAACAGTTGTCTGTTGGCGTGACTAAATTTCATGTCCTGTATATTTTCCATGCTTTTTCTTTTTAAGAACTTCATCCTCGAGTGTGATAATTTCAGTAACAGCTACTTTACTTTGGCTCTGTTATCACCCCATAAATGTGTATGAATGAAAGTAATGCTATGTCTATGATCTGGTTTCTGAGTGGAATACTTTGCTGAGCCTACTTTCAACTGGCCTTTTGTATTTATTACGAATCCCCATTAGCTGCTGCAAAGGCAGCAGCTACTCTTTCTGGGGACCAGCAAAATGAAGGCAGTTATAAACAATTAACAGATTTTACAACACACGAAGTGTGCCCTCAGGCCACTACTCTACCACATATCTACAACATAAAATCCATGTTTGTTATTGTCTGTTCACAGTCCCCGCTGTTCCAGAAGGTGTATTTTTATTTGATTTTTAAATAATTTTACTGCTTGCATCAGTTACTTGATGTGGAATAGAGTTCCATGTAGTCATGGCTCTATGTAGTACTGTGTGACTCCCATAGTCTGTTCTGGACTTGGGGACTGTGAAGAGACCTCTGGTGGCATGTCTTGTGGGGTATGCATGGGTGTCTGAGCTGTGTGCTAATAGTTTAAACCGACCGCTCTGCACATTCAACATGTCAGTACTCACAAATACAAGTAGTAATGAAGTCAATCTCTCTACTTTGAGCCAGGGTAGATTGACATGCATATTATTGTTTGCTCTCCGTGTACATTTAAGGGTCAATTGTAATTTTCCAAAGTCCCTCTTTGACCACCTGACCACACAACTGAACAGTAGTCCAGGTGCGACAAAACTAGGGCTTGTAGGACCTGCCTTGTTGATAGTGTTAAGGCAGAACCGCGCTTTATTATGGACAGACCTAATTTTAGCTACTGTTGTATCAATATGTTTTGACCATTACAGTTTACAATCCAGGGTTACTCCAAGAAGTTTAGTCTCAACTTGCTCAATTTCCAACTTATTTATTACAAGATTTAGTTCAGGGTTTGTCCCTACCAAATTAGACAGGACAACATGGTTTTGATGTCCTTTTTAATCTTTAACCCCTAGTTCTGATTCAATCACAAAGGAATGAAGACCAAGAGCTTGTCTTGGGGGGAAGCTGATAATGTTGCTAAGGACCATTAGGCATGGCAAGTGCTTGTTGCTGCCTTATGCTCCCCAGAGGGCAAAGTACTGTACTTTCTATAGTCCTTGTCTCTAATGCTGAAAACCCAGTGTGTAACACATCCTGTTGGATGAGCAAGGACTATCAGCTAAATTAAACGCAAATTCCAAAAGACTATAGTGTGACCTACAAACTGCTTTCATTATGGCAGTCATTGAGAAGGTCAGAGATCACTCACCTCTGCATACAGCGCAGGCAAACGTGTCTTTCAGAACCTTCTGCAGAAAGATTTGCTGGTGGCGCCTGGACATAGGCCACCACTGCAGGAAGCTAGTTAGATGCAAAAAAACACTTCCTCTATCTTGCTATAAACCCTCTTGAGGGAAAAGGTGTATTCCTCTCTGTGGAAGGATCTGACCCTTTTTTTCAATTTTTGCCTAAAATGACATACCCAAATCTAACTGCCTGTAGCTCAGGCCCTGAAGCAAGGATATGCATATTCTTGATATCATTTGAAAGGAAACACTTTGACGTTTGTGGAAATGTGAAAGGAACGTAGGAGAACATAACACAGATCTGGTAAAAACTTTTTTTTATTTGTTTTGGACCATCGTCTTTGAAATTCAGGAGAAAGACCATAATGTATTATTCCAGCCCAGGTGCAATTTAGATTTTGGCCACTAGATGGCAGCAGGATATCTGCAAAGTTTTAGACTGATCCAATGAACCATTGCATTTCTGTTCCAAATTTTGTATCAAGACTGCCCAAATGTGCCTAATTTGTTTATTAATAACTTTTCAAGTTCAAAAGTCCTCAAACAATAGCAATTGTATTATTTCACTGAAATAGCTACTGTAAATTGGACAGTACAGTTAGATATCAGAGTTACACATGGAATCAACAAACGTGGTCGAGTGAACGCTGGCGCACCTAGTTGCCGCTGCTCGCTACCTCTTTTTTAACTTTTAACTTTACAGACTCACTTTATGGTTCTATGACCTAATTGGACAGCTCTCGTCGCCCTCTACGTTCCACCAACCGGGCTGTTGACCACAGTGTGTAAGCCCGCCTAGCTCGGTCGGCTAGCACTCCCACCAGCTGTGACAACACCGCACTCAACTTCGCTCTGCTCAACATCCGCTCACTGACAGACAAGGGACATTTCATCCAGGACCTCATCTCTGATCGTCACCTAGACCTTCTTTGTTTAACTGAGACATGGCAACAGCCCAACGACTTTTCTCAGCTGAATGAATCCACTCCTAGTGGGTTTGTTTACATCTGTCAACCCGGTGGCTCTGGCCGGGGAGGAGGTCTCGCGATAATTTATTGTGAGAAGTGGAAAGTCTCGCCGGTGTCCGTGCCTGTCTCTAGCTCGTTTGAATCTGCTGTCTGTAAGTTGTCTGGTCCCACTCCAACCATCATTGCTACTGTCTACCGTCCCCCTAAACCGAATAGTGAATTTTTAAATGATTTTTCTGCTTTTCTCACTCAGTTATCTTCTCTCTCACCAAACATAATACTGCTGGGTGATTTTAATATTCACATGGACAATATCAATCTGCCTATTACTAAAGACTTCACTTCCTGCTTAGAGACCTTTGGATGCCAGCAACATATTAATTTTCCCACACACTCCAAAGGACATACTCTGGATTTAATCTGCTGCTCTGGTGTCACCCCTTCTGACCTTACAGCTGTTGAACTCCCCATAACTGACCATTTTTTCCTCTCATTTACGGTGGAACTCACTCTCTCCATCTCTAAAATATCACGCTTCATTTCATTTCGGAATATAAAGAATATCAATCCCGCCACACTCACTTCAAGTATCCACTTCTTCTGCCTCCCTGACACTCACAATCTATCCACCTCTGATGATCTGGTCTCTCACTACAACACTGGACTCCATAATATTCCAAATTCCCTTGCTCCGTAAAAAACCCGATCTGTTTCTTTTTCTGTCTCCACCCCTTGGTTCACCCCCGATCTTCGTCTCTTGAAAGCCAAAGGTCGGCAACTTGAACGTCTCTATAGAAAAACTGGTCTCACTATTCACAAAGAAATGTACAATAACCACATCTTACATTATAAGGACTCTGTTGCTAGCACCCAAACCCACTATTACTCCAGTATAATCATTGCTAATAAAGGAAACTCCAAGTCACTGTTTTCCCTACTTAACAATATCACCCAACCCCAGAACTTTCTCCCCCCTCACTTGTATACAACCTCCTACTGCAACTCCATTGTCATTTTTTGAAAAAATCAAAAACATCCACCATCACCTTGGATCTATCCCTCACCTCAGCATCTCAGTCGACTTTCACCCATCCACACATTCATTTTCTTCCTTCCAGCTACCCGCTATTTCAGAAATCACAGAACTTATCAGGAAATCCAAGCCTTCCACTTCTCAACTTGACCCCTTTCCCACACAACTTGTTAAAGCTTGCCTTTCCTCCCTGGTACCCCTCATTTCTGCTATCATCCACTCCTCTCTCACTACTGGAACTGTTCCTACATCTTTCAAAACTGCTGCTATTACCCCAATTTTGAAAAAAATTGGTGCGGATCCCTCCGACTTCAACAACTTTCATCCTGTATCCAATTTACCATTCATTTCCAAAATTCTTGAAAAAACAGTTTCCTCTCAACTCCATTCTCATCTATCCCACAATAACTTGTATGAACAGTTCCAGTCCGGTTTCCGTCCACTTCATAGCACCGAAACAACACTTATCAAAATCACCAATGACCTCCTTATGGCAGCTGATTCTGGACTTCTTACCATCCTCATCCTCCTCGATCTGAGTGCAGCCTTTGATACCATCAGTCACACCGTCCTCCTCAACAGCTTATCTTCCATCGGCATTATCTGGTTCACATCTTATCTCTCTGGCCACACTCAGTTCATTCAACTTAAATCTTTTACATCCAGTCCCTCCACCGTCACTTCTGGTGTGCCCCAGGGCTCTGTCCTGGGGCCCTTACTTTTCATCGTTTATCTCCTGCCCCTGGGCAATATCTTCCGCAAATTCAATATTCAATTCCACTGTTATGCTGATGACACCCAGCTCTACTTTTCGACCAAACCCTCGTCCACTCTCCCGCCCACCTCCCTCCATCTCGGAAATAAAAACCTGGTTTTCCCAAAACTTCCTCAAATTAAACAGTAATAAAGGTTCTCCTTATTGGCACTAAATCTACTTTATCTAAAACCGGCAGTTTTTCTCTTAATATTGATAACTCCTCCGTTTCACCCTACCCACAGGTTAAGAGTCTGGGTGTCATCCTTGACAGCACATTATCTTTTCAATCGCACATTAATAACATTACACGGTCTGCCTATTTCCATCTACGAAAACATCAATCGACTCCGCCCCTCCCTTACCCCCCATATTGCCGCCGTCCTTGTCCACAGTCTCGTCACTTCCCGTTTGGACTACTGCAACTGTCTCCTTTTCGGCCTCCCTCATAAATCCCTCCATAAACTTCAACTGGTCCAGAATTCAGCTGCCCGCATCATTACTCGAACCCCCTCCATTCATCACATCACTCCTGTTCTCCAACAGCTTCACTGGCTCCCGGTCCAGTTCCGTATATCCAATTCAAAGTCCTTCTGTTAACATTCAAGTCCATCCATAAACTCAACCCCCATATTTGTCTGATCTCCTCCAGGGTCCAACTTCCACCCGCTCCCTTAGATCCTCTTCCTCCATACACCTGTCTGTCCCCCCCGCCCGTCTCACTACTATGGGGAGCAGAGCATTCAGCCGCTCTGCTCCCCGTCTCTGGAACTCATTACCATCCCAACTCAGAAACATCAATTCATTTTCCCATTTCAAATCACAACTCAAAACACACCTGTTTAAAACTGCCTATCTCACTTGACGTCAATTGCTCTGCTTCTTTTGTTGTTTTTAATGCTGTTCTATGCTTTTAAATGTCTTATGTTTCCCTGTACGGTGTCCTTGAGTGTCGAGAAAGGCGCCTTAAATAAAATGTATTATTATTATTATATCAGATATGTCTATGTCCTGGGAAATGTTCTTGTTACTTACGTACAACCTCATGCTAATCGCATTAGCCTACGTTCGCTCAACCGTCCCGTGAGAGACCCACCAATCCTGAAGAAGTAATGGCTTAAAAGAGATTAAAACAAAAATTTAGATGCAGGGCAACATCTTCTGAATATCATGTCCTTGTAAATTAACAAAACAGTCATTTACTGCCACACATCAGCTTGGCAGCAAACTTGCACCTAAACCCAATTTCTTGCACAACCCACGCTTCTTACATCTAAGTTCCATTGCTTATCCACACCCCAACATATTAGTATTGATACAATCCAGTCTAGACCTTTGATGACATTGTTTGACCATAGTTTCATGTTTATTTGCAGATAAATAATTTCCTTATACCAAATGTTTTCCTTCAATAACCCTACTCTTTAATGAGTCTGGAATAATTACCTACATGACGCAGGTGCATTTCTATGAATAACTGATAGAAACCAGGCATATCAATGTATATAAGAACACAAATAAAGAATCAAATTGATATTTTCTACAATTGGAAAACTAGGGGGGCAACAGTTGCCATATTTTTTGCTTCAATCTCCCCATGTCCTGGAGCATCAGAGTAGATTGGGCGAACAGATCCTCCTGACATTTGCTGTTGGCCGTTTTAGCTCAAGGTCCTACTCCACCCTTTGATGCTTGGAGCTCTTTAACTGGCTATTAACCCATAGTTGGGGCAGTGGTTGGGCGTGTCCACATGCCAGTGGGCATGCACATTACTCCTCTATGGCCCACTGCTGCTGCAAGATCGCATGTAGTTTAGCCTAAGTCGTAAGTTGGTTAGTTACCATATGTTTTGCCATGAGGAGGCACAGCAAGGGTCTTGGTAGTGGAGAGGCTACTGTCAGGGGAAGTCTTACTACATCTAGTTCAAGCTATGGCCCTTGACAACTGCACTTGACGCACTACTTACCCTGTGGTAGAACCACCAACACAACTCAAGTAGGGATACAAAACTTTTGTACAGTGGAGTACATTTATTTAGGAAATTATACTCACTTTTGCAGCACAATACATTATATGAATAGGATTGACTGGGGATAGCAGGAGGATGAAAAACAATCTATGCTTGATCCGAAAATGGGGTCCGGAGGCTCCATACGGAGGGTGTGAGACAATTGTGGAGTGTCTGGAGGCTTGCGGAGGCCAAATCGAGCTCTGAAAGGCGATGCCTTGCGCCTCAAAGGCTTTTCATGGTCAATCCGAAATTTGCAGTGGCTGTAAAGCATTTACTGCAATGCCTCTCTGCAGAAGTCAGCATTTCTCATACTTCTTGTGCTTTGAGGAGCTGTCATGCTGCATCCAATAAATTGGACTGTACCGCACCACTCATAGTGATTCAGGGCTAATCGCTATAGCCATCCAGATAATTACAAGCAACTGGCTAAAGACCTTACCTATTCTAAGATGTTGCAGTCTGTTTCCGGTGCTTGACTTAGGAGCTCAGCCAAGATAAAAGGCTACACCGTTTTCCAACCTCCATCTCTATCCCGAATCTCCCCTTTTCCCCCCAGCAAAAATGTGCCTACATTTAGGCTATTGTTTATATGTGTATTTCACACTATGTTGAGCTAAAATTTGGAGTATAATGCTTGTATGGATATCAACCAAATACATATTAATGTCATCGTCATCAATCAACTGCATTATAATTGAAAACTACTTTGACTACCACCACCGATTTCTGTATGCTAGCTATGCTACCAGCTTATATGAACAGGAGTTAGCATTTAGCAGTCACTTTTTTTTTTTAAACCTGAAAAGGTACAACTTCTAAATGTTATGCAGCGAAAACAGCCAAATATTAAAATTTGATTTTAGTAACCACATTGTGGGCCTGTTACAATACATTAATCATGACAGATTTGACAAATATCCACTTTATTGGATCAGATTTGTTGAATGTGTGCCAATCCAGCATCCAGCATCAAACAAAATCAAATCAAATGTTATTTGTCACATACACATGGTTAGCAGATGTTAATGCGAGTGTAGCGAAATGCTTGTGCTTCTAGTTCCGACCATGCAGTAGCATCTAACAAGTAATCTAACAATTTCACAACAACTACCGTATACACACAAGTGTAAAGGATTGAATACGAGTATGTACATATAAATATATGGATGAGCGATGGCTGACCGGCATAGGCAAGATGCAGTAGATGGTATATAGTACAGTCTATACATGTGAGATGAGTAGTGTAGGATATATAAACATTATATAAATGGCATTGTTTAAAGTGGCTACTGATACATTTATTACATCCACTTTTTAACCATGTGTTTTATGTGTTCAATACCATTCCATTTATTCCATTCCAGCCATTAATATGAGCCCGTCCTCCCCCAATCAAGATGCCACCGGCCTCCTGTGCCCAATACCTCCCCGAATTCTTTACAGGAGTTCAAACTCATTTTCGTGTCTTTCAAATCACTACACAAGGTATCATAAAGATGTTTTTATTTGTGAACTCATTCTGATAGCCTTTCGTCAAAGTTGTCCATGTTTGTTGTCAAGGAAGTTATCAAGGAAGTGAGTTTGTGTTTATACAATATGTACCTAAAGTGTCTTATTAGGAATTGTTAAATCTGACTTCTCTACATGTGGCCATGTATAGAAATCAGTGGCAGTCGGTACCGTTTAAAATTAGGAAGGACGATTACTTTTTTAATGAGCATGGACTTATTTCTATTACAGCATATTGTAACATTGATGTACAACACATTTTCCATATACCCATCATGAGGTTGCTACAACCTAGCCAAGTTTACAACATTTGTGTACAGGTTGAGAGAAATTTGAGTAATCAAGGTGACAGACAGTGACACATTCAATACCGCCTTCCACACTCTAGCCTGCATCTAGCTCTCACCTTTGCCCTTTGTTTGTGGACTTCAGTGCACAACACATCAGACGTCTGTGACCAGGCGAAAAAACCTTTCCAAGCCAAACCTTCATATCATAACCTCTAACCTCTACACACAGCGTACATCATTGTCACCATATTAGCCAACATCATAGTAAACATAGCTAATAGAACTAACGCATTAGTAAACCCGCTACAATCATGGAGCACAGTGTACAGTCAGCAAGCAGTTTTAGCAGTTACACAGGCGGGCCACGGTGGCAATAAATTAATACCTTGACTTGGAAGAGTTCCAGTGTTGGATAGCCACAGTCAGCTAGCTAACATACAATCCCTATCTGTTTGAGCCGGGTGTTTGAGTAGGCTAAACTAACGTTAGCTAGCTGCATTTGCTAGCTATGTAAGTGAAATTGAAAAAAATACAAGGAAATATAACTAGCTTTCTCTCTCACTTGCTTCGACCATAATTTTTGAAGAAATTAATTTGTTCAAAACTTTTAAACTATTTTCTTTCTCTTTCTTTGAGTTAACTACTCACCACATTTTATGCACTGCAGTGTTAGCTAGCTGCAGTTAATGCTTTCAGTACTAGATTAATTCTCTGATCCTTTGATTGGGTGGACAACATGTCAGTTCATGCTGCAAGAGCTCTGATAGGTTGGAGGACGTCCTCCGGAGGTTGCCATAATTACTGTGTAAGTCTATGGAAGGGGGTGAGAACCATGAGCCTCCTATGGTTTTGTATTGAAGTCAATTTAAAAAAAAAAACGATCATGTGAATATATCATGGGGTAGCCATGGAAAAAGTCCCTTATCAATAAACCTAGCCATTTTATTTTATTTATTTATTTCACCTTTATTTAACCAGGTAGGCAGGTTGAGAACAAGTTCTCATTTACAACTGCGACCTGGCCAAGATAAAGCAAAGCAGTTCGACACATACAACAACACAGAGTTACACATGGAGTAAAACAAACATACAGTCCATAATACTGTAGAAAAACAAATCTATATACAATGTGTGCAAATGAGGTAAGATAAGGCAATAAATAAGCCATGGTGGCAAAGTAATTACAATATAGCAATGTACCCAGAGGAGGTAAGATAAGGCAATAAATAAGCCATGGTGGCAAAGTAATTACAATATAGCAATGTACCCAGAGGAGGATGAAAACTGTCTGTCCTCCAGTTACACCATGGTGCTAGTGAGTGACGTCACCGATTCCGTCCCTCGTCCAGTTACACCATGGTCCCGCTTCCGTCCCTCTCCTCACCCCTACCTGGGCTCGAACCAGGGACCTTCTGCACACATCAACAACTGACACCCACGAAGCATTGTTGCCCATCGCTCCACAAAAACCGCAGTCCTTGCAGAGCAAGGGGAACAACTACTTCAAGCTCTCAGAGCGAGTGACGTCACCGATTGAAACGCTGTTAGCGCGCAACCTGCTAGCTAACTAGCCATTTCACACCGGTTACACTACCTACAGAGTGCTGTTGAGGCTACTGTAGGCCTTCATTGCAAAACAGTGTGTTTTAATCAGTTATTTGGTGACATTAATATATTTAGTATAGTTTAAAAAAAAAAAAAAAGGAAAAAGGATAACTTTTTAAAAAGGATAACTTTTTCAATATTTAGCCATTTTTATTTCCTTCCTCTTCTGAGGAGCCTCCACTACCATTGGAAATTGTATTTCAGGGCCGGGCGTCAGTTAAAGTGCAGTACCGAAGCAAAACTGTAGGAGTATTCGAAACCGTGCTTCCAGACCGGAACCCTGGCCCTTTGCCAGGCCTACATTTTTATGTTGGGGACCAAATAAAAACAGTTTATAAACTTATTGATATATGGACCCCAATATGACAGCACTAACTGAGAAAATAAAAAAAAGGACTGGTTTTGTGTGTGTGATCTGTCTAAAACTTATATGTTGTAAATATTACGTCATGCAAACAAGGCCTATACTGTACATTATTTTGGTAACCCATAATGCAGTTTCTCAACGATGCACCAATGGGAGGAGAAGAGTGCTCGAGCCGGCTGGTCTGCGCCAATGGCTGAGTCCTTCAAAAGGAAGTAGGCTACGATCCAATCCTGCCAATTGTGTTGCCCTGATCCGAGGGAGATTCATTTAGTTATTTGTACGTAAACAAATCTGTATTTCTTTCAAAAAAAACATTGCCAAGTTAGGATATAACTATTTTGCTAATATACGGTTAGCTAGATATTAAAGAGACATCTTGCCATCTCTGTATACTGGCTTATAAAGTGGGTAGGTTCTGAAATGTAATGCTAAACTGCCTTTTCGCCTTTCCATCACGAGCCGCTTTCCACCGGAAGCGCAGTTGAACTAGAAATCATTAGTACGGGACGTCTGGATGGAACAGCAAACTGGAATTTTATCTAGGAGTTTGTAGGGCACGTCTTGGGGCAAGTTTGGTAAAGCCACATATCCACAGTGGGCGCAGAGCTCTGGTCGAGGTATGTTATCACAATTGTCTAAACCTACCGGCTAAAATGCTTCAACAAAGCGCGCGTCGTGTAGCACGGGCCTTTCGACGTTTTGATCGCAGTGGCTAGCTACATTATAGCTATAGTATAAAACATGTAGACAGTCGTGTTATTGTAGAGAGTATTGGGAAGGCAGGCAGTGAGTAATTTACGCTTGATCAGTGTTTTCACAATTGAGTCTTCAATAGACTCACTATTATGTTTGGTGTCTGTTTTGGTCATCGCTAGTAGTAGATTCGATCTGTCAAACCACAGAAAATAGCTTGTGCGTGTAGCGAGCCTGTTTACTTGTAGCAGTCGGGGATTATGCGTGGGGTTAGGTAACGATGGCTAGATTAACTAAATGTATCACACTGCTGGGCAATAATAGAGAAATTATTTGCTATTCGCCTCAAGGTTGCATGCAAGAATTAGATTGAAATATGTTTATTTTATACATTTTTAAAATGTAGATTTGTGTATTAAATGTAGTTGATTATCCAGCTATCATAAGGTCTTACATTCAATCACTGGGCATCTCTTGGTTAATCAACCATGTTGTATTGGTAATACAATTATCTGACCCAGGAACCCCTCTTGTCCCCTCTCTCTGCTCTGCAGGCCCTTCAGCCCATGTGATGATGTTGTCATCTGTTCCGGCTGATCCAAGAGGTGGTCAGCAGCTTCCCGGCTCCACGTCGGTGGGTCCGGTGGGTCCATGCCCCTCTCTCTCCCAGCTGTACCATGAACAACTGGCCACGGGGTGCAGAGAGACTAGCAAGGACCAGAGGAATGCTGCGGAGGGTGGAGGACCTCTGGTGACTGTGACTATGTCTCACAGACCGGCAGAGAGCAGAACTAGAGATGGTAGTCTTGGGATGGACTCTGGTGTGAGCGAGAGACAGACCCCGGCAGAGCACAGGCAGAGGGCTTTGGGCTCAGTCTCCAGTTTGAGAGGTCCTGTCTATGGGACTGTAGGCTCTTCCGACTTCAGAAGCACAGAGACACAAGTGTCAGACCAGGTGGGGAATGTGTGTGGTGTTCTTAGTGCAGCGATCATCAACTAGATTCAGCCGTAGGACTTTTTTTCTTTTCTTGAGTGGGGCCGCCGTAACATAATTACAAAATATAATGTGTGTTAGGTCCAACAGACTGCAAATTAACCGCAGTCTGTTGGACCTAACACACATGTTTGACAAAAACATAATAATTTAAAACCTTGCTTATGTTTGTGTATGACCACGTGTGTCTCTATTATGCGTGGGAATACTTGGTAACATATTTATTAAATTGATGTCACTTGGAGCTGATTTCCTGTTGTTTTTACAGTCTTATGTCCAACAATAAAAATGCCCCCCCCAAAAACGTGAAGGGCCAAATAAAACTTGGGCGGCCAGTTGGGGAACCCTGTCTTACAGTATGCTTATGTTTCTGCATGTGTATCCAATGTCTGTGTATTGGATCGTGTGTAAACTTGTGCGTGGTCATTTTCAGGTCCAAGGCATTCAAAGACCCGGCGACAAAAGCAATGTCTGGGTTCATCCAAAACAGCTAGGTAATGTACAATTGTTGTTATCAGTTTGTTGTGCATAGAAACTAAGGGGGTGCCAACCTGGCCATACTCGTAATTGTATCTGTAAATTGAAAGTTGATAGCCGAATCGGATCGGAAGATACTCATGTTCAGAAAACATGTAAGTGTTGTAATATGCGTAGGTATTTTGTCAACATTTACTTATCTACACGTTTATAGACCAAAAAAAGCTTCATACTAGGCGCAGCCCTCAACGGTGTGTGTCTGTCTGTCCTTAACTTGCAGTGGGCAGACAAGTTTGCAGCCCCTCAGTAAGAACTTGTACTCAACTAGCCTACCTGGTTAAATAAAGGTGATATATATATATTTAAAAACAAATGGGCCTCCCGAGTGGGCACTGCATCGCAGTTCTAGCTGTGCCACTAGAGTTTCTGGGTTCGAGGCCAGGCTCTGTCGCAGCCGTCCCAGCGTCGTCCGGGTTAGGGGAGTGTTTGGCCGGCAGGGATGTCCTTGTCCCATTGCTCACTAGCGACTGCTGTGGCGGGCCAGGCGTAGTGCACGCTGACATGGTCGCCCGGTGAACGGTGTTTGCTCCAACACGTTGGTGCGGCTGGCTTTCGGGTTAAGTGGGCATTGTGTCAAGAAGCAGTGCGGCTTGGTTGGGTTGTGTTTCGGGGGACGCAGGCTCTTTGTCTCTTTCAAGTCCGTACGGGAGTTGCAGAGATGAGACAAGACTGTAACTACCAATTGGATCCCACGAAATTGGGGAGATAAGGGGGTAAAAAAATAAAAAATAATGCGCTTCGCCATTTCATATTTACCTACCCTATCCCGCTTGTTAGATAGGCTAGAAAACAGCCTCACCATTTGTTTATCATAGTAGTAGGCAAAGGAGGCAGCAGCAGGCAAAGGAGGCAGCAGCAATCTAATTGATCAGACTGAAACGTGAGGAGAAGTTATCGGGTGAAATTATGAAACCGTGTCCTTCAGCTACCCAAACCTAACAATCAACCTTCCCAGTTCCAACTCACCCTCTCTGTGACTGTGTTCTGTGCACAGAGCCTACCTCCCCTCCTCCGCCTCAAGCGTGCCCCCCTGATCCTACTCCCCCGGCTGGCCCCACGGGAGAGCAGCTGGGGACCCTGAAGCGCTGCCTGGAAGCCCACCAGGCAGAGATGAAGCAGCTGCTGACGGGCGCCCTCGGCTCCCTGTGCCAGCGTCTGGAGGTGGTGGAGAGGAGGATGGAGCAGCTCTGTGAGCAGGGCACCACACATGGCAACAGCCTGGCTCTGCTCAGGACCAAGGTAGGCCAGCTGGCAAGAGGGATGACTGCTGCTGTCACCAAACAGGACCTGTCACCTCTCCATGGTCTGGGTGAGTTGAAGTTGACACACTAAAGATTAGAAGGCACCACGCTGAAATGTGTGTGCATGCCTCCCTGTTACATTTTAAGTCATTTAAAAAAGGAGAAAAGTAAATGTTTTTAAGACTGAGTGTGGATTATATAGTTTTGAATCTGTGAGTTAAGTCACACTGACACTAGTGAGAGAGTGTAAAAGGCTAGGTCAGGGATCAACTAAATTCAGCCACCTTCCAATTTTTTTCTTGAGCTGATGGTCGGGGGTGCGGAATATAATTACAAATAATTTGTAGACTGCAAATGGACCGCAAGAAGCCCAAACAGATACAGTACATTCGGAAAATATTCAGACCCCTAGACATTTTCCACATTTTGTGACGTTACAGCCTTATTCTAAAATACTAAAATATATCTATATACACACACGCACACTCTACCGTTCAACAGAAGAAAGTTATTTGTTTCTGGTCATTTTGAGCCTGTAATCGAACCCACAAATGCTAATGCTCCAGATACTCAACTAGTCTAAATAAGGCCAGTTTTATTGCTTTTTTAAATCAGCACAACAGTTTTCAGCTGTGCTAACATATTTGCAAAAGGGTTTTCTGATGTTCAATTAGCCTTTTTAAAATGATAAACTTGGATTAGCTAACACAACATGCCATTGGAACACAGGAGTGATAGTTGCTGATAATGGGCCTCTGTACGCCTATGTAGGTATTTTACGGGCTGCCAGTGTTTAACTACTTGATTGAAGATTATTTTGTTGGTAAATAATGTTTCTTCTGTTGTACAGGAAAGGAACCAAGAGTGCTGAAAGAAGAGGACTTCACCAAGTTGTTACCACACAGTCCTAACCCTTCGTGCAATATGGGCTCCTCAGGAACAGACTTAGACAAGGGGAGCGTCACTGGATGTCAATGGAGGATGACAACAACATTTTCACCCAGCCACAGTCCGGCCCCGAGCAGTGACCACAAAGAGGGGTTAGGTGGGAAAATGAAAAGAACAGAGTCAGGCCGGTCCGTATCCTCCATGGGAAAAGCTCTCTCTAAGGGGGTCACTGAGGGCTGCATACAAGGGAACTACTCCCCTGTGTCGGACTTTGAGGATCTGGACATGGAGCTGGCAGCCGAGAAGGGGCGGGACGCTCTTAACTGGTTGGTCAATTCTGCCCTGGCGGACACAGAGTCTAGTGACAGCCAGGAAGTGCCCCTTCCATCCCCTTCTCAGAAGGCACAATCTGGGAACAGGAGAGGGAGTATGGAGACACATCCACACTCTCCTCATGTACACTTCCCCACTGAATCCCAAGGCCAGTCCAAAAGCACTGAGGTCCATAAGTGTCCACCTACGGGTATGGGAAGGACTATGGCTGCATTTCCTGAGGGGGTCCAGTTGAGCCCTATAGGAGCTTGCTCTCTGTCGCCACATTCCATTAAAGTCGTAGAGTCATCTAGGTCCGAGCACATGGGAAGAATAGCTCCTGCTTCAACTAATGTCCAACTTAGGATCACCAGCCCACCTCGCACTGACCACACAGCCTACACTCAGTCCTCCAAAGAGGCAGAGAAAGACAGGAAGCCTGAGAGGAAGAGGCGGAACAAGAAGGAAGCGAAGGCACACTCGGTCGGTGAGTTTAACTCTACCGCCACTATGTCCGTCAAGAGTAGCTTTTCCACTCAGATACAGGACCGAACACAGGTTGGTGTGGGCAGGGAGGCAGCCAAGGAGAGGCAGCAGAGTCAACAACACAAGAGGTTTGTAGAGAGTGTGAGGGTGTCATATGGTGGCCGAGAAAATCAGACGCTAAACTTTACCATACCTCCTCATCAGCAACAATCTTCGTTGTCCCACGCCCAGCTGAAGTCTCCAGACGGAGCGTCATCACTATCAGGTTCAGTCTTTGCACCCTCTTCCCTTTTCCCTCTGCCCTCCCCACCCATGTCTGGCTACTTGGACCCTCAGAAGGGCAAACCAGCCATGGATCGATCCCTCCTGCCCTTCCACTCTACCAGCCCCTCTCTAGACTCCTCCGTAGTCTCCAAGTTCTCCTCTCCCCGAAATGGCTCTTCTAAATGTCTCATGGTTGGTGTTAGATCCATCCACCCCCAAGGCCAGTCCCTCCTACTCCAGCTGTCGGACACCGCCAGCCAGCTCGTATCTTCCAGCCCTTCCCCGGGGGTCTGCTCGACCCCGGATGGTGGTCAAAGCAGATGGAGGAACCTCCCGTGCTTCTTCAACTCCAAGCTCAAGAACCACTGGAATAAGGATCGGCCCTCCTGTAAGAAGCGGCCCATGAAAGGCGTTCGCAGCACTAGTGGCGCTATAGCCATGTCTCTCCCGGAGCTGGAGGAAGAGACGTCGCAGCACCACTGGCAGCCCCTGGTGATTCTGGGCAGCCCAGTCTTGCCTCTGTCCCCCTTGCAGCTAGGGCCCCTAGTCCAGGCCTTCTCCCGCTGTAGCAGCAAGGCCTTGGACAGAGACGCGTCCACCCTGCAGCACGGCCTCTTCCATGCCCCAGGCCAGTTCCCCATGTCCCTCTTCAGCCAGATGGGCTTCTCCAAGTTCTCCAAGGCGGGTCTGAGCACCGTGCTGGCTGCATCCTCCCCCGCCTCCTTCCGCCTCTTGTTCAGACATAAGCGCCCCACGCCCCTCATGAGGTTGTCGGCCACAGCGGTGGAGACGGTGATGTGTCAGATTATAGAGTCACGGAAGAAGTACATGTATCCTCCCCTGCCTCCCCTCAAGGACTCCACAGGCCCTCCTGGCCTGGACAATGACCACAGGTCAGTATTGATAGGCATTTTCATGTGCTAATGGCTTATGAAAATGGCTCTGTTAATAGAGAGAATAAAGATTTACTTATTATAGTAAACATTTGAAGACATTCTGCTGATTTCTTGTTTGCTTGCTTGTTGGTTTGTAATTGCAGTTATGCTCAATCATGCAGTCAAGGGGCTACCTCTGTCAGAATGTCTAGCACAGCAAGGTGAGCAGACGTCTAGACGTGGCAGTATTGAATGTCCATGAAATGCAATGTAATAATTGATTGGCAAACGAATATGGGCTGACTACATTACATCTGTTACTGCTGTTGTCAGTGGCATCTCAAAGGATAAACAGCATATATAAGTGATGCACAACCTATGCCTATTATTGAATATCATCACTAACTATGTGTCTCCATCCTGTTTTCCGCCCAGCAGTACGTCTCTCACCTTCCCACCCACACGGCGACGTTGGGTCAGACTCCCCCCAGAGCGGGCCCTTTCCAGCCCCAAGACCAGTCATAGCCACAGCCCCAAGACCATGCGTCTGGATAACCAGCCCGAGCCTGTGCCCAGCTTTGCCAACGTCAAATACCCTGGTCTGCATGGGCATGGCCGCAGCCCATCCAGAGAGGTGAGCCTGGCATGTACACATGTCTCACTAGACAGGGATGGGCAACTTTGATTGGTGTGGGGGGTCACACTCATCATGAGGGGCCGCATTTGCTCGCTGGTGTCTCTCACTCTCTGCATTGCATGCACATGCTGACCAATCACAAGCGTCCCTGGTTAGAGCGCACATTTAGATGCTGGTGAGGAGAGAAAGTCCTATCTGAAATCCTATCTGCTATCATATGTAGCCTATAACAATGTTGGAAAAAATTAGTTTCATTTGGTTTTGTATTCAGTTAGCACAGTGTGTTAATTCACATGATCTCATTTTAGAAGTTCTCTACCCTGACAGTTGATTTAACCATGTCTGATGGAATTACCAAGTTTTCACCCACGTGTTGCAATTCATAATAGCAATTCATAATGGCGCTGTTGCCCCTTCTTCACCACGCTGTCTGTGTGGGTAGACCATTTCAGTTTGTCTGTGATGTGTACGCCGAGGAACTTACAACTTTCCACCTTCTCCACTACTGTCCCGTCGATGTGGATAGGGGGGGTGCTCCCTCTGCTGTTTCCTGAAGTCCACGATCATCTCCTTTGTTTTGTTGACGTTGAGTGAGAGGTTATTTTCCTGACACCACACTCCGAGGGCCCTCACCTCCTCCCTGTAGGCCGTCTCGTAGTTGTTGGTAATCAAGCCTACCACTGTAGTGTCGTCTGCAAACTTGATGATTGAGTTGGAGGCGTGCTTGGCCACGGAGTCATGGGTGAACAGGGAGTACAGGAGAGGGCTGAGAACGCACCCTTGTGGGGCCCCAGTGTTGAGGATCAGCGGGGTGGAGATGTTGTTTCCCACCCTCACCACCTGGGGGTGGCCCGTCAGGAAGTCCAGGACCAGTTGCACAGGGTTGGGTCGAGACCTAGGGTCTCGAGTTTAATGGCGAGTTTGGAGGTTACTATGGCTGAGCTGTAGTTGATGAACAGCATTCTTACATAGGTATTCCTCTTGTCCAGATGGGTTAGGGCAGTGTGCAGTGTGATTGCGTCGTCTGTGGACCTATTGGGACGGTAAGCAAATTTGAGTGGGTCTAGGGTGTCAGGTAGGATGGAGGTGATCTGATCCTTGACTAGTCTCTCAAAGCACTTCATGATGACGGAAGTGAGTGCTATGGGGCGATAGTCATTTAGCTCAGTTACCTTAGCTTTCTTGGGAACAGGAACAATGGTGGCCTTCTTGAAGCATGTGGGAACAGCAGACTGGGATAAGGATTGATTGAATATGTCCGTAAACACACCAGCCAGCTGGTCTGCGCATGCTCTGAGGACACGGCCAGGTATACCGTCTGGGCTGGCAGCCTTGCGAGGGTTAACACATTTAAATGTTTTACTCACTTTGGCTGCGGTGAAGGAGAGCCTGCAGATTTTGGTAGCTGGCCGTGTCGGTGGCACTGTATTGTCCTCAAAGCGAGCAAAGAAGTTGTTTGTCTGGGAGCAAGACATGGTGGTCCGCGACGGGGCTGGTTTTCTTTTTTGTAGTCCGTGATTGACTGTAGACCCTGCCACATTCCTCTTGTGTCTGAGCCGTTGAATTGTGACTCTACTTTGTCTCTATACTGACGCTTAGCTTGTTTGATTGCCTTGAGGAGGGAATAGCTACACTGTTTGTATTCAGTCATGTTTCCAGTCGCCTTAACCTGATTTAAAAGCAGTGGTTCGTGCTTTCAGTTTTGCGTGAATGCTGCCATCAATCCACGGTTTCTGGTTGGGGAAGGTTTTAATAGTCGCTGTGGGTACAACATCACTGATGCACTTGCTGATAAACTCGCTCACCGAATCAGCATATTCATCAATGTTATTGTCCGACGCTATGCGGAACAGAGTGCCCACACACACATTGAGGGCCACTCAGCTTAGAGAAGTCATCTGACAGATCCAGCTCAGAGGCCCAGCTCCTGCGCTCCCATCAGCAGCAGATATAAATGGAAAATGAATGTGTTCATGCAAAAAAATGCATGTAATCGTATTGTATCGTATTGATCCAAATCACATAAATTAATTCCCCTAATCAAACCAAATCGCACCGAATTGTTCCAAACAAAAACGTATTGTATCGAAGCCCATGTATCTAGATGCATATGAAAGAAGAGATGCACATCCCTAGACACCATTCTTCCACAAGAATTTCCAGAATTTTGTGTTTTGTTTATGGTGGTGGAAAACACTGTCTCAGGCGCTGCTCCAGAATCTCCCATAAGTGTTCATTTGGGTTGAGATCTGGTGACTGAGAGCCATGGCATATGGTTATCATCGTTTTCATTCTCATCAAACCATTCAATGACCACTCATGCCCTGTGGATGGGGGCATTGTCAACCTATGGGGGCCAAAATAATGGCACGTCCAGAATTTGTTGTTGATTCCTTAATTAACTCAGGAACCACACTTGTGTGGAAGCACCTGCTTTCAATATACTTTGTATCCCTCATTTACTCAAGTGTTTCCTTTTATTTTGGCAGTTACCTGTAGGTGTGGCTCTGATTCTGTACAATCCTTAAAATTTATAGGGATCATGCACAACAAACGTTCCACCAGATTTGAGCAATTTAGCTAATTCTTTGTTGCAGTCTCTGCAGTATAGTCCTGGACCTAAGGGGTCTGATTTCATGTTGTGTGACAGTGGGAACACCATTTTGGTGTTGACTGAGGATACTCATTTGATCCATGGAGTGACTTTTGTCTTTTATTCCCTGTGAGCATCATTGATTTTTCAAGGAAGCATCTCTTCCATTGTCTGAACACAAACTCTTGCTAGTTGTACCCCTCCCTTGTGACTTCTTTGCCATATTATTAAAATAGTTATTTTATGGTTCTGTGATCTTGCTCACTTTTTCTTTATTTTGTTCTGCAGGGTGGTCTGTATGATGCGAGTGTGGGGACCCAGCCAAGCCAGCGCTCCAAGAGGGTATCCCAGATCCGCATTCGGAAGACTGTTCCCAAACCAGACAACAACCTCACTCCCATGGGCCTGCCAAAACCAAAGAGGTAAGTTTAAAAACTCAGTAACTAACAAAACAATGGGATTATTGAAATACCAAGGCTCATGTGATCACACAGAGTGCCAACTGTGTTTTACATGTTTTTTCTTTTGTGTACATCCCATCAGACTGAAGAAGAAGGAGTTCAGCTTGGAGGAGATTTACACCAACAAGAATTACAAATCACCCACTCCCAACAGGTCAGCAATCATCATTTTTATTATTCAAACTGTACCTCAAGTTGGAGAACATGACAATTGACAGTATATTGAAACCGCTTGTTGTTAGTTGTTAAAATAGGCATTGGGCAATTCCATGGTAATGAAATTACGCTGAGGCTCAGATTTTTCACTTTAAAATGTATGGCAAACAAAAACCATTGATTTCAAAGTTTAACAAACCATACACCTCTATGCACTATGACTACTTTGAACAATTTATTCAGTAAATAAAAAAAACATTTACTGGAAAAACTGAGCAGATACAAAGTTTGGTAACAGTTACTGTAAAATTTCCCTGTGTTTTATTCTGTTACCAAACTTTGTATCTACACAGTTCTTCCTGTAAATGTGTTTTTGTAACATTTTCTGGGGAAATTGTTAAAAGTAGTCCTTGTACATAGAGTTGTATGGTTTATTAAACTTTGAAATCAATGGTTTTTGTTTGGTATATGTTTTAATGTGAAAAATCTTAATCTCAGTGTAATTTCCCCTTTAATATTGTTCATCATATGGTTTATCATTTTGTTTAGTATATGGTATTGCTGAGTGGTTAACTGAAATTTAAAACAATTCATTGACCAATGTTGGTTCAATTATTTGAATTGCATTTTGGTCTTTTTTTGTGTTTTTGTGAGCTTGTAGTAGAAAACCATGCAGAACAAATGGCAATTAACTACAATGACCATAATCCATTATGTGCCTACTTGTCTGGTCTGTGTAGCTTTTATGCATCTTATGTAAATGAGACAGAAGAATGTGTCATCAAGAGGAGAGCAGTTGCTTAGCGAGGTATCTCTACCTGAAAATACATTAATGTAATATACACAACTGAAATATTTTATTAAAGTAATGTCAATAAATTATTATTTTAGTGATGAGCAGTAATGGGCATTCACTACCATAATGAGACTTTTGTTACAGCATTCAACACACATAATGCATAGTGCATTTAATGTTTTTTTTAATTTAATAACCAGAATCGAAAACAGTGATTTTATTTTTTAATAATCAAAGCTGAACCGACCTAAAAAAAAGCACTAATCGCTCAGCACTAGTATATGGTTTATTATATTGTTTTCCCATACCAGGAGCCTGGAGACAATCTTCGAGGAGCCCAAGGAGAAGAACGGATCGCTGATCTGCATTGGAAACCAGAAGAGGAAGCGTGTACTGGACTTCCCCGACTTCACACTGCCGCGCAAACGTAAAGTCCGGGCCAACATGGCACCCCTGCGTGTAAAGGGCCCCAGGGGGCGTGGTCGGCGGGGGAGGCCTGACGATGCCGACCTGGATGTCATGCTCATCGAGAGGCTGAGCGAGCTGGAGGACTTCTTCACCCGCCAAGGCCTGGAGGACTAAGCAGTCCCACAATACCCCCTATTTCACATCCAAATACAGACTCTCACAAATGGTACCCTATTCATCATAGAGTGCTCTACTTTTGACCCAAGCCCATCTGGTCAAAAGTAGCACATTATAGAGAGAACAAGTTATCATTTGTGACATGCTACACACAAGCATTGCACACAGTTCATCATTCTCAGTTTTTGGACAGCTTGTTTTGTAAATTGATTGGGATTATGAAACTGGATTTGTCTATGCTCGTGTTAGGTTTTGCTACTTCGGGGCCCCTGAAATGCCCATTCAGATGATTTGTTTTAGAACTGGCAGACTTTGAAGTGCTAGAAAAAAATCTACTTAATGTGTGCCTTTATGGAAATGTAAACTCAATCCAGCAAAGAGATGATTTTTATGATAGATAATGAATAGTGGTTGAACAATTACTATTTTGTTCTTAGGAACTATAATTGAAACTGTGATAATAGAATTTTGGGCGCTCATACTTGGATGTGTCCGTTCATTCACACACATGCACACAGTCATGGAACTTTTGCGTGTGAATACATGGACGACAAGTTTGACAACCCATACCTGAGCACTTTCCTTCTTACCTCATTCAGATTTCTCATCAACTCATTCATTAAATTGTTGATTTGAACGGGACCTTGTGAGGACACAACCATTTCTGACAGAGCCAACGGTATATGTGCAGCTTTACTCCCCTGATGACAGCCTCACTGCTAGCTTGGCCTTAGGAATGGAGGTAACTGACCACCAGTAGCACCTTGGATTGGCGCCCCATGTCTCTCTCTACCGCCTCATGCCTTGTTGGGAAAGATGCTACATGTGGGGGCATCAGTTCAGTACATCCCCCTGATAACCTGACTGGGATCTAGATGATGAGGATTTCCCATCCTGAATCATAGTGAAACAATAGGTATATTTTGCAGTATTTGTTCATCATGGACCTTTTTCTTTACAGTCTTCTTTTTCACGTGATGTGCATCATCCCGTCCATCATCTGATGTGCGAACACGATTCGATACATATGTGAAAATGTGCAGTTCCTATAGATGGTATATTATCTCTACTTCAGTGTTGAGGACCTAGATCAGGACTGGGCAAACTATGAGCCCATTCAATCTGGCCCACGGGAGGTTTGAGTAATAAAAGTTTCAAATGAAAATGATTATTTGGGGTTAGGAAAAATACTCCAGGCCACTCTTGATTGTCTAAATCTAGATGGGCCTATATATTTCTGGGCCGCAAACTGATTTAACAAACACATCCGTCCCCAAAAAATCTGTGCGGCCGTCCATTGAATTTCAAAATCCTGATGTGGCCCTGAAGCCAAAAAGTTTGCCTCTGACCTAGCTACACAGTCGTACTACGAGGACCTTTTGGGTCGAAAGGCCTCAACAGTGAAGGTTTAAATCCCTTGGCTCACTGTAAAGGACTCAGTATCCACGAAAATGGTCGTTCAGTAGAAATGTACCGAATCTTTGATCACAAACTGGATTTTGTTTTTACGGTTCCTTCCTATGGATTGGTTTTCCTTTTTGGTGCATAATTTTTCTTTGGACATGCAATATGCAACATATTTATGTTTGGATTTTTTTGTAGGCAGACCCATTTTTGTTAACTGTCATAGACTTCAAACTCCTCTGCATAGGGACTCTTGACACCATTCACCATGTCAGTCTCCCAGTATTCTAATGCTCGGTGGTCACAGGTTAGGGTTATTCAATTGTCTGGCTGTGATATGTCCCCATCTAATAGCTGCTGAATATTTCTATGGACAAGATTTTTCCTGAACATGTGTCCTGGAAAAACTCTGGGCCCTAGTTATCTCAATTGCATACTCCTTGCGTCCTCGTCTCCTTCTCAAAACCCATTGGATGAGAAAGCCAGAGGTCCCTTCCCTCTGACCTCCAATGGGTTTTGAGAAGTAGACGACGTGAGGAGTTTTCAATTGAGATCTTCCCACAGAATCTTTCAGGTGGTCACATGGTCAGGAAAAACTCCTGGCTCTAACCATTTTCCAATGGATAAGAATGTGTTTTGAGGATTACAAGTAATGTGCACTGAGTGGTCCCGTGCTTGGATAACAGTGAGTGTGGGCTGCTTGCCTGTAGATATTTTCCTAATTCCTATTGCTGCTAAACCCCCTACCTAGTATATTATATTGAAAAATGTATATTATAGATGTTGTTAATGTTCAGAACGGTTTCTTTTTTTGTATTTTTTTTGTATTTTTACATATGATCCATAAAATCCACCTCAGTCCATGCCATATGATGTTGAGCAAAAGATGGATCCACTAACTGGTCTATCTTAAAACAGCATTTACCCATCTTCTCTGTGCGTGTGCAGCAATCTTTCATGTAAAAAAAAAAAAGGTTAAATCAGGCCTGTAAATAGGTCTATTAAGAACTCTGATGCCTTAGATTGGAAGACCTAGCTTGGTTCCCCGATTTGTTTCTACTTCAGCTTACACTTCTAGTATTGTCATACCAAACAGCCTGTCCTTATTACAATCTCATTTTTACATTGAATAATGACTGTGGAGATAAGTTTCTGCTTTAACAAAATCCTTATCTGGGAACCAGCAATAAAATAGTTGTAGTGTTCAATTCATTACCATAATTCTCATCATGCATTATTTTAAAATCATGACAATTTCTTGTGGAACACTCATTTGAAGTGAATACTTTGTCTATCTGTGGTTAATCATCATTACATATCAGAAAGGTCTTCGTTCGGAATCAAGTGGAAACATTCAGCTCAGCATCAGCACACATTGACATAATCCTTTCATGAATTGTTCAGCACAATTTCTTTCAAAAGTGTCATTACCTGATCGTGATTTAATGGGGTTTGCATTTAACACCCAAGTATTCCACTGTTCAAACTTCTCCATTACTTTATACAGTGTTCTGCCATTATAAAAAAAATTCTGGAGGTTGTCTTTTTTTCCATTTGTCATTAATTTTCTCTTGTATTTTTGTAAGTGTATGGTTACTTTCTAAGAGAGCCTTCATGCGGATTGCAATCTTTGTTTATATACTCCTCCACTGCCCTGGACCTATTTGCCAGTAGCTTTTCTGGTGTGGCAGAAGTCTGCACTTATTAACCCCTAAAGAGCCAGACCCTGTGAAGTGTTCTAGTGCCCCTTCTCTTCCTCACTCTGACCTCTGCTCTTGAGGCCGGAGACTGAATGGTTGAAAAATGTGACAAAGTTATTGGTGAGTGATGTGAAATATTTTTTCTTTTAATTTGACTATAACAGGATTCTTTAGTTTACACTGGTGTGTAGTGGAAAAAGTGACACATTTTGGGATCCCCCATGTCTGAAAATAAAACTTTACATTGCTTTTTGAATTTTTTTTATTCCTTATTTCATCCTGTGTTAAAAGTGATGGGCACTTACCGTGGACATGCATCTCACAGACCAACACTAAAGGTTAGTATTGTCAATCGTTTTAACTGTAATATATATTTTACGAATAAAATAATGTTGAAAAGTGTATTTGTGTAACTTCTTAATTGGTTGGATGTGCAAACTGATTTACTTGTTTGGCTGAAATAACCATCTTTCCTTTTGAGAAATCGGGAAGTGAAACGGAGACCATGTAGGTGTAATAGTATAGCTTCTGTCCCTCTCCTCGCCCCTACCAGGGCTCGAACCAGGGACCCTCTGTACACATCGACAACAGCCACCCTCGAAGCATCGTTACCCATCGCTCCACAAAAGCCGTGCACCCCGCCAACTAACTAGCAATTTCACACTGGTTACATAGGGTAAACAGTCTATGGACAAGGTATGACAGCAATCCATGCTTTGGTTTTGTTTACCTGGCCTCTTACAATTTCAAATGATAACTTTTTAGCATGTGTGACACATCCAATGTAAGTCAATGGTACCTATACTGAACAAAAATATAAACGCAACAATTAACCATTTTACTCCATTATAGTTCATATAAGGACATCAGTCAATTAATTAGGCCCTAATATATGGATTTCACATGAATAGGCAGGGCGTAGCCATGGATGGGCCTGGGAGGTCATAGGTCCACCCACTTGGGGGCCAGGCCCAGCCAGTCAGAATGAGTTTCATGGTTACGTGGTCTGCGGTTGTAAGCCCGGTTGGACGTACTGCCAAATTCTCAAAAATGACATTGGAGGCGGTTTATGGTAGAGAAATTAACATTCAATTATCTGGCAACAGCTCTGGTGGATATTCCATCAGTCAGCATGCCAATTGCACACTCCCTCAAAACTTGAGACATCTGTGACAAAACTACATATTTTAGAGTGCCCTTTTATTGTCCCCAGCACAAGGTGCACCTGTGTAAATATCATGCTGTTTAATCAGTTTTTTATTATGCCACACCTGTCAGATGGATGGATTATCTTGGCAAAGGAGAAATGCTCACTAACAGGGATATAAACAAATGTGTGCACAACATTTGAGAGAAAAAAAGGTTTTGGGAATATGGAACATTTTGGTGATCTTTTATTTCAGCTCATGAAACCAACACTTTAACGTTTCTATTTTTGTTTAGTATATATTATCATGTTTGCGCTTAATGTCCAAGTCGGGATATTCACCAATGCTGGAAGGGGGGATGAGCATAAAGGTTTGTGAATCACAGATCTAGAATGTTTATTTCAAGTAGTTTATTAACAGCCTACAAAATAAATAACGTATTGTTACTATACTACTTGAAATAAAATCATGAAGTTGGTAAGCACCGCCGTACAAGTACAATGTACAGTGCAATGGTGCACCTTCTTGTTGTGCTTCCCGAGGACAGTGATGTTAGCTAATTGGCATGTCACAGTGACATCCTTTTATTTATTTGTATTTTATTTAACTAGGCAAGTCAGTTAGGAACTCATTCTTATTTAAAAATGCCTCCTGCGGGGACAGGGACTGGGATTAAAAATAAAATATAGGACAAATAACACATCACGACAAGAGAGACAACACTACATGAAGAGAGACCTAAGACAACATAGCATGACAACAACATGGTAGCAACACAAAACATGATACAAAAATTATTGGGCACAGACAACTGCACAAAGGGCAAGATGGAAGAGACACCAATACATCACGCGAAGCAGCCACAACTGTCAGTAAGTGTCCATGATTGAGTCTTTGAATGAAGAGATGGAGACAAAACAGTTTGAGCGTTTTTTGCAGCTCGTTCCAGTCACTGGCTGCAGCGAACTGAATCCATTAGGTGGCGACAAAGACCTCCAGCTAGGATTAATATTAGTCTTGCGAAGAAGAAGAAGCTTCCCTCAATACCGAGTTCTGATTGGTTGTTTACGCGAGCGTTCTACACACTCACAAGATGGCAGCGTCCTTAGGAAAGGTGTGCTGTAATCAGCTGCCACTGACAGCGAGGAAAATTGGCAGGTAATGTATGTAGTGTAGTTTCCTTGTGAAAGTTTATTTGACAGAATTGCGTTGATATTCCAATGCATGGTGGCTACACACTATTGGAAGAGTCATAATTAATTGTGTTGATGGGAGAAAATGAACACCGGTTTGCTCATTTCATAAGTTCTTGCAGCTAACATTAGCCACCTAGCTCTTATGATGCCAATGTCTTCGTCACTCGTGTCAAGAACATTTTATATCTAACGTTACTACTAGTCAGTAATATTTATGTTGTTTTACAACCCCACCTACTATGTTATGATTCTGCATTGTGACTGTGCCACTAACAGTTTAGTGATTTGTCGACCATGCTGGCAGGAAAAAGATGATAGTACTTTTGGCGCAAAAATTTGCACTGGAGGGAGAGCATGGTGCTTGTAACGCCAGGGTAGTGGACCAACCATATGTAAAACGTATTGACGCATGGCTGGGCTCCCGAGTGGCGCAGTGGTCTAAGGTACTGCATCCCAGTGCTTGAGGCGTCACTACAGACATCCTGCTTCGATGTAGGCCGTTATTGTTCCTAATGGGATCCGCCCCTTTTTTTTCTCAATTTTCCCCTAAAATGACATACCCAAATCTAACTGCCTGTAGCTCAGGACCTGAAGCAAGGATATGCTCATTCTTGATACCATTTGAAAGGAAACACTTTGAAGTTTGGAAATGTGAAATGAATGTAGGAGAATATAACACATTATATCTGGTAAAAGATAATGCACCATTTGTACCATCATTGAAATGTAAGGGAGGCCATAATGTATTATTCCAGCCCAGGTGCAATTTAGACATTGGCCATTAGATGGCAGCAGTGTATGTGCAACATTTTAGACTGATCCAATGAAACATTGCATATCTTTTCAAAATGTATCAAGACTGCCCAAATGTGCCTAATTGTTTTTTTTAAATACATTTTCAAGTTCATAATTGTGCACTCTCCTCAAACAATAGCATGGTATTCTTTCAGTAGTGCAGTTAGATTAACAAGAATGTAAGTTTTCTGCCCATGTCAGATATTTTTATTTTTATTTCACCTTTATTTAACCAGGTAGGCAAGTTGAGAACAAGTTCTCATTTACAACTGCGACCTGGCCAAGATAAAGCAAAGCAGTTCAACACATACAACAACACATAGTTGCACATTGGAGTAAACAAACACACAGTCAATAATAGAGTAGAAAAAAGAAAATAAATCTATATACAATGTGTGCAAATGAGGTAAGATAAGGAATGTAAGGCAATAAATAGGCCATGGTGGCGAAGTAATTACAGTATAGCAATTTAACACTGGAATGGTAAATGTGCAGTAGATGAATGTGCAAAGTAAAAATACTGGGGTGCAAAGGAGCAAGATAAATAAATGAATACGGTATGGGATGAGGTAGTTGGTTGGGCTATGTACAGGTGCAGTGATCTGTGAGCTGCTCTGACAGCTGGTGCTTAAAGCTAGTGAGGGAGATAAGTGTCTCCAGTTTCAGTGATTTTTGTAGTTCGTTCCAGTCATTGGCAGCAGAGACCTGGAAGGAAAGGCGTCCAAAAGAGGAATTGGCTTTGGGGGTGACCAGTGAGATATACCTGCTGGAGCGCGTGCTACGGGTGGGTGCTGCTATGGTTACCAGCGAGCTGAGATAAGGCGGGGCTTTACCAAGCAGGGACTTGTAGATGACCTGGAGCCAGTGGGTCTGGTGACGAGTATGTAGCGAAGGCCAGCCGACTAGAGCATACAGGTCGCAGTGGTGGGTGGTATAAGGGGCTTTGGTGACAAAGCGGATGGCACTGTGATAGACTGCATCCAGTTTGCTGAGTAGAGTATTGGAAGCTGTTTTGTAGATGACATCGATGAAGTCGAGGATTGGTAGGATAGTCAGTTTTACTAGTGGTCTATGTTCTGGGATTTTATTTTATTTCTTACAACCTCAGGCTAATGTGATTAGCATATGTTAACTCAACTGTCCCGTGGGGGACACAACAATCCTGACTTGCCTAGTTAAATAAAGGTGAAAAAGACTGTCTCTTTGGATAAAAGCATCTGCAAAATGGCATATATTATTTAAGCAATAAGGCACGAGGGGGTGTAGTATATGGCCAATGTAGGCTAAGGGCTGTTCTAAGGCACAACACAGAGTTCCTGGATACAGCCCTTAGCCGTATTATATAAACTGGGTGGTTTGAGCCCTGAATGCTGATTGGATAAAAGCTGTGTCATTGGCTAAGGCACCTTGGGTGTTTGTGGTATATGGCTAATATTCCACGACTAATAGGTATTTTAGCAGCCTTTTAAACATTATAGTACAGTTAAATAGGTAACACACATGGACGCAGTGGTCTGCATCTGCATCTCAGTGCAACATCTGGCCGTGATTGGGAGTCCCATAGGGCGGCGCACAATTGGCCCAGCGTCATCCGGGTAGGCCGTCATTGTAAAAAATAATTTGTTCTTAACTGACTTGCCTAGTTAAATAAAGGTCACACACACCACACTGACCAAAAAGTTATTTTGTTGGCATTTACGTATGTCCCCATTACCAGTAAAACATAATCAAACCTATTTCTTTCACTTATATGCTGTGCTGTTTTGTTGTTTGTTCAATTGTTTCATTCTCAACCAGGATTTCATCATACATGTCAAGCAGTGAAGTTTCATGTCTGTCTGTGGCCTCTCTTCCTCGGCGCGCACTGTCACTGTCCGTTTCCATCTTGTCCAGCAGTGTATGTAACATTTCATGTAAACTCTGTTTTTTGTCTGCATAGAAGTAGCAGTCCTTGTACATAGCATGAGCGTGATGGCGACACAGTAAAGAGAGAATGCCACCGAATCACTTGTTCACAGCCTGTGTCGGCAGTTTTGTTGAGCAGGTGTTTCAATGCCATGACAGAGGGTATCACGTCTGCTGCAGGCGCAGTTGATGAGCTTATTTTTCGAGTCAGTTGTTCGAATGGAGCTAGCTAGCGTTTCCAAATTTCAAACATGTTCTCAAATTCCATTGAAATGGCAGCAGTGGTTTGACAACCAGCACATTCATGAGCATTCAATACCACTTTCCTCAGTACAAAATCCTCTACAACACACTGTGCTGTCAGACTCAGCATGCTCTTTGGGGCTGATATTGCTGGTCCAAATGTCAGTCGTGAAGCTAATAGCAGTGACACTATTACTGTGTAACTCCGGTAGGGCAACATCTGAAAAATTGCGCACTTGGTAGTGTGTACTGGTGCTCGACCAGTTGGCGAAAGCCAACATCACCCACGACAGAGAATGATTGATTATCAAGGGCAATGAATTCCATTATCTTGGCTTTAATGAATTTTGCCTTTGAGTTGTCTTGCTGAAATGTTCTTACTCTTTCAAATGACTGCTCGACTTGTTGACTGCTCGCTCCACACAGCAGACATTGTGGGCTAGGTTAGGAATGCTGTGTTGCACGTGTAGCGCAACATTTTACATGGCGTCATTACGGCATGTACCTACGTTATATAGGTATGCACGGCAGCTTTGACATCGGTTTTGCACATCGCGTTAAACTAGACATCGGGTCGATGTTGTCATTTTTAGCTAATATCGTCCGATTCCAATATATTCACCGATTTTATATTGTGCATCTCCAATCTCAACATCAACTGTTCAAAGGAGACTAGGAATCAGGCCTTAGTGGTAAAATTGCTGCAAAGAAACCACTACTAAAAGGACACCAATAAGAAGAGACTTGCTTGGGCCAAGAAACACAAGCAATGGACATTCAGAGTATGTGAACGGATGATCTCCGCATCTGTGGTTCCCACCGTGAAGCATGGAGGAAGAGGTGTGGGGGTGCTTTGCTGGTGACACTGTGATTTATTTAGAATTCCTGGAACACTTATAACCAGCATGGCTACCACAGCATTCTGCAGCGATACGCCATCCCATCTGGTTTGTGCTTAGTGGGACTATCATTTGTTTTTCAACAGGACAATGACTCAACACACCTCCAGGCTGTGTAAGGGTTATTTGACCAAGAATGAGTGATGGAGTGCTGCATCAGATGACCTGGCCTCCACAATCATCTGACCTCAACCCAATTGAGATGGTTTGGGTTGTGTTGGACCGCAGAGTGAATGAAAAGCAGCCAACAAGTTCTCAGCATATGTGGGAACTCCTTCAAGACTGTTGGAAAAGCATTCCTCATGAAGCTGGTTGAGGGAATGCCAAGAGTGCAAAGCTGTCAAGGCAAAGGGTGGCTACTTTGAATACTTTGATAGTTATTGAAATGTATAACTAGAGTATGTGCTTCTTCTGTCTGCCTGCAGTGGTTGGCTCCTCTTCAGAGCACAAGGAGCGGGCCAGTTTCATCCAGGGCCATGGCGTTCATTATCCAGTGGTGAGTTTCACACTGACATCCTCACACAACAGTCCCAGACAAGACCCAGGCTTTTACAACCAACATGGTGACTGGGGCTGTCAAACACTCTTAGACTACATTCCCATTAGTCTCTGTGCTCTTAAGATGAACATGCTCAGTGGTAGTAAGTAGTGTGTTAACCAAATGTAAAGTGGCATTACTGCTATCCTGTATCACTTAAACTCTAACTACTTAGGGAGTGGTGGGGCGCTACCACTAAGGCCTGATTCACAGTCTCCTTTGAACAGTTGATGTTGAGATTGGAGATGCACAATATAAATCGGTGAATATATTGGAATCGGACGATATTAGCTAAAAATGACAACATCGACCCGATGTCTAGTTTAACGCCGATGTGCAAAACCGATGTCAAAGCTGCCGTGCATACCTATATAACGTAGGTACATGCCGTAATGACGCCATGTAAAATGTTGCGCTACACGTGCAACACAGCATTCCTAACCTAGCCCACAATGTCTGTGGTGTGGAGCGAGCAGTCAACAAGTCGAGCAGTCATTTGAAAGAGTAAGAACATTTCAGCAAGACAACTCAAAGGCGAAATTCATTAAAGCCAAGATAATGGAATTCATTGCCCTTGATAATCAACCATTCTCTGTCGTGGGTGATGTTGGCTTTCGCCAACTGGTCGAGCACCGGTACACACTACCAAGTGCGCAATTTTTCAGATGTTGCCCTACCGGAGTTAAACAGTAATAGTGTCACTGCTATTAGCTTCACGACTGACATTTGGACCAGCAATAACAGCCCCAATTACCCGGTGAAATGCAAGGTGCCAAATTCAAAATCCAAAAGTTGAATTATTAAACATTCATCAATATACAAGTGTTGCATAGTCATCAAAAGCTCTGCTTCTTAGCAATTTCACAGCGTTGTCAGATTTCAAAAAGGCTTTACGGCAAAGCACTACATTTGATTGTTTGAGGGTAGCACCTCCAATATTTTTCCATTAGCATAAATTCATAAACCATCACGCTTCACACAAAACACATTTCACAGTGAAAACAAATCGCTTACCTTTTGAAGAACTTCTGCTGAGGGCTTCCCAAGTGTCCAACGAAGACAATCCATGGTTCTTTTGTTAGAAAAAGTCATTTATTATATCCATAAATCTCAGTTTGGTTGGTGCGTTATGATCAGAAAATACAGCGTCCACTCGCCCATTGAACCGTGAAGAGAACTCGTTCTACCTATACACTTGTCCAAGAACAATCAAACATCATTGATAATGCATCCTTAGGAACACTTTTATGTATATTTACTATAAAATTTCAACCGGATTATAAACTGGGCGATAGGAAAGGAAAAAACCACAGCGCGTGAGCCCGTGAACGCGCATCCTCTTCTGTTTACATCTGGTGACCACTTCCCAATTCTTCTTCTATTACCATCCAGAGCAACTAAACATCATTAAACACTGTCTAGAGACTGTTGACATCCAGTGGAAGCAATAGGTACTGCAATCTTACTCCCATATAAGGTAATTTTCAATAGGGAGGGGTTCACAATGAGGCAATGTGTATAGCCTGCTATATCCGTTCTGTTATACTCACAGACAATATTTTAACACTCTTAGAAACTGTTTCCTATCCAATAGTACTAATTATGTGCATCGCCTCGGGAGCCGCTCCCTAAGATGTTAAAACACCTTCAGACCCTTACTAGTGCATTACTCCAATGGCGTCACGGGGTGCCATCTCTCCTCTGACACCAATGTAGCAAATTCAGAAACAGTGAGGTGCACATTGTAGTACCAACTTACTGAACATTCCAATGGCCTTAGTAGGTGTATCAATCAGTTGCTATAGTATTCTTTTGACAAAGCTGTCTATTTTTATATTTTACAAGACATTCGAGTCTTAAGTTGTGCACTAATGGATTACACGCAGTAATGTGGTTGGTAAAAATGTGTCTAAATGCTTGTGAAAAATAAAAAAAGGTAGGTAAACATTTACCTTCTACTACACCTCTGATTACACCACCATGGTTTCAGTGTGCATTGATGCAAAAATCGAGACAAATTGTTAGGCCTAGATATTATTCTACGTTTGGCACAACCACCCTGGGTTGTGGGATTGCCAAACACTGGTCTATTAATTGTTCATATTAGAGCTTCTCTCATTCTAGCCAGTACATTATCAGTAAAAACTTTCAGACACAAATAATTACATAATTTGAGTCAACTGTATCACACTATCCAGCGAGTAGCAAGTCAGTAATTAGTCTACCCGGTTCAATGGTTTATTTACAATAACAGGAAGTGCACATTTAGCTACAATTGGAATTATGAAAAGAAAAATATACAGTACCAGTCTCAAGTTTGGACACCTACTCATTCAAGGGTTTTTCTTTATTTGTACTGTTTTCTGTGTTGTAGAATAATAGTGAAGACATCAAAACTATGAAATAACACATGGAATCATGTAGTAACCAAAAAAAGTGTTAAACAAATCAAAATCTTTTAGATTCTTCAAAGTAGCCACCCTTTGCCTTGATGACAGCTTTGTACACTCTTGGCATTCTCTATGCTTTTCCAACATTCTTGAAGGCATTCCCACATATGCTGAGCATGTTGGCTGCTTTTCCTAGGGCCCTTTGAAATCTGTTTTATTCTTTTCCAAATTCTGTTTTTTCTTTTTTTTCTTTTCTTAGTTCTGTGTTTTATGATTGACGCTAATTTTATCATGAAAAGAATGTCTGATAATATGAATTAGTGAATCGTCAACAATTTAATAAGATCTAACAGTACATTTTTTAATGATGCAACACATTGCACCATTTTTTTTATCAAGGCAAGTGCTGCAATACTACTAAGTGTTTCATTATAAATGGAAAAAAAGTAATGCAAGAATCTAGGCAACAATGAAGCAACCACCTTCTCTGTTTCCAGCTGGCTGAGGATGTTTGTGACTGCCTGGGATGGTAACTTTTCTGCCAACAAAAACACTCTGTACAGATGAACATGCTCTGCATGGTACTTCACTGCCTCAAACCAGCTAATCCATCTGGAGCTCACTGCTTCAGGAGGAGCCTTGGCCTGCACAAACTCCTTCATAATGAGGAAGCTCACCCATCTTCTCTTTCCATGTCACAAGTGATGCAACTTCAGAGAAGTATTTGTAGTGCTGCCAGGCCTCACCCACCAGATTGATGACATGGCAGAGACCGGTTACATGGACACTGTTGGGCATCACTCCTTTCAGAACCTCCTTGTATGTCTTCAGGCAGTAGGAGGCTTTATCTGTGACCTCTGCCCAGGCATCATTCTGGTTCAGATCGTTGCTGTGGAGGGAGGCTAGTATAGCTTGGGAAAATGTTGTGTAGTTGCATCTGTCCATGAAAATGACATCCACCAGAAACTACTGGTTTTCAACACCTGCAATGAAAGATAAGGAAAAACTTTAATTATGTTTTAACCTAAAATAATATAGTGACAAAATAAGTAATTTTACTTTTCAAGTGTAAACACTATAGATACAGCGATAGTTGGCTAGATGGAGAGGCAGACAGCTGCTGACGTTATGTATCACTATATTTCACCACGATATCTCGTTGTTTGGAATATCACAATTTGCATGCGGACAATTCACATTGCAGAATGTGAATGTAGGCTATTGCAACGATATATTAATAAGCTGTTAACTCACCAATGACTATGTTTAGAACGTTGCAATCCCTTGCCTCTGTTGTCTCGTCAACAACCACAGCAAACTTCTTCTGTAGAACGGCAGTCATGTTGGTCAAATGTTTACTTTATTTTTACTGGCTAAATCAATAGTATGTTTACAGAATTTGCAAAACAGCTTATCGCCTGACTCATAGTTCTTTGGGTATTGCTCTGCTCTGAATTTAGGGGTTAAGGTCAAATAAAATTTGACGACTTGACCGTCTCAAACGGCCTCTTCGACATGTTTCTCAAACTAAATTATTTCTCTAGGCATACTCTTCTGTAATTTTACAATTTATGGAATCATATAGGTTACTACAATAATATTCTTTCCGCATCACGGAAATAATAGGGCCCAATTTTCCTTCACTCTGCGGTCCAATTCATCCCAAACCATCTCAATTGGGTTGACGTTGGGTGATTGTGGAGGCCAGGTCATCTGATGCCGTGCTCACTCCTTCTTGGTCAAATATCTCTTACACAGCCTGGAGGTGTGTTGGTTCATTGTCCTGTGAAAAACAAATGATAGTCCCACTAAGCGCAAACCAGATGGATGGCTGCAGAATGCTGTGGTAGCCATGCTGGTTAAGTGTGCCTTTGAATTCTAAATGAAGCACAGTTTCACCAGCAAAGCACCATCACACCACCTCCATGCTTCACGTGGGAACTACACATGCGGAGATCATCCGTTCACCTACTCTGCGTCTCACAAAGACACGGCGGTTGGAACCAAAAATGTCACATTTGGCTTCATCAGAACAAAGGACAGATTTCCACTGGTCTAATGTCCATTGCTCGTGTTTCTTGGGCCAAGCAAGTCTCTTCTTATTATTGGTGTCCTCTTAGTAGTGGTTTCTTTGCAGCAATTCGACCATGAAGGCCTGTTAGTTTAACTCTGTTACTCGAACTCTGTGAAGCATTTATTTGGGCTGCAATTTCTGAGGCTGGTAATTCTAATGAATTTATCCTCTGCAGCAGAGGTAACTCTGGGTCTTCATTTCCTGTGGCGGTCCTCATGAGAGCCAGTTTCATCATTTGCGACTGCACTTGAATAAACTTTCAAAGTTCTTGAAATGTTCTGGGTTTACTGACCTTCATGTCTTAAAGGAATGAAGGACAGTTGTTTCTCTTTGCTTATTTGAGCTGTACTTGCCATAATATGGACTTGGTCTTTTACCAAATAGGGCTTTCTTCTGTATACCCACCCCTACATTGTCACAACACAACTGATTGGCTCAAATGTGTTAATTTGTGGAATGTCTTTCCTTAACTTTTTAACTAGGCACACCTTTTAGTTTAAATGCATTCCAGGTGACTACCTCATGAAGCTGGTTGAGAGAATGCCAAGAGTGTGCAAAGCTGTCAAGGCAAAGGGTGGCTACTTTGAAGAATACAAAAATATGAATTATATTTAGATTTGTGTAACACCTTTTTTGGGGGGGTACTACATGATTCCATATGTGTTCATGGTTTTGATGTCTTCACTATTATTCTACAATGTAGAAAATAGTAAAAATAAAGAAACCCTTGAATGAGTAGGTATGTCCAAACTTTGTTGACTATGCAAGACTTGTTATGGAAAGTGCTTTAACTGTTCCTAATATTAACCTTGTGTATATGCATGGTGCAGGACGACGGCGGTTCAATGCAGCCTCTCTTGGCCTTCAGGCTCGCATCAGGCCCTTTCCCCTCCTCATCGCCACTGGCGGAGGCTACATGGGATACGACCAGTACGGCCGCTACAAGGACCGGGAGCTAACAAAGATTGGTATTGACGTGCCTCCACGCATCGCCAATGAAACCCAGGTAGGGAGAACATCTGGTGTCAATCTACTGTATCTTTGGACCTAGTCATGGTCCCAGGTACCAGGATGGGTATTGTGGAGAACAATTTCACAGGTGTTCTTATGCTTTCTGTCAACACTAGTTCAACCCACTCTTTACTGATTTGAACTTAAATAGCCTAATCGAAGGAAAATCCACACCCGGTATGATTTGTGCTCCGTGCTTTTTCAGTGCCTCCATGTAATCACATTTTATTGGTCACTGTATTAATGTTACGTGTATGACCTTATTATTCGTATAATGGTTCATTGTTTACTTGTCTAAACAAGACTCCACTATGCAAGTAACCATTTCGGGTGCGTTTGTAAATAGTCTGGCCATCTACTCCATTTTCAGAGCACTCTCGTCTGAGTGTCCCAGAGCGCAGATAAACTGATGAATTTACGAACGCTCAACACCCGTTGAATATGGCCGGTGTCAGTAAAAGTCTGCAAAAAAAACGCGTAATTAAATTGTTGCCAGCAGCACAGTTAGTCACCAACGCTCTGGATAACATGAAAACAGCCTAACCAGCTCTGCTAGGGTGAGTAAAATGGTCAGAGTGGGGTATGTTCTCATTGTGTCTGGAAGTATCTAGCCAATGTTAGCCAGTTAGCTTGGGTGTTTGACTGCCGTTGTGAGGTCAGAACGTTCGGATCAACTTTACTCATCGGCCAGAGCATCCGGTGTGCACACTGAACGTGAAATGCTCAGAATTTATGAAAGGACAATCTGACAGTACAGTTGCAGTCACCAATGCTCTGGATAACATAACAGCCTAACCAGCTCCGCTAGGGCGAAAGTAATGTTCTATTATTATTGGTCACCCCCCTGACCAGGGCCCTTCTCCCCAGCTATCAAGTTATCAAGCTTGGGCGCTTGACTGCTGTTAGTACATTTGGATCAACCCTTAGAGATGGGTGGGGCTAAAGCTTAAGAGGGTGTGAACGATGCTGAGTGGGTATAGACAGAGGGGCTCTTCAATAGTGGTACCAAAACATTCAAAGGCCATTTTCTCAAGTGAGTTCATAAACTTTCAAAGCAAAATTACTTTCCCATTGTTCCTTAACTGTAATGAATGATATACAATGTTCTAGTTCTGAGTCTCTACTTTTATCCAATGTAAAAAAAAAAAAAAAAAACACAATTTCAAATTTTGCTACTTAAGACCGATTTGAGCCAGTCAGTCACATATAAGGTGCCACAGTGGATGTCAGAGCAAAAACCAAGCCATGAGGTCGTAGAATTGTCCGTGGAGCTCAGAGACAGGATTTTAATGAAGCACAGATATGGGGAAGGGTACCAAAAAATGTCGACAGCATTGAAGGTCCCCAACAACAAAGTGGCCTCCATCATTCTTAAATGGAGGAAGTTTGGAACCACCAAGACTCTTCCTAGAGCTGGCCGCCTGGCCAAACTGAGCAATCTGGGGAGAAGAGCCCTGGTCAGGGGGGTGACCAATAACCCAATGGTCACTCTGACACAGCTCCAGAGTTCCTCTGTGGAGATGGGAGAACCTTCCAGAAGGACAACCATCTCTGCAGCACTCCACCAATCAGGCCTTTATGGTAGAGTGGCCAGACGGAAGCCACTCCTCAGTAAAAGGTACTTCTCAGCTTGCTTGGAGTTTGCCAAAATTTACCTAAAGGGCTCTCAGACCATGATAAACTCGGAGCAGAGAAAAGTACAGAGAGACCCTTCACAATAACCCGCTCCAGAGTGCTCAGGACCTCAGACTGGGGCAAAGGTTCACCTTCCAACAGGACAACGACCCTAAGCACACAGCCAAGACAACGCAGGAGTGGCTTCGGGACAAGTCTATGAATGTCCTTAATTGGCCCAGCCAGAACCCGGACTTGAACCCGATCGAACATCTCTGGAGAGACCTGAAAATAGCTGTACAGCAACGCTCCCCATCCAACCTGACAGAGCTTGAGGATCTGCAGAGAAGAATGGGAGAAACTCCCCAAATACATATGTGCCAAGCTTGTAGCTCCGTACCCAAGAAGTCTCAAGGCTGTAATCGCTGCCAAAAAGGGTTCAACTAAGTACTGAGTAAAGGGCCTGAATACTTATGTAAATATGAAATTCACATAGAATGTTACTTAGATCTGTCATTCTCATTGAAAGCAAGTCAAAGAAGCGGTAGATCTGTTCAAAATGTGCTATTTCTATGCTTACCCTTAAGTTTAGTTTTTGCGTATTTTACTTTCCGGTTTTGTATAACAGCTGAAAATGCAATGTTTTTTTGTTATGGAAAATATATTTGACAGTGGTTTAAATGGTACAATGATTCTCTAAACTATACTTGCTTGTTTTGTCACAAACTGAAATAGGAAAACTATTAGAATTGTAGCAACCAGGAAATGGCGGCGGGATTTCTGCATAGTGCATCTTTAACTAAATATTAAAATTAACATTGTTTAAGAGTTGTATTTGTGGTTTACATGATAATCACCAACGCAACTATATAGATTCACAACAGGGCTTTACAGCAGTCAAAGGTAATGTAAAGAACATTGGCAACCTTGCAATGAGAGCTTGTTATGAACCTTATATGACAAGCACACGCTAGTTGTTCATTTCGACAATGTTTTCTTACTGAAACCATAATGTAAAATAGTTTTTAGTTTTAAAAATGTATTAGCTATATATTTTAATTGCAAATGGCATGTGCTGAAACTAACACATGGAATCATGTAGTATCCAAAAAAGTGTTAAACTAATCAAAATATATTTGAGGTTCTTCGAAGTAGCCATCCTTTGCCTTAACAGCTTTGCACACTCTTGGCATTTTCTCAACCAGCTTCATGAGGTAGTCACCTGGAATGCATTTCAATTACATGTGTGCCTTGTTAACCTGTTAGGGGCCCGGGGCAGTGTTCGGAGAGTCTGGTGTGCCGAAAGTAAAATGCCTGTTACTCAGGCCCAGAAACTAGGATATGCACATAATTAGTAGTATTGGATAGGAAACACTCTGAAGTTTCTAAAACTGGTAAAATAATGTCTGAGTATAACAGAATTGATTTGGCAGGCGAAAACCTGAGGAAAATCCATCTGGAAAATGGGATTTGGTGATGTCACACTTTTTCCTTTGACATGCTATTCAATACACAGGGATTTAGCTCCCAGATTGCAGTTCCTATGGCTTCCACTAGATGTCAACAGTCTTTAGACAAGGTTTCAGGCTTGTTTTATGAAAAACCAACGAGTAAGAGCTGTTTTTCCCCAGTGGACTCTGGATTGGATTCTACTGTTTGGCGCGTGTGACAGAGCTCGCCCTTTGGTTTTTTACTTTTCTATTGAGCAGGTTATTTTCTGTCTGAAATATTATTGTTTATATACATATTAGGGTACCTGAGGATTGATTAGAAGAGTTGTTTGGACAGTTTATAGGTATCTTTTTTTGGTTTCGTATGTTGATTGGAGTGGAACGGTGGATTACTGAACAAAACGTGCCAACCTAACGGAGCTTTTGGGATATAAAGAGGGACTTTATCGAACAAAAGGACCATTTATTGTGTAGCTGGGATCCTTTTGGATTGCCATCAGAGGAAGATCTTCAAAGGTAAGCGATTTAAAAAAATATATAATGTATCGCTATTTTTGAGTTTTGTGACACCTGTGCTGGTTATGTTATTATGCTAATGTGGGAAGTATGCGGGGCACTGTCCTCAGACAATCAAATGCTATGCTTTCGCCGTAAAGCTTTCTTGAATTCTGACAACGCTGTGAGATTACCAAGATTCGAAGCTTTTGAATGGTGTGCAACACTTGTATTTTCATGAATGTTTAATATTACTATTTTTGTAATTTTGAATTTGGCCCTCTCATTTCACCGGATGTTGTTGCAGGTGGGGCGTCTGCGCCCCAAGGATCCCTAAGAAGTTTTAAATTGAATTTGTAATTTCTTTCCTTAATGCGTTTTGAGCCAATCAGTTGTGTTGTGACAAGGTAGGGGTGGGTATACAGAAGACGGCCCTATTTGGTAAAAGACCAAGTCCATATTATGGCAAGAACACCTCAAATAAACAAAGAGAAATGACAGTCCATTACTTTAAGACATCACTTTTTTGAACGTGTTTTCAAGTGCAGTCGCAAAAACCATCAAGTGCTATGATGAAACTGACTCATGAGGACCACCACAGGAATTTATTTATTTTGATTTATTTCACCTTTATTTAACCAGGTAGGCAAGTTGAGAACAAGTTCTCATCTACAACTGCGACCTGGCCAAGATAAAGCAAAGCAGTTCAACACATACAACAACACATAGTTACACATTGGAGTAAACACAAACACAGTCAATAATACAGTAGGAAAAAAAACAAATCTATATACAATGTGTGCAAATGAGGTAAGATAAGGAACATAAAAGGACACCAATAAGAAGAGACTTGCTTGGGCCAAGAAACACCAGCAATGGACATTAGACCAGTGGACATCTGTCCTTTTGGTCTGAGATTTTTGGTTCCAAACGCTGTGTCTTTGTGTGATGCAGAGTAGGTGAACGGATGATCTCCGTCATGTGTAGTTCCCACCATAAAGCATGGAGGAGGTGTGTGTGTGTGTGTGTGTGTGTGTGGGGGGGGGGGGGTGTTTTGCTGGTGACACTATCAGTGATTTATTTAGAATTCAAGGCACCACAGCATTCTGCAGCATTACGCATGCCATCTGGTTTGCGCGTAGTCCCACTATCATATGATTTTCAATAGGACAATGACCCAAAACACACCTCCAGGCTGTGTAAGGGCTATTTGACCAAGGTGTGTGATGGAGGGCTGCATCAGATGACCTGGCCTCCACAATCACCTGACCTCAACCCAATTGAGATGGTTTGGGATTAGTTGGACCACAGAGTGAAGGAAAAGAAGCCTAAAGTTGTTTTGTCGCGATCACAAGATAAAATCAATTTAATTGGAGTGGACGTATTAATGATTGACAGCAATGTCATAGTGCATCAGAGGCAGTAAGACTACAAAGATCTAAGACTTTGTTTAGAGCACATCTGTCGTGATCTCGACATAACGGAATATTTATTTTATTAATCTGTCCTCTCTGGACTTCCGTACATCATAGCATCAAGTTATGCCAGATATGTTGGCTTCATCAGTTTTAGTGCTACGTTTTCGTTCGGTCTATTTTTCTGAGTGCAGAACTAGGCTTAATTATTCTATCCTTTTGTCTCTAACGCCTTACAAGTTGTTGACCAAATCAAACTGTTTTGGAACAGCTGGATTAGCAAACCTAATACTGAGGCTCATTCCGTGGGATTTTACTGTTGGAAAAGTGATCTTTTAAGTGTACATAGTGTTAGTGTCATAGGAGTAATCACAACAGGCTCCATGTCATGGTAGTAAGCACAACAAGCTCCACGTCGCTTATTGTTTGTTTAGGCTATGTAACATGGGAGACAGCCAAGTGTCAAAATAGGTGATGTCATTGCAGATAACCAACAACCGTAAGATCAGACCGATCATAAGGACTAAGCATAAGCCCCTGAGCCTGTTTTTTTCATGCCATTTCTGTGACTTTTCCCCTCCCTTTCTGTAGTGTAATCATCTTACCATACATGTGTTAGATACTGTAAGACCAAGTCAGACTCTCAAATCACTGGGAGTCTTTTAGGCGCACATGCTAGTAAAATGGTCGCACTGTAGAGCCCTGTGTAGCCTATTTATGAAGCAATATAGAGCTCTATGCTAGTGCAAATTATCATGGGGAAAGCCCAGGGTTGCAATATTGCATTTGCAGGTGTAGTCACTAGGCAATGCGTACGTTTTTGAGGTCAAGTGGTAGCCTGAAAGGTCCATGTTGAATGCCTAAGGGAAAAGGTTTAAGTGATATAGGCTAAATAATGACTTTGTAAATCAAATAATTTTTTTGGGGCACATACACATGGTTAGCAGATGTTAATGCGAGTGTAGCGAAATGCTTGTGCTTCTAGTTCCGACCATGCAGTAGTATCTAACAAGTAATCTAACAAATTCACAACAACTACCTTATACACATGAGTAAAGTAATGAATACGAGTATGTACATATAAATATATGGATGAGCGATGGCTGATCGGCGTAGGCAAGATGCATTACATGGTATGGAGTACAGTATATACATATGAGATGAGTAATATAGGATATGTAAACATTATATAAATGGCATCGTTTAAAGTGGCTAGTGATACATTTATTTCATCCGATTATAATTATTAAAGTGGCTAGAGATTTGAGTCGATGGCCGAACGGCATAGGCAAGATTCAGTAGATGGTTTAGAGTACAGTGTATACATTTGATATGAGTAATGTCGGATATGTAAACATTATATACAAAATTGTTTAAAGTGGCTAGTGATACATTTGTTACATCCAATTCCTATTTTTAAAGTGGCTAGAGATTTAAGTCAGTATGTTGGCAGCAGCCACTCAATGTTAGTGATGACTATTTAACAGTCTGATGGCCTTGAGGTAGAAGCTGTTTTTCAGTCTCTCGGTCCCAGCTTTGATGCACCTGTACTGACCTCGCCTTCTGGATGATAGCGGGGTGAACAGGCAATGGCTCGGGTGGTTGTTGTCCTTGATGATCCTTTTGGCCTTCCTGTGACATTGGGTGGTGTAGGTGTCCTGGAGGGCAGGTAGTTTACCCCCGGTGATGCGTTGTGCAGTCCTCACTACCCTCTGGAGAGCCTTACGGTTGTGGGCAGAGCAGTTGCTGTACCAGGCGGTGATACAGCCCGACAGGATGCTCTCGATTGTGCATCTGTAGAAGTTTGTGAGTGATTTTGGTGACAAGCCGAATTTCTTGTAGAGTCTAAGACAGGGTTCCCTGATTTTAAAGGGCCAAATTTGGCCAATTTGGGCCCCCCAAGTTTTCGGAGCAAAACAAAAGTAAAAAAATTTAATAATAATATTTACAAAATTATAATTTTTGTTCAGCATTGTTTTTGGTCAGCATTGTCATCATGGCATCTCAACTTCCCACCGTGACTATGAACACACACACACACACACACACACACACACACACACACACACACACACACACACACACAGTGTGAACACCCATACACACTCACCTTAGACTAGTACTGAACGATTAACCAAAATGTTGGTTTATTTTAGTTTTTAAATAACTGACTGAAGTCTGTTCAATTATTTGAATTCCATGTTTTTTTTTTGTGCTCAACGCCCCATTTGTGCTGTTTAGAGAGATTTGTCTATGATTGTAATATCACCCTGAAATGAGCTCAGTGCTTTATTTTTTATTTAGGAAATCTGTTCCCAAGTATTCCCACACATAAATAGGCATATGCAGTGCTTGACTTGGGCAGGAGCTCACTGGAGCGAAGTACCGACACCTCAAATGTTCTACTGCTTAAGCTCCTGTTCCTCTTATAGAATATTAGCTCAAAAGTATTGTGGAGCTCCTGCACCTAAATATAAACAGTACCGGCACCCAAAATGAGTACCGGAACCTATTTCAGTCCAAGTCGGGGGCTCCTGAGTGGCGCAGTGGTCTAAGGCACTGCATCTCAGTGCTAGACGGCATCACCACAGACACCCTGTTTCGAATCCAGCCTGTATCACAACCGGCCGTGATTTGGAGTCCCATAAGGCGGCGCACAATTGTCCCAGCGTCGTCCAGGTTTGGCCGGTGTAGGCCGTCATTGTATTTAAGAATATGTTCTTAACTGACTTGCCTAGTTAAATAAAAAACATTTAAAAGTCAAGCACTGGGCATATGTGATCATATACCAATGTAATCATGGTTTGAAAGTATTCTGTTTTTCTCATACTATATATGTTTGGGTTTCTTGCAGTCGATTTGCAGTGTACAAATTATTCATAACTATGTTCCGACCATCTGCTCAAGGAAAATTCGTCCCACAACTGAATGTGATTTGGACCCCTGGTCTAGGAATTGTGCCACTGGCACATATTTACAGTGGGGAGAACAATTATTTGATACACTGCCGATTTTGCAGGTTTTCCCACTTACAAAGCATGTAGAAGTCTGTAATTTTTATCATAGGTACTTTTTATCATAGGAATCTAAAACAAAAATCCAGAAAATCACATTGTATGATTTTTAAGTAATTAATTAGCATTTTATTGCATGAAATAAGTATTTGATACATCAGAAAAGCAGAACTTAATATTTGGTACAGAAACCTTTTTGTTTGCAGTTACAGAGATCATACGTTTCCTGTAGTTCTTGACCAGGTTTGCACACACTGCAGCAGGGATTTTGGCCCACTCCTCCATACAGACCTTCTCCAGATCCTTCAGGTTTCGGGGCTGTCGCTGGGCAATATGGACTTTCAGCTCCCTCCAAAGATTTTCTATTGGGTTCAGGTCTGGAGACTGGCTAGGCCACTCCAGGACCTTGAGATGCTTCTTACGGAGCCACTCCTTAGTTGCGCTGGCTGTGTGTTTCGGGTCGTTGTCATGCTGGAAGGCCCAGCCACGACCCATCTTCAATGCTCTTACTGAGGGAAGGATGTTGTTGGCCAAGATCTCGCGATACATGGACCCATCCATCCTCCCCTTAATACGGTGCAGTCGTCCTGTCCCCTTTGCAGAAAGGCATCCCCAAAGAATGAGGTTTCCACCTCCATGCTTCACGGTTGGGATGGTGTTCTTGGGGTTGTACTCATCCTTCTTCTTCCTCCAAACACGGCGAGTGGAGTTTAGACTAAAAAGCTCTATTTTTGTCTCATCAGACCACATGACCTTCTCCCATTCCTCCTCTGGATCATCCAGATGGTCATTGGCAAACTTCAGACGGGCCTGGACATGCGCTGGCTTGAGCAGGGGGACCTTGCGTGCGCTGCAGGATTTTTAATCCATGACGGCGTAGTGTGTTACTAATGGTTTTCTTTGAGACTGTGGGCCCAGCTCTCTTCAGGTCATTGACCAGGTCCTGCCGTGTAGTTCTGGGCTGATCCCTCACCTTCCTCATGATCATTGATGCCCCACGAGGTGAGATCTTGCATGGTTCCCCAGACCGAGGGAGATTGACCGTCATCTTGAACTTCTTCCATTTTCTAATAATTGCGCCAACAGTTGTTGCCTTCTCACCAAGCTGCTTGCCTATTGTCCTGTAGCCCATCCCAGCCTTGTGCAGGTCTACAATTTTATCCATGATGTCCTTACACAGCTCTCTGGTCTTAGCCATTGTGGAGAGGTTGGAGTCTGTTTGATTGAGTGTGTGGACAGGTGTCTTTTATACAGGTAACGAGTTCAAACTGGTGCAGTTAATACAGGTAATGAGTGGAGAACAGGAGGGCTTCTTACAGAAAACCTAACAGGTCTGTGAGAGCTGGAATTCTTACTGGTTGGTAGGTGATCAAATACTTATGTCATGCAATAAAATGCAAATTAATTATTTAAAAATCATAGTGTGATTTTTTTTTTTTTTTAGATTCCGTCTCTCACAGTTGAAGTGTAACTATGATAAGAATTACAGACCTGTACATGCTTTGTAAGTAGGAAAACCTGCAAAATCGGCAATGTATCAAATACTTGTTCTCCCCACTGTATGTAATTTTCCAGATACCATGGGACTGTATGAGAATGCAAAAAAGCACAGAAGGCATCACTTCAAATTGTCTTCTCTTCTTTTTATGTACAGTGGGGCAAAAAAGTATTTAGTCAGCCACCAATTGTGCAAGTTCTCTCACTTAAAAAGATGAGAGAGGCCTGTAATTTTCATCATAGGTACACTTCAACTATGACAGACAAAATGAGGGAAAAAATCCAGAAAATCACATTGTAGGATTTTTAATGAATTTATTTGTAAATTATGGTGGAAAATAAGTATTTGGTCACATACAAACAAGCAAGATTTCTGGCTCTCACAGACCTGTAACTTCTTCTTTAAGAGGCTCCTCTGTCCTCTACTCGTTACCTGTATTAATGGCACCTGTTTGAACTTGTTATCAGTATAAAAGACACCTGTCCACAACCTCAAACAGTCACACTCCAAACTCCACTATGGCCAAGACCAAAGAGCTGTCAAAGGACACCAGAAACAAAATTGTAGACCTGCACCAGGTTGGGAAGACTGAATCTGCAATAGGTAAGCAGCTTGGTTTGAAGAAATCAACTGTGGGAGCAATTATTAGGAAATTCCTCGATCTGGGGCTCCACGCAAGATCTCACCCCGTGGGGTCAAAATGATCACAAGAACGGTGAGCAAAAATCCCAGAACCACACGGGGGGACCTAGTGAATGACCTGCAGAGAGCTGGGACCAAAGTAACAAAGCCTACCATCAGTAACACACTACGCCGCCAGGGACTCAAATCCTGCAGTGCCAGACGTGTCCCCCTGCTTAAGCCAGTACATGTTCAGGGCCGTCTGAAGTTTGCTAGAGAGCATTTGGATGATCCAGATGAGGATTGGGAGAATGTCATATGGTCAGATGAAACCAAAATATAACTTTTTGGTAAAAACTCAACTCGTCGTGTTTGGAGGACAAAGAATGCTGAGTTGCATCCAAAGAACACCATACCTACTGTGAAGCATGGGGGTGGAAACATCATGCTTTGGGGCTGTTTTTCTGCAAAGGGACCAGGACGACTGATCCGTGTAAAGGAAAGAATGAATGGGGCCATGTATCGTGAGATTTTGAGTGAAAACCTCCTTCCATCAGCAAGGGCATTGAAGATGAAACGTGGCTGGGTCTTTCAGCATGACAATGATCCCAAACACACCGCCCGGGCAACTGAGTGGCTTCGTAAGAAGCATTTCAAGGTCCTGGAGTGGCCTAGCCAGTCTCCAGATCTCAACCCCATAGAAAATCTTTGGAGGGAGTTGAAAGTCCGTGTTGCCCGGCGACAGCCCCAAAACATCACTGCTCTAGAGGAGATCTGCATGGAGGAATGGGCCAAAATACCAGCAACAGTGTGTGAAAACCTTGTGAAGACTTACAGAAAACGTTTGACCTCTGTCATTGCCAACAAAGGGTATATAACAAAGTATTGAGAAACTTTTGTTATTGACCAAATACTTATTTTCCACCATAATTTGCAAATAAATAAATAAAAAATCCTACAATGTGATTTTCTGGATTTCTTTTTCTCATTTCGTCTGTCATAGTTGAAGTGTACCTATGATGAAAATTACAGGCCTCATCTTTTTAAGTTGGAGAACTTGCACAATTGGTGGCTGACTAAATACTTTTTTGCCCCACTGTACATGCATTAACCAAATGGCCTACACAATTTATTTTCTATTTCCCCCAACCCTGTAAAAATGTATCATATGCCATTCCTTTAATATGAGGACATTTCTATCCTCTTTCCATCTCTGTAGAATCAGTGCTTTTGTCCACACTGTTGTTTATGCATCAGTCTCTTTTATACTGTTAGTCTCTGGGTCACAGTAGTATTTCTTTTGACAAAATTGTACTTGACAAAACATCCCTTTTTAAACTGTTTCACTTCTGTATGTAAAGGAGCTAATCTAATGTAAACGAACAGATTGGTGAGCTTATTTGCTTTAGCTACAAAAGGGTGAATATTTATACGGCAGTATTGTAAAAATTCTTGCCTATTTTGAAGTGTACCCTTTGGTGGCCTGGTATGCAGACTTTCTCAATAGGGCTTTGCAATGAATTTGAGTGTGGGGTGAGGTTTTGTCACAGTGCAAGTGGAAGCTCATTGGCTAGTTTGGGGGATTGGGTTAGGGAATTTTCCAGACTTAAGTTGAAGTTTTTATCTTGCTATATTATAAATAAACATGGAACAGCCAACGTGGTGGACTTTGGGTCGCAACCCCTTTTGAACTGTCCAATACAACGTGCAACTATCAGAAAGTGACTTGGCAAGGTCCCCTGGTCACTGTCAAGGTCATCATGGCATCGCAACTTCCCACGTTTTTAAATAACTGACTGAAGTCTGTTAAATTATTTGAATTCCATGTTGTTTTTTTGTGTGCTCAACGCACCATTTGTGCTGTTTCTTTAGAGATTTGTCCCTGGGATATGTTGTCCCAACTCATCATAGTTAAGCGCCGAATGGTGGTAATTAACTACAATGACCAGAATCCATTGTGCCTGTTCTCATTGGTTCTTTCCGGGCAATCCTGTGGGGCCGGCAGACAGACATGGAGAGGAAGAGCGATAGAGAGACACAAGGGGAATAAAGAGCGGCTGCTTAGGTCTCTCTACACGACAGTACATGTAATTGATTGATTGATAGTTGTTATTTAGCAGTGTTAAAAGTATGCCTGATCTACTTTTTAAGAACTACTGAAATTGTGATTTTGTCAGACAAAAGGCAGCACAGAGATAGCTGTCTCCCTGCTACAACCTGAGCAGAGATTATATGATGACTTGAATAAAATATTAAGTCAGCAAACCCTGGGGCGGCAGGGTAGCGCGTTGGACTAGTAACCGAAAGGTTGCAAGTTCAATTCCCCGAGCTGACAAGGTACAAATCTGTCGTTCTGCCCCTGAACAGGCAGTTAACCCAATGTTCCTAGGCCATCATTGAAAATAAGAATTTCTTCTTAACTGACTTGCCTAGTAAAATAAAGGTTAAAAATATATACAGAACTGAAATATTTTATTAAAGTTTTTTGAATAAAGGATGATTTATTAATAAGTGATATGCAGTAATGGCCAATTACTACCATCGTTTGCTTTGTGTTACAGCATTGAAAACTGTGATTATACCGAACCGACCTCAAAAAGCACTTATTGCTCAGCACTACTGTGGGGGCACACACACTGTGAATACACACTTGTCAGAGAGTTAGGCTCACACTTCACAAGTCTCATTTGGCTTCTCAAAGACCCACATGCACATGGCCTCCTAACAATGGCCTGAGTTCTTCTCCGGGTGAATCTGGGCTGAGACGCGAATGGAATGGTAATGAGCAGACTAGACAGGGGCTCTCAATTTCCTCTCCGACAAGCCAAAGACAAACAGCATTCTGAGCCAGCTACAGGGAAATTGGGGATTGGAGCATTTCCTGTCTCACTCTAGTCTCTACAGACAGATTTAGCAGTTCCTCTTTGGGTAAAGACAGAGGTATTGTGTATTTATGTAACAGATTTTACATTTGCATGTAGTGTGGATAAATGCAGATATACACTACCGTTCAAGTTTGGGGTCACTTAGAAATGTCCTTGTTTTTGAAATAAAATAAAATAGTTCAGAAATACAGTGTAGACATTGTTAATGTTGTAAATGACGATTGTAGCTGGAAATGGCTGATTTTTCATGGAATGTCTTAATAGGCGTACAGAGGCCCATTATCAGCAACCATCACTCCTATGTTCCAATGGGACGTTGTTAGCTAATCCAAGTTTAGAATTTTAAAAGACTAATTGATCATTAGAAAACCCTTTTGCAATTATGTTAGCACAGCTGAAAACTGTTGTTCTGATAAAAAAAAAAAAAACTGGCCTTCTTTAGACTAGTTGAGTATCTGGAGCATCAGCATTAGTGGGTTCATCACAGGCTCAAAATGGCCTGAAACAAATAACTTTCTTCTGAAACTCGTCAATTCTTTTTCAGAGAAATTAAGGCTATTCCATGCAAGAAATTGCCAAGAAACTGAAGATCTCGTACGTTTAAATAGGCTAAGCAGATGGAAAGCACCACAATTAGCCTATCTCAATATACAGGTAACTACATAATGACCAATAAGTGGCTGAGCCGCTATATCGGACTGATGTTGCCCTTTCATAGGCTTTGACGATAGTCCCTTTTACACCAGTCTCCGCCTGAGCCACAAGCACTGCACCATGCCGAGGATTGTAAATCTGGGAAAATCACCAGCAGCAAGCTAGCTCATTCTCCAACAGAAGTATTGATGACTGACACAGTGACCCAAAATCGAACTCCTGTTGCAAATATTAGTTTTAGTTAATTCACTAATAATAAGGTTTGTGTCGACTTGCCCGGATATGCATGCAATAAGCTAGCTAAACAGATAGCTATGTGACCTGTTAGCAAAGATTACAATAACTAACCCTTTCATCTGTGGTGTTAGCTATATTAGCTACTATGCTAGCTGGCTAGATAAACATGGTGCTAAGATATCAGATGGGAGCTAAATGGCAATGCGCCATCTGACTTGCGGTGTAATGTTAGCTATTTACTGATGTGCTGATCTGACCAGCCGCAATTGTATGCGTAAATTGTAAGGCTGACCCCATTTAGACGACTGGTCGATTGTTTGGTCGATAGGCTGTTGGTTGACAAAGATTTCTTAAGTCAAACAGTAGCAAAACACAAAATCATGGTATACAAGATACCTTTCTGATTTGTGCCTGTCTGAGTGGACTGATCCATTGGGATGGCACAGTCCATTAGTCTAAGACATATGCAAATGAAATTGATTCCGTGAGCACCAAGGCTCACGCAACAATTTCACAAATTCTGCAGTTTTTAATCTTTGCTCTGCTCTGATAAAGGCTTTGCACCTTTTTTTTATTAGACCAGCCTCCCTGGTATTATTTCTAATTTATTTACTGTTTACACTTCCAAATTGTCAAATTATATTTATAATAATAATAATAACCCTCCTTTTTCCTTGATCTCCTTATTGTTGTTGTTATAATAATGTCATTATCATTAGTAAGCTTAGTATAGCAGCCAACGTTTGGACACCGACTCATACCAGGGTTTTTATTTAAAAAAATGTCTGCATTGTAGAATAATAGTGAAGACATCAACTATTAAATAACACACATGGAATCATGTAGTAACCAAAAAAGGGTTATCCCTATTTGGTAAAATGGGTTTGTCTTCTGTATACAAACCCTGCCTTGTCACAACACAGCTGATTGGCTCAAATGCATTACAGACACAAAACAATACAGTTTACATACATTTAAAAACATTAACATGAATAGATACTTTTATTTGAATGGAAATATAATACACCAATTTTTATAAAGAGCTTTACCGTTCGAATAAAAGTATTACCATTTAAAATGTATGCATTAACGCATACATGGCTATCTCTGGGAAATTGTAATTAAAACATTTATCGGCCTCCTTGATCCCCATAAATCGGCATTGCCCCATAAAAATCCATATCGGTCGCTCTCTACTGGTAACTGGAAAAATAATGGGAACACTTGAGTAAATGAGAGCTATAAAGTATATTGAAAGCAGGTGCTTCCACACAGGTGTGGTTCCTGAGTTAATTAATCAGTTAACATCCCATCTTGCTTATGGTCATTTATTCTACCATGGCTATGCTTTCATAGGATGACAATGTCCCCATCAACGGGGCATGAGCGAGTGGTCACTGAATGGTTTGAGTATGAAGACGATTCTGGAGTGGCACCTGACAGTGTTTTCCACCACCATCAACAAAACACAAAATTATAGAATTTCTCATGGAAGAATGGTGTCGCACCCCTCCGATAGAGTTCTAGACACTGGTAGAATCTATGCCAAGATGCATTGAATCTGTTCTAGCTGGTAGTGGCCCAATGCCCTATTAAGACACTTTATGTTGGTGTTTCCTTTATTTTGGCAGTTACCTGTACATGGCTGCATGTAGGCTTAGTTGATTACACAGTGCTATCTTTACTGTACACATTTGAATATTTGTGAAGTCCAGTTCATCACCCCAAACTTATCGTTAAGACTGCCCCACTGTCAATTTGATGAGATGATTATCGTATTACTGCTGTAGATTCTACAGTAGATTTGTGCGTTTGGACCATTAGGCTACTTTGGCACGTGGTGAGTCAGATGACATCATCACCCAGCAATTATATTCCCTTGAACGTGATATCTGCCCGCCCACACTCTAGTCTCTTAAAGGGCTTGTACAGCCAGTACGCAGGACTTTGTTGTGAGAGAGTAGAGGGAACTGACTAGCCTTCACCTTTAACTAGCATGCAGTGAGAGACTTAACTTCCCCTTTGTCAATTTGATTCACGCTTCAGACAACAGAAGGTAATGTTCTGAGTTTCTTTTTTGAATATGGAAACAATTTTAGATTAATGTTGAATAATGCATTAGCTGAAATATGTAACTATGTTTATGGAAGTGTTCAATGTAATCTAATTCAACAGAATAGTGTTTAATAGGGAACTGTTACAGGAAGTGGTAACAACATCCAAAGTGAATTTTGGGATTAACAGAATCTGTACTGAAGTGTTAATTTGACAGTTCCTATGTCTTTACAGTATCTGTTATTATGAGTAGATTACTCATAACAGTAGTCCGTAGCATCAGTGTGTCAGATAAGGAAGGAAGTGGGTGTTGTCCTGTGTCCTGCTTTTAGGGACCGGCTCCCTGTTTGGTGAAGACATACGTTGGTTGAGAGACTAATAGTGTTAACTGAAGACTCTCACCCCCAAAAAAGGTGCAGCATCAGACTGATGGATAAACAATATTGAGAAAATAGTTGGACGCTCTGGGAGTATAGTGTGCTATTTTTCTAGAGAGGCCTTCTAGGTCGGGTTTTCAAACGTTTTGGGACTGGCGGGGACCTCTTTTGTGATAGCAAATTCATTATGAACCGCCTCATAATCAGCAAACAACTCTCATTAGATAAAAATAGCATATGATTTTTACTATAACTTCGGCAGTGCATGGCCGGATTAACCAATATTAAAGGCCTCTTGGCATCGGAGAGAGAACTTTGCCGTTTTCAAGCTAATTTCCTGCTATTCTACACATTTTGCCATGTGGCAGAGAACTTTGCAGTTTTAAATCTTGAATTACAGTACATTTAAGTAAAACAATGAAATGGGTGGTGAAAATAAGTTATCGAGTTGAAAAATGTATAGTTAGTGGAGTACTGTGGATACCAGGCCCATGTTGCGCAGGGTTAAAGGAAAATTCCACCCAAAAACTGTCTCTTGGTATTTTTCATTAGTCCATTGTTGATACAGTGACATTTATTTTAGTTGCATATCAGCGATCAAGTTTTCAAGATGTATAATATAGAAATACAGCCGGTATGATGCATTATTTCACACAAATATTTAATCTTTATTAAAACTATGAATAATGTTCCGTAAACGAGTTCATGCCAACAAATCCAATACAAAAAACTATGTTTCAGTAAGCACAACTTTGTTTCAAAATAAAAATCAGACCAGGAGTTCTGTTTATTTTATGCCTGCTACGCTAGGTTAGGGGTGAAAAAACACTGCTGCAACCTGAATGGCTGAACACGATACGCAACATCAGCGATTAGCATTTAGCCTCTCTGTTTCATAAAGTACGCATATTTTTTTTCACCTTCTCACCATTACAGTTGAAGTCGGAAGTTTACATACACTTCGGTTGGAGTCATTAAAGCTCGTTTTTCAACCACTCCACAAATTTCTTGTTAACAAACGATCGTTTTGGCAAGTCGGTTAGGACATCTACTTTGTGCATGACACAAGTCATTTTTCCAATAATTGTTTACAGACAGATTATTTCACTTATAATTCACTGTATCACAATTCCAGTGGGTCAGAAGTTTACATACACTAAGTTGACTGTGCCTTCTTATAGGCTAAATTACATCATTTGAGTCAATTGAAGGTGTACCTGTGGATGTATTTCAAGGCCTACCTTCAAACTCAGTGCCTCTTTGCATGACATCATGGGAAAATCAAAATAAAATCAGCCAAGACCTCAGAAAAAGTGTGGACCTCCATTGTGGACCTCGCAAGTATAAACACCATGGGACCACGCAGCCGTCATACCGCTCAGGAAGGAGACGCGTTCTGTCTCCTAGAGATGAACGTACTTTGGTGCGAAAAGTGCGAATCAATCCCAGAACAACAGTAAAGGACCTTGTGAAGATGCTGGAGTAAACGGGTACAAAAGTATCTATATCCACAGTAAAACGAGTACTATAACGACATAACCGGAAAGGCTGCTCAGCAAGGAAGAAGCCACTGCTCCAAAACCGCCATAAAAAGCCAGACTACGGTTTGCAACTGCACATGGGGACAAAGATTGTACTTTTTGGAGAAATGTCCTCTCGTCTGATGAAATAAAAATGGAACTGTTTGGCCATAATGACAATCGTTATGTTTGGAGGAAAAAGGGGGATGCTTGCAAGCCGAAGAACACCATCCCAACCGTGAAGCACGGGGGTGGCAGCATCATGTTGTGGGGGTGCTTTGCTGCAGGAGGGACTGGTGCACTTCACAAAATAGATGGCATCATGAGGAAAGAAAATTATGTGGATATATTGAAGCAACATCTCAAGACATCAGTCAGGAAGTTAAAGCTTGGTCGCAAATGGGTCTTCTAAATGTCCAATGATCCCAAGCATACTTCCAAAATTGTGGCAGAATCTTGGGGATTGCTGGGGCGCTAGCGCCCCAATCCCGACACTACCAGGTGAAATGCAAGGCGCCAAATTCAAAATCCTCTAAGTTGTATTATTAAACATCCACCAATATAATAGTGTTCCATACTCATCAAAAGCTCTGTTTCTTGGCAATATCACAGCGTTGTCAGATTTCAAAAAGGCTTTACGGCTAAAGCAGCACATTTGATTGTTTGAGGGTAGCACCTCACATATTTTTCCCATAGCCATGAATTCATTATTCATTCATCACGGCACACACATAACACATTTCACAGCGAAAACAAATCAATTACCTGTTGAAGAACTTCTGCTGAGGTCTTCCTATGTGTCCAACGAAGACAATCCATGGTTCTTTTGTTAGAAAAAGTAATGTATTTTATCCATAAATCTCCATTTGGTTCGCGCATTATAATCAGAAACGACAGCTTCCACTACTCCATTGAAACGTGACGAGAACTCGTTCATCTTATACCTATAAACTTGTCCAAGAACAATCAAACATAGTTTTAAATGTATCCTTAGGAACACTTTTACGTATATTTACTATTATAAATCAACCGGAATATACACTGATCGATTTTAGACGGTAAAAAAACACAAACCGCGCTTTGTCGGAGCGCGCGCTGCCTTCTGTTGACATAAATGAGACACTTCCTGGTTTCCTCTTATTCTCTGATCTAAAGCATCCAAAACGAAAATGAACACTGTCTCGAGACTGTTGACATCCAGAGGAAGCGATCGTTACTGCATTCATATGCCCTTATATGGGCATTTTCATAAGGGAGGGGTTCCAAATGAGGCACTCTGTGAAAACCACTTTTTCCAGGACAGAGATTCCTCGGGGGTTTTGCCTGCCATATCCGTTCTGTTTTACTCACAGACAAATGGTTAACAGTTTTAGAAAATTCAGAGTGTTTCCTATCCAATGGTACCAAATATGTGCATATCCTATTTTCTGGGCCTGAATGGGAGGCATTTTACTTTGGGCACACCAGGCTCTCCAAAACGGTCAACTCATGCGCCCATCCCTAAGAAGTTAAGGACAACAAAGTCAAGGTATTGAGTGGCCATCACAAAGCCCTGACCTCAATCCTATAGAAAATTTGTGGGCAGAACTGAAAAAGCGTGTGCGAGCAAGGAGGCCTACAAACCTGACTGAATTACATCAGCTCTGTCAGGAGGAATGGGCCAAAATTCACCCAATTTATTGTGGGAAGCTTGTGGAAGGCTACCCAAAACATTTGACCCAAGTTAAACAATATAAAGGCAATGCTACCAAATACTAATTGAGTGTATGTAAACTTCTGACCCACTGGGAATGTGATGAAAGAAATAAAAGCGGAAAATAAATATTTTCCGCTTTTATTCTGACATTTCACATTCTTAAAATAAAGTGATGATCCTAACTGACCTAAGACAGGGAATTTCTACTAGGATCAAGTGTTAGGAGTTGTGAAAAACTGAGTTTAAATGTATTTGGCTAAGGTGTATGTAAACTTCCGACTTCAATTGTAAATAAAGTTGAGAAAGTCGAAGCATTTACCGGCTGGCCACATCAAGCCCAGGCGATAGTGGAGATCCATAAAGCCAAGTAGTGGCTGCCCAGGCTACAGGAAACCATGCATTTTATTAGGCTACAGATGAAGTAAATTATATGCTTTACTGGGTGGTGAAAGTGCACAGTGATCTTGATGCCCCCTTCGCAATAAATATTGGTCTTACTCTGATGACGTGATTGATGCTTGACTGCCATTTGACAAATAACAATATTCTAGCTCTTATCCATAATAATCTCATCATGTAGACTACCCTACCAGCACAGCCTACCCACACTATCTGTGAGCTGTTGGCTAGAGCGCAGGTGCCAGAACCAGAGTAGGCACATTTAAAATTTAACCCAACAGTTTGTGACAACTATCGATAGAGTTGAAGATGTTATGGAAACACATTTTAGATTTTTATTCGGTGCATGAAAACTTAAGCGAAAAAGTACAAAGTACATCGGCTGATGGTAGGATAAGGTAGGAAGCAGTGGATTCTAGCCAGGCTTTCAAAATAGGCTAAAACCTAAGTAAAAAAAAAAAAAAAAAAAGGTACAGCAAGCATCCTTATGAATGTCGAATTCTACTGTAATACAACCCTTATTAGCAGTATAGGGGAGCGGCCAGGAATCTATAACAGGGTCCATGAACACTATAGCTGATGGGATTATTTCTCTCTCTCATCAAGCTGCCCCTCCCCCCCCAGGCAGACCAGTCCTCCTCCAGTCTCCCACCGTCACCAGTCTGCTGCAGCTCCTCTCAGATCAGTCGTGAAACAGTCACCCCACCTTCTGGCACCCCGCCTCTGCCCTCTGGTACAAAATAACTTCCAGAGGCCCCTGGAACCCTGAGAGAGAGGGAGATGACAGAGAGCGAAGAGAGGGAGCGAACAGATTACCCCCCCCTCCATCACATCCGTCCTACCAGAGAAGGGGGCCGGGCTTGAGAATAGCGGAGCGAGAGAACAAGATCCAGCGAAAGAACAGACGTGTGCTCACTGAGCGAGAGAAAGGCAGCCCCAGTGGGAGAAGTGTCTGTAATCCCCCCACACCTTCAGTGATAATGTGTCAGAGCAGGAACCTGCAGCGGGCAGCAGCGCAGAGCTCAAGGAAATGGTGAGATGCTGTAAGTCTTTGCACAGCCCTCCGTCTTGCTACAATCTCCACAGAGTTAGGGTTGATGTGCGCCGGCTCCGGCCGATCAGCTCCGCCAAGGAGCAAGGGGGAGTCAGCGGCGGCAACAGCTCAGGCCAGGGCACCCAGGGGGCCCAAGCACTCAGCCACAGGAACCGATTCAGGTATGCTGAGAGAGAGCGAGGGAACAAGAGTTGAATGACTACAGGATGACTTGACGTGTGTGTATAACATGCCTGCTGTACATGACAGAGAGAGGACTGACACGGAGAGAGAATGAATGGTACTTAGCCTATAGAGTGATTGTTTACAGTACATGAGTGGTAGAGGTGGATTGAAAGAGCCTGAGAGGGATGACTAGAGCGAGCATAGAGGGAATTATTGATGTAATGTTCTGTCGCGAGATTGAAGCTGTAGCAGTGGTGTGGTTTGTGAGTGGGTGGTTGTGTTGTGTACTTTGTGTTGAGCTGTGCCCTGGCTGCTTCATGAGCATGGGGACAAGTGTGAGCCAAGGGGGTGACTAATGAGTGGGTACAGTTGGTCAGCACTCCCAAAGCTCCCTCAATCTTTTTTTCTCTCTCACTCTTCTGTCGCTCGCTCGCTCGCTCTCTCTCTCTCTGTGTGTGTGTCCCAGGCAGCACAAAGCCTCTGTTTGGCCTAATTGCAACGTAATGTCCTTAAGCCCAGAACAGGTAGGCCAGTCAAAGGGGGAACAAAGCATCTGGTCCAGCTTTACCCTGCCAGCCTCAGAAGTGGTCCTGAAAGAAGTAACGGATAGATGGAGTTTTCAAGAGCTGCGTGAAGGCTAAGACTCAGCTAGTGTGGATAGAGAGAGGCAGGAGAGAGCGAGTGCTATGCAGTCAGTGATTGGCTAATATGTGCCTGCATTGGGGGTGCTGCTGGAGCGTGCGTTTTGTGTGGTGGAGAGCGAGCTAGAGACGGGATAGCCAGGAAATAAAAGAAAAGGATAGTGTATTCTTTACATGTTGACTTTGTTACTTTTGCTGTGTTTATCCGGGTGGCTGGGATGTTTAAGCTCTACTTTACGATGGCTGAAACCAAGGCATATGACAGGTTATGGTAAAGATTTGAAATATTTAAAATGTTCTGCGCTGGTAGACTTCTATGAAAATTGAGTTTCAATTATTTATTTGCCTTTTTATAGTCTTTTTATAGAGGTTAAACATGCAAATGCAAATAACTTTGTTTAGGCTATATTAGCTATATTAACTAGTCTTCTAGGCTGTTATGTACTGTTTAGAAAAGATGAGTGGCCCAGTGTCACATTCTGCAGTCCAAACTAGGCCAGCCAACCAGCGGTGACTGTGAGGAGAGCAGTCACTAGCTCCAGTACACTACCTACTGAACGGCACCATACAGCCACATCAGCAGCATGCCTCATACAGCCATCCGTGTAGCCAAAGTAATCAGATGTGATTTTCCCTGATGACTCAATAATAATAATTTCTTGAATCAGGCGTATCTTAGATCTCTTGCTATGGATCATTAGATTGGTTGATGGCCTTCCCCCTTGCCCTTGAGAAATTAGACAGTAGAAGGTGGTGATAGGACTGTCTGTGTAGACCCACTGAACCTCACAGCTCCACACACTGCTCCGGATCTAAAAACCATCCTCAGATCTGTGTGTGTGTGTGTGTGTGTGTGGAACAATATGGGCAGTGTTCTGTCTGAATGGCTGTGCTGGGGACAATCGTTAAGCACTGGCTGTAGTTTCACAAAGGGCGCATCAACACCAGCCTGTAAAGCACCATTCAATTGATCTGATTCAGCTTTGAGGCAAAACAGGTCTATAATGACACAGGGATTAAAGACACAGCAGAGCCACTGACCGACCTCTGAGTGTGTGTCATCAAATTAAATGTTCATTTGTCACATGCGCAGAATACCACAGGTGTAGACCTTACCGTGAAATATTACTTACAAGCCCTAAACCAACAATGCAGTTCAAGAAATAGAGTTAAGAAAATATTTAGGTAACACAGTAGAATTACATTACAATAACGCGGCTATATACAGGGGGCCCGGTACTGAGTCAATGTGCGGGGGTATAGGTTAGTCAAGGTGATTTGTACATGTAGGTTGGGGTAAAGTGACTATGCATAGATGATAACCAGTGAGTAGCAGTAGTGTAAAAACAAAGAGGGGGGAATCAATGTAAATAGTCCGGGTGTCCATTTGATTAATTGTTCAGCAGTCTAATTAGCTTGGGGGTAGAAGCAGTTAAGGAGCTTTTGGATCTAGACTTGGCGTTCCAGTACCGCTTGCCGTGCGGTAGCAGAGTGACATGTCTATGACTTGGGCGACTGGCGTCTTTGACAATTTATTGGGCCTTCCTCTAACACTGCCTAGTATATAGGTCCTGGCTGGCAGGAAGCTTGGCCCCAGTGATGTACTGGGCCGTACACATTACCCTCTGTAGCGCCTTACGGTCAGATGCCCGAGCAGTTGCCATCCCAGGCGGTGATGCAACCGGTCAGGATGCTCTCGATGGTGCAGCTGTATAACTTTTTGAGGATCTGGGGACACATGCTAAATCGTTTGTCTCCTGAGTAGGAAAAGGTGTTGTCGTGCCCTCTTCACGACTGTCTTGGTGTGTTTGGACCATGATAGTTTGTTGGTGATGTGGACACCAAGGAACTTGTAACTCTCGATCCGCTCCACTTCAGCCCCGTCAATGTAAATGGGGGCCTGTTCAGTCCTCCTTTTCCTGTAGTCCACGATCATCTCCTTTGTCTTGCTCACATTTAGGGAGAGGTTGTTGGCCTGGCACCACACTGACAGGTCTTTGACATCCTCCCTGTAGGCTGTCTCATCGTTGTCGGTGATCAGGCCTACCACTGTTGTCATCAGCAAACTTAATGTTGGTGTTGGAGTCGTGCTTGGCCACGCAGTCGTGGGTGAACAGGGAGTACAGGAGGGGACTAAGCACGCACCCCTGAGGGGAACCGGTGTTGAGGATCAGCGTGGCAGATGTGGTGTTGCCTACCCTCACTACCTGGGGGCGGCCCGTCTGGAAGTCCAGGATTCAGTTGCAGAGGGAGGTGTTTAGTCCCAGGGTCCTTAGCTTTGTTATGTCAGTGTGTCTGTGTCAATTGATTGTGAGATTCTGTGTGTGTATATGCATGAGATTGTCAGGGTCAACTGTTGTAATTGAACGTATCCAGTCCTACTCCATTGTTGTCATTAGACTTGTCTCCTCGGTTTGGCCTACAGGTCACCTCTAGTCGGCAGTGTATGCCAGTGGCAGGTGTAAAGGTGCTGCTGACTGTCTATTAGGGTGTCAGTGTTGAAGCTATCCATGGCACGCTTGTCTCTTATCCTGATTAGAGTGGACTGGTCTTCTTTAGGCCTATAGATAGCTATACAGCAGGATGTATTATACCCCCTCTCCCTCCCTTTTCAGGCCTGTTAGCTCTGGCTCATCACTCTCAGGGCCAAGAATGACCCACATCCCCTGACATACTAAAGCTTATGTGGACTTAGCAGAGTCATCATACTTATTTTCCACCATAATTTGCAAATAAATTCATTAAAAATCCTACAATGTGATTTTCTGGATTTCTTTTCCTCATTTTGTCTGTCATAGTTGAAGTGTACCTATGATGAAAATTACAGGCCTCATCTTTTTAAGTGAGAGAACTTGCACAATTGGTGGCTGACTAAATACTTTTTTGCCCCACTGTACCTACTATTTTAGAACGCAAGTACGGGTATTCGTACACGGCCAGTGGTTTTGCACAAGGACGGTGGTTTTGCACATTGCGTGCGTTGGATGTCCCTTGTTGCGGTAACATTGGCCTCCCCCTTTAGAGTCCACTATTGCATCACTGCTGCCCTAGTTGGTCCTATTGTACAGAACCAGGGCAATACATCACAGCCACTTAAGCCTATTTTAATAGACTGTTTTACAGTGCAGCCAGGCATAGTCATGCACAGATGATTGATTTGGCTGTTGGGTGGATATGCTGTTTCTATGCATTTTATGCGGTGTGTTTACCACCCACACTTTGATGACAAGCACAGGGTTTGTCATCAAAATCCCGCTCTGCATTTATCGGCTAAGGCTAAGCGAATAAAGTAACAAACTTATTTTTTAGCAATTTTAACATGGCATATTGAGAGATCTGGATGGATGGCAGTTAGGCATTAGGATATTTTAAGGACACACACAGTTGGCCTGACTAAAAGCAGCCTGAGTAGGGTGGATTCTGTATGAAAAATTAATACATGAGGAGTTTCTTAGGAAACTAACCATGTAGTGGTTTGGATGAGATACTGTAGAAGAGTACCATCTGCATTGTTGAAGAGAGTTTGGGGATACAGTGGGGAGGATGTGTGCAGTCAGAACATGTGAACGTACAGTAGCCTATTTCCTGATAGGAATGTGTTGTGATTGTTTGAACAGTATAAGGTAAGAGGGCATCATTGTGTCATTTTGTTTTTCCCATTATGCCGGTATTCAACACGTCTTTGTGTAGGACCATTGTGTCATGTCCCTTGCGTGGACATAAGTCTGTGCATTATTCACGTGCTTTGCCTGTGTGGGTGTTTGTGGGGGAGAGAGTCTATGGGTGAATGTCACTCCTTTGGCGTGACCTGCCTCCCCGGGCGACCTGCCTGCCTGCCGGGCGGTCTGCCTGCCTGCCTGCCTGCCTGCCGGGCGGTCTGCCTGCCTGTCATCTGTCTCGTCTTTCAGTGTTTGTGTACTGAGACTGTTTTGTGTGTACTATGTATACACGGCCATACCTGTGCCAACCCAGCGTTTTGTATGGTTGCCTAGGTTGCAGTTCCCTCAGTTGGCCTTGCGGCGTCGTCTTGGCCAGTTGAGCTGTATGTCCCGGCCCGCCTTGCGGCTGCGCTCATGGCCGCTCAGCTTCCTCTACTACTTCCTGACCTTCGGTGCACTCAAGCCCCTGGCCAAGGTTGGCTGGAGACCAACAAGCAGGGTGAGTACTTACCTGCTAACAGCTGCTACAGAATTTATTTGTGTATATCTGTGGGTTTTTTGTGTGAATGTCAATCTCAGCATCCAGGGGTACCAACTCTTAGAATACTTGTGGAGTAGGATGAGAGTCCCTCTCTTACAAGGTGAAGTACAACGTGAACACTTGAAAAAGCATTATCATCACTCTAACCCCTATGGTCGTTAGTTTCCCCTGCGTCGTGGCCCTAGGTTTTCTTGGCTAGAGGTGGTCTGTTAGAGAGGCACTGATGTGTGTGATGGGCACAGTTATTTGAATATCTGAACGACATTAGTATTTGATTACTTTTATACATTTATTTATTGAACCTTTATTTAACTAGGCAAGTCAGTTAAGAACAAATTCTTATTTTCAAGAGTATTCGTTAAAAAATATATATATATATATATACAGTACCAGTCAAAAGTTTGGACACACCTACTCATTCAAGGGTTTTTCTTTATTTTGACTATTTTCTACATTGTAGAATAATAGTGAAGACATCAAAACCATGAACACATACGGAATCATGTAGTAACCAACATTTTTTTAAACAAATCTAAATATATTTGAGATCCTTCACAGTAGCCACCCTTTGCCTTGACAGCTTTGCACACTTAGTATTCTCTCAACCAACTTCATGAGGGGAGTCACCTGGAATGCATTTCAATTAGCAGATGTGCCTTGTTAAAAGTTCATTTGTGGAATTTATTTCCTTAATGCGTTTGAGCCAATCAGTTGTGTTCTGACAAGGTAGGGGTGGTATACAGAAGATAGCCCTATTTGGTAAAAGACCAAGTCTGTATTATGGCAAGAACAGCTGAAATAAGCATAGAGAAACAAAGAGCATAAGAGAAATGACAGTCCATTACTTTTAAGACATGAAGGTCAGTCAGTCCGGAAAATTTCAATTTCAAGTTTCTTCAAGTGCAGTCGCAAAAACCATCAAGTGCTATGATTAAACTGGCTCTCACGAGGACCGCCACAGGAAAGGAAGACCCAGAGTTGCCTCTGCTAAAGAGTTGATTAGAGTTACTTGCCTCAGAAATTGCAGCCCTAATAAATACTTCCCAGAGTTCAAGTAACAGACACATCTCAATATCAACTGTTCAGAGGAGACTGTGAATCAGGCCTTCATGGGCAAATTGCTGCAAAGAAACTGCTACTAAAGGACACCAATAAGAAGAGGAGACTTGTTTGGGCCAAGAAACATGAGCAATGGACATTCAACCAGTGGAAATCTGTCCTTTTCGTCTAAGATTAAAGATTGTTGGTTCCAACCGCCGTATCTTTGTGAGATGCAGATTAGGTGAACGGATGATCTCTGCATGTGTGGTTCCCACCGTGAAGCATGGAGGAGGTGTGGGGTGCTTTGTTGGTGACACTGTCTGTGATTTATTTAGAATTCAAGGCACACTTAATCAGCATGGCTAGCCCAGCATTCTGCAGTGATACGCCGTCCCATCTGGTTTGCGTTTAGTGGGACTATCATATGTTTTTCAACAGGACAATGACCCAAAACCCACCTCCAGGCTGTGTAAGGGCTATTTGACCAAGAAAGATAGTGGAGTGCTGCATCAGATAACCTGGCCTCCACAATTACCCAAACTCAACCCAATTGAGATGGTATGAGTTGGACCGCAGTGTGAAGGAAAAGCAGCCAACAAGTGCTCAGCATATGTGGAAACTCCTTCAAGACTGTTGGAAAAGCATTCCTCATGAAGCTGGTTGAGAGAATGCCAAGGGGTCAAAGCTATCATCAAAACGTGGCTATTTTGAAGAATCTCAAATATAAAATCTATTTTGATTTGTTTAACACTTTTTTTGGTTACTACGTGATACCATATGTGTTATTTCATAGTTTTGATGTCTTCACTATTAGTCTACATGTAGAAAATAGTAAAAATAAAGAAAAACCCTTGAATGAGTAGGTGTCATATCTTTTGACCTGTATCTGTCTGCCTTTTTTTAATGTAAAGTTAAATCTAAAATGTAATAAAATTATTAGACTATGCCATTATACATTTTAATAAAACAGTTTTATGAGTGCGCCCCATTTTTTATATATATTTTTTAAAGTACCGGTAGCCTACACACTTCACGCTTGTTATTGTCGGTCAATCAATCATTACCGTCAGAGGCTCCGTGTGTAGCAAGTGAAGTGGGAGATTTTTTATCAATGCAAAATGGATTTTCAATCACGGAATTAAGTTGGCTAAATTAGGAGTAGGCTTCAATGATCAAACAACAGGTAGGCTGTTTAATATGAGTGAGTTGTTGTCGTCAAGGACACGCAACAAAATCGCCTCAATTAGCCCAGCTAGCTAGCTGGCTAACTAACTTAGCTGACTAGTGTAGCTAGCTAGCTCCTTTACATCAAGACACACACTACCAGATGAGAGGATCGCAGCAACAAGTTTGTCTAACTTGGTTTGGCTACTTTCTCTATCTCCCTCCATGTCAGACACGCCCACCCCTGGTCCTCTCGCTCCCCTCCCCACCCGTCTGTGCTGAGGGCACCGTCCCCACCCGTCTGTGCTGAGGGCACCGTCCCCACCCGTCTGTGCTGAGGGCACCGTCCCCACCCGTCTGTGCTGAGGGCACCGCCCCCACCCGTCTGTGCTGAGGGCACCGCCCCCACCCGTCTGTGCTGAGGGCACCGCCCCACCGTCTGTGCTGAGGGCACCGCCCCACCCGTCTGTGCTGAGGGCACCGCCCCCACCCGTCTGTGCTGAGGGCACCGCCCCCACCCGTCTGTGCTGAGGGCACCGCCCCCACCCATCTGTACATAGTGCACTGCCTCTCCTGAGACTAACAGTGAAATCATTTCAAATGCCCATCCCTGTGTGAGGTGCACCCCCCTTCCCTGACACAGATGGCTGGACCCATATGGACCTGCAGAGCTTCACTGTACAGGCCCTACCGTACAGCCTATCAAAGGCCCTTTGTGTGGGCCACACAATAACAGAGAAATGCTTTGTTTTGTTCTCCTGCTTTGCTCGCTCACGCTGTCATAGTCACAGGGCGACTGAGTGCACTTAGTTTCAATGGACGCTGTTTTTCCCTTACCATCAGCCAATTAGCATTTAATGTTAATGAAATGTTGATCTATTCCACCTCCCCTAGACCATTATTCAAAGGGGAAACTCAGTTGTGGAGATGGAACTTGTCTGCCATCCATATCGTCTGCTGATCTCATTTTCTGCAGTTTGGACATTATCTGTGATTTATCTCTAGCTACAGGAGCTAACTGCCTGTGAGTTATGTGGACGGATCTAGACTCAGCAGGCAGCACCGGTGGCTTAAATTCAGGACAGTCTGTTACGTTCCAGAACATTCAGATTGAAATGTTGTAGAACAGACGTACTTTATATATACAAAAGTATGTGGTTACTCCTTCAAATTAGTGGATTCGGCTTTTTCAGCCAAACCTGTTGCTGACGGGTGTATATAAAACTGAGCACAAAGCCATGCAATCTCCATAGACAAACACTTCCCAGAAGAGTGGAGGCTGTTATAGCAGCAAAGGGGGGACCAAATCCATATTAATGCCCATGATTTTGTAATGAGATGTTCAATGAGCCATGTTCAATGTCCACATACTTTTGGTCATGTAGGGTGCTTCTCTATCAATCACATTAAATCATTTTGTCAGCTCATTTCGTCAGTTTGATCTGTACGTTATAGTTCTTTCTGCAATGTTCCATATGTTGCGACCAGGGGTTGGACCAGTTCAGGGAACGAAAGTGATCTATACTGTTCCGGAACAGAACCGTTATTTTAAAAGCTTTGGAATAATTTTGTTATTTTACGTCCCGGGCATTTTTTTTCAAAGTCCCACAAAAAAAGATACAAAGTGCCAATGCAAAGCCCTCACTCAGAAATGTGTTCCAATGTCTGCCTGCCAGTAAAAGTTTTGCCTGTGCATGTATAGGCTACCTGCCCCTCCCCCTCCAAAGCATAGGCTACTGTAGACTACTGACGTTACAAGCGTGGTTCAGATTTTTTTTTATTTAGAATGGATTAACTTTTTCGATGCTAGTTAAAGATACTATAGTAATCACGTTTTACATTGGATTTATTAACTACTAAATGTGTTTTTATAAAAATTCTGGTGCCTCTCTGCATCCACAAGCTTGTTAGCTAGCTGTGGTCAAACGTCAACTCTCTGAAGCTCGAAGACATTTAAAGTTCCTTTATAAAAGCCGTTTCTCCTTAGGTAAATTCTTTGGGCCTAGGTTCAGATAGTGCATGTCATAAGATGCCCAGCGCTTCAAACCAAGCCTCCTTCTCCACCCTTTCTCGCTCCCTCCCCATCTGCAAAATTTGTCGCATCTCGCACCCAAATGTGTCTCTCCAATGCATGTGAACCACTATAACTTGCTTGCTCCATAGCAAGCTTCTCTATGCGGACTGATTGAAGTAATTTGATGTCGAGCTAAATGTGAAAAAAGGATCAGAAAGGAATGATATAAACATTCCCTTTTTGGGGGTTTGAGTCGGTTCAGAACTTTAATTTTGCTGGCCGAAATGTTAAAAAAAAAAAGAAAATAATTTGGGTTGTAACCCACGTTAAATAAGCCCCAGTATTTCTCCTACATTTGTATTTCTGTTCACCTTGGTTTTTAATTCTGTCCTGAACTCAATGTGGATTGAGCCACGCTGTGGATCAAATAGATTTTCTAGACCCTTTCCCCTCCTACCTACCTACCTGTTTAACTCCTATTCTATTTTAGGTCTATTGTAAATCTGCCATTGTGTTTATTAATTATTCTGTCCTCGCATCTGAGGCCATGTAAAAAAAAAGAAATTGTGCCGGCCGTCTGTTCGTAGCCGCGTTGAACTTGAGACCGATTTGATCCCGTAGGCTGCAGATCCCTAACGTGCACAGTCAACAAATTACAATTAACGAGGCTTGCTTCCACACATCAGGATTAGCCCGGTATTAAATTAATCATATTTTGCGTACTAAACCCCATCTATATCATCAGATGTCTTGCAACATCCGATTCGCAACATTTTCAAGGGGAGGATAGGTAAGCTTTATTAGAGCCCTTTTCTCCTCCTTCCTCATGTCAGCTGGTCCAGAAGCTGACTAATCCACTTAGCTAGGCAGAAACTATTGATGATGCCAGCCCAGCCCAGCGAACAGCTAGAAGCAGCAGCAGCAGCAAGTCAAGCAGCAAACCATCTGGATCGCTCGGGCGATAGAGGAGTCTAAACAGTCCTGACTGCTTGCAGGTGCTAGGAGTGTCAGATCATCAGATCGCTTTGTCACTCTTCACTTCATCGCACACTGAATTTCGTGCTTCGCATTGTAAGTGTCTCGGCGTGAGTCGCAGATGGATGTTCTACACCTGTGCAGAGAAGTCAAGTGACAGGCAGCTCCTTCAACTTGACTGGTCACATCTCATGGATACGGAGATAAATAGAGTAGAAGGGGATGTAGGAATCAATGAACTTTCGATGAATATGTTTTTTTGTGATGCTGCTGCTCAAACCAACGCTGCTGCTCAGATGTGGTCGTGTTTTGGTGAGTGCAGCTTAGGGCTAGGTTTATGTTTTGGTATCCTTAAAGCCGTGAATTGATGGCTTTCTATGCGACTGAAACTTTGCAAATGTACACGGTTTGTGCGAGTCCTACTTGTTCACTTTAGGCTTCTACAATGCACCTGTAAACTAAGACAGAACTTCAGGTGTGCAGAAGTTCGATCTATTCAGGCAGTCAACACCTGAACCTTACTACCTGTCCCGTACAAGGCCTTGATGCAATTGACCTAGTGATATGTGAGGCTAATACTTTTATTCATGATGTCACATTGCCTTCAATAGCCTCGTCTGCCAGGGTTCTAGCTTCTCCTACTAGAGTTCTCCCACTAGAGAAGCAATTGCCCGGTGCCGGATCGGTTTGTGCACGGTTGCCAACTCCTATGGTCGTTTGGTGTAACAATGACCATAGAAGTTGGCCAGACCACAAAAACAAGGAGCCAGGATGCAGCCAATGTGAGAACATGGAGTCTAGCTATGTGTAGTGTAAACCAACCTTCTTGTCTTCCTTGGTTCAGGTTGCTCTGTACAAGACCATCCCGACACGGCTGCTGTCTCGGGCCTGGGGTCGGCTGAACCAGGTGGAGCTGCCGACCTGGCTGAGGAAGCCAGTCTACAGTCTGTATATCTGGACGTTTGGTGTCAACATGCAGGAGGCTGCTGTGGAAGACCTAATTCAGTACAGGAACCTGGGAGAGTTTTTTAGACGGAAACTCAAACCGGCTGTCCGGCCCGTGTGCGACTCGCACTGCGTGGTAAGTGTGTGTTTGTAAGTGCATGCATGTTCACATGTATATGTGAACTGTGTGTGTGTGAATTTGAACTACTTTTCCTGCTCTGTGTATGATCAGAGTTCTCTCTACTGGCTCTTAAACACACAGAGGAGTAGGTCCCTGGCTAAAGCCATAATGTATGTGTGCTTTTCAGATCAGCCCAGCAGATGGGAAGATCCTTCACTTTGGGCGGGTGCGGAACTGTGAGGTGGAGCAAGTCAAAGGAGTCACCTACTCTCTGGAGACCTTCCTGGGACCACACACCTGGGCTGAGGCCATCAACAGTACCATCAAGCCATCAAGTGAATACCTCTACCCTGTCCCCCTCCTGGTCTAATGCCCAATCCCAATTTGACCCTTAATCCCCTACCACCTTTAGACTTGTTGAGCTCAAAGGATTGGGTGGAAATATTTCACTTATGTTATAGACCTAATAGGCTCACCTTGCCCATTTTGTTTTGTCTAGCACAGAGATTAGGGGTCATTTAGGATTGGTTGTATGACACCCCTTGCACACCCTGCCATAACGGTGGATGTATGTGTGTTTTCCCAGATGAAGAGGACCCCAGCTCGTTTCAGGACCTGCTGGTGACTAAAGAGGGGAATGAGCTGTTCCACTGTGTGGTATACCTGGCTCCAGGAGACTACCACTGCTTCCACTCCCCCACAGACTGGAGGGTGGCCCACAGAAGACACTTCCCTGGTCAGTACCCTGTTAGGACTGTCCTACTCTTACTGTACGCATCATATATACAGTTGAAGTCGGAAGTTTACATATACTTAGGTTGGAGTCATTAAAACTCGTTTTTCAACCACTCCACAAATGTATTGTTAACAAACTATAGTTTTGGCAAGTCGGTTAGGACATCTTCTTTGTGCAAGACACAAGTAATTTTTCCAACAATTGTTTACAGACAGATTATTTCACTTATAATTCACTGCATCACAATTCTAGTGGGTCAGTAGTTTACATACACTAAGTTGACTGTGCCTTTAACTTGTTAGGGAGTGGCAGCTGAGGGGTCGGTTTTGGAGAGTCTGGCGTGCCTAAAGTAAAATGCTTGCCACTCAGGCTCAGAAAATAGGATATGCACATAATTAGTACTATTGGATAGGAAACACTGAGGTTTCCAAAAGTGTTAACATTTTGTCTGTGAGTGTAACAGAACTCATTTGGCAGGCAAAAACCAGAGAAAATTCCATCCGGAAATGTCATTCTGGTGGCTTATGGCTCATTTAGAGAGCCTATTGAAAAGTCTTTATACCAGGACACTGAATGTAGTACCTATTGCTTCCACTGGATGTCAGCAATGTATAGATAAAGTTTCATGGCAATCGTAACCAATGTGTTCAATAGGTAGGGGTTTTGGTGAGGGGAGCTCTTTTTCAGTTGCACGTTTTTGGGCGCACGTTTGGCTGAGCGGTCCACTTTATTTGACTTATATAACGTTTAGGTGACCATCCAAGTGAAAGATTATCACTTTTATTCATAAAAGATAAGCTAAGGATGCATTTTAATTGGTTTTTGTTTTGTTGAGGGAAAGTTTATAGGTTTAGTTGAACGCGTTCTCTTCACGTTGGATTTTCTGAACACAAGGCGCCAACCAAACGGAGATTTATGGATATAATAAATTACTTTTTCTAACCAAATACCCATGGATTGTCTTTGTTGGACACTTAGGAAGCCCTCTGCAGAAGTTCTACAAAAGGTAAGGCACAGGTTTTCCCTGTGAAATGCATTTTCTATCGACCGCGCGCTGGCTAAAGATTTCATGGTTATGGAAAATATTGAAGGTGCTACCCTCAAACAATCAAATCCGGCTTTCGCCGTAAAGCCTTTTTGAAATCCGACATTGCTGTGATATTGCCAAGAAGCAGAGCTTTTTGATGAGTATGAAACACTTGTATATTGGTGCATGTTTAATAATTCAACTTTTGGATTTTGCCTTGCATTTCACCTGGTAGTGTCGGGAGTAGCGCCCCACCACTCCCTAACAAGTTAAACAGCTTGGAAAATTCCATGTCATGGCTTTAGAAGCTTCTGATAGGCTAATTGACATCATTTGAGTCAATTGGAGGTGTACCTGTGGATGTATTTCGAGGCCTTCTGGTTCATCCTTGGGAGCAATTTCCAAATGCCTGATGGTACCTCTTTCATCTGTACAAACAATAGTGCGCAAGTATAAACCTCATGGGACCACGCAGCCATCACACCGCTCAGGAAGGAGACACGTTCTGTCTCCTAGAGATGAACGCACTTTGGTGCGAAAAGTGTAAATCAATCCCAGAACAACAGCAAAGGACCTTGTTAAGATTCTGGAGGGAACAGGTACAAAAGTATCTACATCCACAGTAAAACGAGTCCTATATCGACATAACCTGAAAGGCCGCTCAGCAAGGAAGAAGCCACTGCTCCAAAACTGCCATAAAAAGCCAGAATAAGGTTTGCAACTGCACATGGGGACAAAGATCATACTTTTTGGGGAAATGTCCTCTGCTCTGATGAATCAAAAATAGAACTGTTTGGTCATAATGACCATTGTTATGTTTGGAGGAAAAATGGGGAGGCTTGCAAGCCGAAGAACACCATCCCAACCGTGAAGCACGGGGGTGGCAGCATCATGTTGTGGGTGTGCTTTACTGCAGGAGGGACTGGTGCACTTCACAAAAAAGATTGCATCATGAGGAGGGAAAATGATGTGGATATATTGAAGCAACATCTCAAGACATCAGTCAGGAAGTTAAAGCTTGGTCACAAATGGGTCTTCCAAATGTACAATGACCCCAAGCATACTTACAAAGTGTTGGCAAAATGGCTTAAGGACAACAAAGTCAAGGTATTGGAGTGGCCATCACAAAGCCGTGACCTCAATCCTATAGACATTTTGTGGGCAGAACAAAAAAAAAAAAAAAGGTGTGTGCGAGCAAGGAGGCCTACAAACCTGACTCAGTTACACCAGCTCTGTCAGGAGGAATGGGCCAAAATTCACCCAATTTATTGTGGGAAGCTTGTGGAAGGCTACCCAAAACGTTTTGACCCAAGTTTTAAACAATTTAAAGGCTATGCTACCAAATACTAATTGAGTGTATGTAAACTTCTGACCCACTGGGAGTGTGATGAAAGAAATAAAAGCTGAAATAAATAATTCTCTACTATTATTCTGAAATTTCACATTCTTAAAATAATGTGGTGATGCTAGGACAATCCCAGGATGTCCAGGACACACACACACACACACACACACACACACACACCATAATCATTCTACATACTCAGACTCGACGTGCTGCACCTTGCACACTCACTCCTATCTGGTCTAAAATAGCACAGTCTAAAGTTATATTTTGTGTATAAATATGGTGCTGCTTGCAGTGTTTGTATTATACAGTGAGGGGAAAAAAGTATTTGATCCCCTGCTGATTTTGTACGTTTGCCCACTGACAAAGAAATGATCAGTCTATAATTGTAATGGTAGGTTTATTTGAACAGTGAGAGACAGAATAACAACAAAAAAATCCAGAAAAACGCATGTGAAAAATGTTATAAATTGATTTGCATTTTAATGAGGGAAATAAGTATTTGACCCCCTCTCAATCAGAAAGATTTCTGGCTCCCAGGTATATTTTATACAGGTAACTAGTTGAGATTAGGAGCACACTCTTAAAGGGAGTGCTCCTAATCTCAGCTTGTTACCTGTATAAAAGACACCTGTCCACAGAAGCAGTCAATCAATCAGATTCCAAACTCTCCACCATGGCCAAGACCAAAGAGCTCTCCAAGGATGTCAGGGACAATATTGTAGACCTACACAAGGCTGGAATGGGCTACAAGACCATCGCCAAGCAGCTTGGTGAGAAGGTGACAACAGTTGGTGCAATTATTCGCAAATGGAAGAAACACAAAAGAACTGTCAATCTCCGTCGGCCTGGGGCTCCATGCAAGATCTCTCCTCGTGGAGTTGCAATAATCATGAGAACGGTGAGGAATCAGCCCAGAACTACACGGGAGGATCTTGTCAATGATCTCAAGGCAGCTGGGACCATAGTCACCAAGAAAACAATTGGTAACACACTACGCCGTAAAAGGACTGAAATCCTGCAGCACCCGCAAGGTCCCCCTGCTCAAGAAAGCACATCTACATGCCCGTCTGAAGTTTGCCAATGAACATCTGAATGATTCAGAGGACATCTGGGTGAAAGTGTTGTGGTCAGATGAGACACAAATGGAGCTCTTTGGCATCAACTCAACTCGCCATGTTTGGAGGAGGAGGAATGTTGCCTATGACCCCAAGAACACCATGCCCACCGTCAAACATGGAGGTGGAAACATTATGCTTTGGGGGTGTTTTTCTGCAAAGGGGACAGGACAACTTCACCGCATCAAAGGGTGAAGTTCCCTCAGCCAGGGCATTGAAAATGGGTTGTGGTTGGGTATTCCAGCATGACAATGACCCAAAACACACGGCCAAGGCAACAAAGGAGTGGCTCAAGAAGAAGCACATTAAGGTCCTGGAGTGGCCTAGCCAGTCTCCAGACCTTAATCCCATAGAAAATCTGTGGAGTTAGCTGAAGGTTTGAGTTGCCAAACGTCAGCCTAGAAACCTTAATGACTTGGAGAAGATCTGCAAAGAGGAGTGAGACAAAATCCCTCCTGAGATGTGTGCAAACCTGGTGGCCAACTGCAAGAAACGTCTGACCTCTGATTGCCAACAAGGGTTTTGCCACCAAGTACTAAGTCATGTTTTGCAGAGGGGGTCAAATACTTATTTCCCTCATTAAAATGCAAATCAATTTATAAAAATTTTTGGTTGTTATTCTGTCTCTCACTGTTCAAATAAACCTACCATTAAAATTGTAGACTGATCATTTCTTCGTCAGTGGGCAAACGTACAAAATCAGCAGGGGATCAAATACTTTTTTCCCTCACTGTACCTCGTGTTTTGTGTCGTGTCTGTATAGCTGTGCATTTACCTCCTGCTCCCTGTCTGTGTCCCTCCCAGGCTCTCTGATGTCAGTGAACCCTGGCGTGGCCCCGCTGGATCAAAGAACTGTTCTGCCATAACGAGAGGGTGGTGTTGAGTGGAGAGTGGACGCACGGCTTCTTCTCCCTCACCGCTGTAGGGGCCACCAACGTGGGCTCCATACGCATCTACTTTGACAAGGTTAGTTAGCGCTACAGCCCACTTAGGGTCCATGTTTACTAGTCTGACCCATAGACATTAAAACCAGTAGATAGTGATAGCGCAGACATCATCCACGTATTCCATGCGCCATCGGGAGATTTCCATAGAAGTATTTGAGTTTGAAGCCCGCCATATTGTTGACTGGCACAAATAAATCGCAAAGGATCATGGTGGAAGTGGCCATAACTAGCAAAGGATCATGGACGATGTAGTCGTTGTCATCCTGCCTAAGAGACGTGCAAAGAGTGCATGAGGGCGAGAGCCTCCTCGTAGCCTGTGTCAGCACGTGGTCCTGTGTGACGACAAATGTAGTAGTCAGAATGGATCACTATTTAAATATCTCAATTTGTAGCAAACTTTAAAATAATTCACTTTGGGGGTCGAACTTAATCATAATAAACACATTTTAGAGCCCAAAACAGACATAAAAATAAAGAATGGTTTGGCTGTTCTGGCGATCGTAATTTACATAGGCTTTCTAGTGCAGACCAGGGATTTTGGCACCACTAGGTAGCTACGCAGTAGCCGACCAACAGCGCTCGTGACTTCACACTCCAGACCAGACACTGGGGGCCTGATCTGAGCCTATTCTGGTATTGTGCCATAGTATTTCCTCAAAGATGAATTATTAGGACATAACAGTACATACAGTAGAAATAATGCTGACTTAAGAGAGGTTCTGACCCCTTGTCACTCTGACCCCTATTACACTTCTTCTCGCAGTGTGAGCTTTCACTCCCTTCAGCTCCATCTGCTTCCTGTCCCACTTACCTGTACTTCAGGCCATTTCCCTAAGCTGCCGACACACACCCCGGATAGGCCTATTTAATCTCTCCACTCTGTGTTTAAACTGACTGATGTCCCATAGGAGCCATATACTTCCATTGATTAGACCAGAGGCTTAGGATGACGTGGTCGTTTTAATATGTAGGTGAGAGGGTTAACTGTAAGCTAACACCATCACCTGCTCTGGGTTTGGCTGTCATTAAGAAGAGCCTGATCAGGAAGGGGGGAAGTGTGAGGAGAGGGGAGGATGAGGAAGGAGAGGAGGGGGGAGACGAGACGAGAAAGATGAAATGGGAAGAGGAAAAGCGAGGAGGGGGGGCCAGTGGCACAAAGTGTTCCCAATCAGACTGTCAACAACATAACAGGAGGATATGACCTCATTCAGCAGCTATCATGCTGCTCCTCATCTAATGGGTCTTAGTCCAATTCAACTATTCTCATCAAATTTTTTACACATCACATGTATGGACACTGGATTTATGGGCCAGTTATGAGATATATTGTCAGTGTTAAGGGTTGGTTGGGTGCATGCAACATCAGGGCTATGGGTTTGATTCCCCTATGGGTCACGTGTACTTAATATATGCGTGACTATAAGTTGCTTTATATAAAATCTATTGGATTTATCTAGCGCTTTTCCACCAGATGCTCAAAACACTTGACATTGTATGTATTGGATCATTATTATAATGTATTTACTAAACTGTAACCTTTCTCTCTGTGTCTGTGTCCAGGAGCTGCGCACTAACAGCCCACGTTACAGCAAAGGCTCGTACAACGACTTCAGCTACTTGTCCAACAACAACCAGGAGGGCGTGAGCATGAGGAAAGGGGAGCACCTGGGAGAGTTCAACCTGGGCTCCACTATAGTCCTTCTCTTCGAGGCTCCGCACGACTTCAGCTTCAACCTGAAGGCCGGCCAGAAGATCCGCTACGGAGAACCCCTGGGGACTGTGAGCCAAGATGGCCAACCAGAGAGACACTTTCTGGGGGGAAACGGACTAAACTAAAATAAACTGATGGACACGCTAACGTGTGTACAGATTTGAGCGGAGGTGCACAGGCTGACGGCTAGCATACGACACACTGATGGACTTACAGAAAAAAGTCACCACTGTTGCATTACTACTAAGGGGGTCTCCCCGTTTCATTGACTAGAGTTTCTATTAACAATTTACATATTTTGTCAGTTGGACTGTTGATTACAACTAGTGTACATACCTGACCAGCAAAAGCAAGATAGTTTATAGCTATTAGTTACATTTACGTTCCATAAGAATAACGACATAGCTTTAAGAAAAAAACTTTGCTAAATTGTACCCATATTGCCTTTTGTCAGGGGTATCCTCTTCAACTAGGAGTTCCTCCTGAGATTTCAGACACAAGCAGCAAGACACCAGCCTGATTACAGATCTGGCTAGTGCTGTGTAGCCCAACTCATATGGCTGTTGGCAATACATCACAAACAGATCTGGGACCAGGCTAGCAAGACACATCTCCACACATACAGATAACCCCTGTCACACACAGCCTCTATCATGTGGACAGGCTTCCCTATACAATGTACAGTGTACATACACCTACAGTACACATACCACGAAGAAGGAACGTACCAGAGGCCACACATCTACCCTCTCTCTTCCTTCTCTATTTTCCCTCCCTCCTTCATTCTGATACTGAATGCCTTCCTGTTCTCCTTTGGTCTTTCCCTCTTCTGCCATCCCCAGAGAAGGTGCTTGTGTTGGGGGTGATTATGTGGACTCTTCCCTCCCTGTCATGGAGGTACAGACTGGCACCACTCCTCCCAGTCAGACGAGTCTGGGTCGTATTCATTAGGCACCTGCCATAAGAAAACAGGCTGAATGCCTGGACTTTCCGTTGTAAAATGTTTTGCTACAGTCTGCCATAATAAATACAACCCTGCTGTAGTAAGCCCATGATGTACGATCTCTACCATCCCAGCAATGCGTTTTTAATCATCATTAGAGTGGTAGCTAGTAGCGCTGCCTGCCTGATGCCAATTATCGCTGTTGTTTTACCGTAAGTGATGGCTAACAGGCAGTGCTTGACTTGGGAATGAGCTACCCGGAGGCCTTACCGACACTTCAAATGTTTGATGAATTGTGTACCGGCTCCTCTATAAAACCAAGTAGCCTGTCACCAGTCTAGATTCACACACAGAGGCAAAAACGTTTGATCAAAGTGGAATGAAGGCAGGATCTGCATTGACTAGCAATGGCCAATGGGCATTCATTTTCTGATTCCACTTTGTTCAAGTTTATTTGCCACTAGTCTGAATCTGTGCTTGACAGTAGGATGTCAGTTGAATATTGTGCCTATTGAAAATGAGCCAGCCTGAATGCGAATGAAGAGCTTTTGCCAAAAGAGGGTTTATCAATTGAGGGTTTGTAAGGTCATGAAAAGGCATGGAAATGTATTTAATGATTTTTGCTAATGTAATTCATGAAGGCACACTTAAATATTATCAATCACTTAAAAATCGACATATCAGCCATGATCGGAATGACCCTTCAGTGCGAGTTGGCCAGAGAGCGAGCACCACATTTCTGCTGCAGGTAACGTTAAATTATAAGAATTGACAAATAACTTGCTGTGCATAGATCTCACCTGAATCATGAATATTTGAGCCTTATATATAAACATGTCTAGAGACATACCTTGCTTTGAAATAGCCTACTGTATCCATTTGATCCCTGATTAATTTAATGAGGGAATCATTTGATGAAAACGAAGGTATTTGGTTGTAATGTTGCTATATTTTATATGAAGTGTGGCAACCATCCTCCAGGATAGCTACTGGGTGTGCAGGCTTTTCTTCAAGTCCTGGTCTAACCACATTGTAGCATAAACATCAGCTGCTCAACAGGACCTTGATAAGCAGTGTTTCAGGCCTGGAGCAAAGGCCAAGACCTGCACACCCAGGAGCTCTCCAGATGGAGGGTTGACCACATGTTGCCAAGTTTGGGGGGGTTAAGTGCCTTGTTGAAGGGCACAATGGCAGGAGATGGAAGGCCTACATGGGATCAGACACAGCAGTCTTCCAGTGTCGATAATGCTTACTATTTACTGTACGCTATAATAACAATGAACATTTGGTAAAAAGTCAGAAGTAATGGAAAATGTGCATAAACTCTTAAAATCTCTATATGCATACCATTTGTGAGTTTCGGTGAACATAATCTAATGGATGGACTTGGAATGAAAGTAGTGCAGGAGCTGTATTTTTCCAAGTCAAGCACTGCTAACAGGTATCTACATGGAGGGGGTTCAAACCAGGTGAATCTCTTCTAATGGAGTTACAATTTAGCATGCCAGCATAACTCCCTCACATGACACATTCATTCCTAAATGACTGCTAAAAGGTGTCACATTGAGTACACGTTGTTTAACATATGATAATGATGTGAGATGATTGATGACGTGTGTTAATCTAACCCAATCCATTAATGGACTAAATCCTGACGTATTCTTCTGAATGGAGCCATACCTTTTTATGCTAATAAACAGAACAGCCCTCTGACCGTCATTCCAAAAACAAACCGATGACACTGGTGGTAGGATCATGAGAGAGAATGTGCGAACTGGTACTGGCAACTGATACTTTTGTCTTCTACTGTTCGGTTGAATTGGATTAAGTTGTTACTGGAAGTTATCTGCCTATGACAGCATTAAATAACTTAAGCTTTTGTTAAGACTGTAAAGCTTAAGTTATGCTGATATCGATACTAACTATGTATCATGCACTTACCGTATGATTGCGACACCCTTGGCGGAATGTTCAGATACCCAGGGCTGAGCTGTTTTAAAGCAAATTATTTTCTGTAGTTCTGTTAGTTTTATAGTAGTGGCAAAAAACTATTTTGGGGTTTTAGTTTTTCAATGTATTTTTTTATTTGTTTTGCTTTGAACAAATGTGGACATTGGTGCTTTTTGTGTTGCTGATGCTGGATTAATTCTCTGCATGAGGGGGTAGAGACCTCACCTGACTCTGACCCCTTGGTAAAGGAACTTTTAACTTTAGCTTCGGAGGAGTGGGATTCACAGATGTGACAGACCGGGGAGACACTGGTGACACAAACTCCCCTTGGCTACATTGTCGTTCCACAAAAAGTGATGCATACAGAAACCAAACGCGAGGGTCTGGCCTGGCTACCGCCTGTTGCACACTTGTTTTTAAATGTCATTGTAATATACTTGAATCATATGACTCATTCAACACTGCATAGATTTTAACCTAAATTGTTTTAAAAGCAAGAAAACGTGTCTAATAAATTTTTGCGTATTCTTAAAAATGTGTTTTTGTGTGTGTGTGCGCGTGATGAGAAAGTATGTACTTCACACATTTATAGGATTAGAGTTGACCTGCAGAGCTAAGCTACTCCGTGCTGATAATGTTAGAGGGATTTGATTGGAGCACAAGAAGGAAAAATGTCACAAAGGTCATATTGGGTAATGGGAGCAATCTCCTGCTGTGTAAATTAGCTTAAAGTAGAAGTTACCCTAAACCACAGATCTAGGATCAGATTCTCCTATCCCCATTCCTAATGTTGATAGTAAGGGTGAAGGAATTTAAACTAAGCCCTCGCTCCTTGTGCTACTTTCTCCCACTGGTGAAATTAGGGTACTGCACCGACCTATGGGGAAAAAGTGCAATGTATGTCTACATGGTTATGAGCTATAAGAATTGTGAAGCCATTTCTGAAAGTGAAAAACGTCTCATATATGCAGGTGAAGAGCATAAATGCACAAAAAAGGTAACTAAAGTGAATAGGGTTGATGAGGAAAACCACTTGATGAAAACAAAAGGCCATAGAATTATCTTACAAAAGCATGACGTGTGGGCGTATTTTTCTTGTTGTAGTGGGGACAGTAATAATAATCTGTAAAACATATACTTAGAGGCAAAAACAAATGTAGAAATGAATACATGCATTTCTATAGCTTCAAAAATATTTTGTACAATGGTGGGGGAGTGCCAAGATGGAGACACTGTGCCTCCTATTAGTCATCTAGTGTGTGTATATATAAATCATTGCGTGTGCGCGCATGCCTGCGTGTGTGCGGGGTGTGCGTGCGTTTGTCTGTGAGCAAGCTCTCGTTCACTTTGATCCGTTTAACAAACATTGGTATGAGGATTTTTTGCTGAGAGCACACACACGCAAATGTAAAGGTTCTGGGTCAAAGCAGATGAAATAGCTGCAGGAATGTGTTTCATATGGAACCAGGTTAATGTTTAACGCTGGAACTAAGCCTAAACACACATTTAGGCAGCTATGTCGGCAATCTTGTTCAGATTAAACTTAGAATGCTCTCTATTTTTCTTTTCTATGAACCACTCCCTGCAACTAAAAAACTCTGAAATACAACAAACACACGACTAAAAATAACAAACACAAATCTTTGTCATAGGGTTTTTGTTGCTGTCCTTATCATGACCAACCTGTGTGATTATAGCTTTGAGTGTTTACACTGTCATTTACCAGTTACATTATATTAGGGCTTAGAAGTGAACAATTTCAATGGGTGGTGTTAGCAGCAGGCGACGGATACCGATTGAGATATTGTGAGAGAAAGAGAGAGGAGGGGCAGGGGGGAAAACAGAGACTAGGGCCGTTTCCACAAAGTGTCTCAGAGTAGGAGTGCTGATTTAGCATCGGTTTGGACCTTTAGATCATAATGAAAAAGCTTGTATGTACAGATCCTAGGTCAGCACTCATACTCCGTGACCCTTTGTGGATATGGGCCCTGGTTGCCACGACAAATACGCCTGTGTTTTGAGCAGCTAGAGGAATGATAAACCAAGGCTGAGGCAGCCAGTCATCACCACGCCCTCTCTGGGTTTCAGGCAGCTGCTCTGCTCTCGTAGGGGTTGGATCAGGTGACTCCCAGGTACACCAACAACACTCCTCCTCACTTGACAGCCTGGCCTCAAAGTCTATATGTAACTTAGTAAACATAAATCTTTGACACTCAAATGAGTATGATATGTTGCGTTAGGTATGGTTGCATAAGACAGAATGTTACTAAAGTCAAAAAACGAAAGGAGGAAGGTTGGGTGGGTGTATAACGCAAATGTCTAGCAACTCAAATGTTGTGTGTTTGAATCACATTAAAGACAACTTTAGCATGTTAGCTAATTAGCAACTACCTACTACTTTTAGCTACTTTCCAACTATTTAGCATGTTAGCTAACCCTAACCTTAACCCGTAACCCTAACTACTAGCGTAGCTAACGTTAGCCACCTAGCTAACGTTAACCATAACAAAGTGGAATTTGTAACATATCATACAAAATGGATGATAGACATCCACAAACTAATACATGCCATACAAAAAGTAGCATACAGTATCATACTAAATGGTTGGAGACCGATTTACGTTTACTATGTTGCGTCTATCCTTGAGTCAAGGTTGCACCTGTGTGTGTGTGTGTGTGTAGACACCACCACCTCAGTCCTCACTCTGACACACACCGCTACAGGTGTGGCTCCCTTTTCCAATGAAGACACAGTACACTTAGAAGGATCTGCAAGAGACAACCATTCAACCTTTAAGTGCTCACTGGATTATATGAACCGTCTGAAGACCAGGGGACGTTACATGGGATATCATATAACACTTGACTGCTGAGGAATTCCACAAGTTGAAAAGGTGAGCATAAACAATCAGTGCTTGTTATTGGTGAAGTTTTGCCTTTACTGTTGGAGTTCGGTTGTGTTTTTTAAAGATGTAGTCATCCAGATAAAGGTGTCAACATGAAATATGATATTGAAAATGATTTGGAAAGAGAATGGGATAGAATTTTAGCAATATGAGGAGTTCATGGATAAACCCTGAGTTAAGAACGATCAGGAATATGCAGGAAAATTATGAAGCAGTCGGGATGGAAATTAAAAAGAGATACATCGAAGTGTCATTTCACTGCATGTGATAATACTTTTTTCTCCGAATTTCATGAAGGTCAAGCAGAACAGAACCAGAGCTTTGTAGTTTCAGGATTATATTTATAACTATACAGTTGTATTCAAATTATTTCATCTGTCTTTTACAGGAGTATTCTTGGAGCCAGTTCAAGTCACTAGAGGAAACTAGAACAAACGTTGACAGCAAAGCTTCAGATCAGAGCCTCAATACCCAGTCTGAGATCCAACACATCAAACCAAAATCCTGTCAAGAGATTGACAGCCACAGACCCTATCTGTCTGTGTTTCGTACTCTCAGCCTTCCATAATCAGTCAGTCATAATGAATTTGTCTCTGGAAAACCCTTATGGAGACGTGACCATCCCTCGGGCTAAGCTACATTCTGCAGAGGACAGCACGATCATCATCAACCCCATCACTCAACCCCACAGTGCCTACAGCAACCGCAATTACTCCCCTAACCCCTATGGTGCCTTCAAACCCGGGGGGCAGTCGCCAGCCCCCTCAGAAGGTACCAAGGATGGTGATGGTGGCGCCTCAAACACCCCTCGCTATGACGGCCAGACCTCCTACACAGTGAAGGAGGACACGGAAGAGGAGTTTGGACGCTGTCGAACCTGCTGCTTTCGCTGCCGACGGAAGTAAACCGGAAACTTAGGCCCAGATCAGGAAATAGTCCTACAACTCCCTGGCCACATAGGATTCTGGGTATATGAACTAAGGGACACTGTCTGAAGACACTGTCCAATCTAGTGTTACCAGCTGGTTTAAAAGCCAAAGCCATTACTGGCTAAACATGTATAGTTTTTGAAGGATTCATCAGTGGTATCATTTAAATTGTATGCAATTCCGAAATGGATTCTTCTTGAATGCAAAATGCCCTCATAACCAGCATGGCAGAATCTGCATTTGAAACAGTAGTCTTCCACATAAGCTTTTCACTTATGACGTTGTACGCTTGCTTTTTTTTTTCTTGTCGAACACGACTGTGCTATATTTAGCTATGGAAATAGTTTTTGCTATATTTATATCCTAATGCCTTTGTTCCTGATTTTGTGTCAGTGTTTGAATGATGTGAAAAAGGCCACCCTTGAGTGGAGGATTCACCTAGCCAGTTTTCAGGGAGTTTTAGAGTGTAAGACAAATGCTACAGTAGACAGATGTCAAGGAATTAGAATGTGAATAGCCCTATAATTCTTCTCTCAAACTGACCCGTCACAAAATATGACATTCTAGGCCTTTGGCTTGGCACTGACAGACCTGACCGAACCAGTGAGGTGAAACTAGAGGAGGGGCAGCTAGCTTAGAGGCTGGTTCAGTTTTTCTGGGCCTTACTGATCAGTCCAGTTTCCCCAACCCATTCCACAACATAACACACCACTCCGTCCTGCTTATCCGTCTTCTGGGCTGGTCCCTCTGCTGCTGAGGGTTTACAATGCTGCCTTTGTGCAACTAGGTCCCAGGAAACCAGGCCACAGGTCCTGCAGCCCAGCCCCAACCCCAGTCATTCTTCTCTGTGTATGTGGTAGACAGCACCTTACTGTCCCTCCTGGACAAAAAGAGTTGAAACTAGAGGCCTGATTCATCTGACTGGATGAGAATTGAAATGTAATGTGATCACACTCATGCTGTCTTATTTGTTTGAGTTACACAAAACTATCCATAGTTTAGCCTTGTGAAACCATTGCTAAAATTCTACACTGCATTGTTAGCTTATAGAAATTATCTTAAATTTTTAGCAAGCTAGTACAGCATATCAGGGTCACCTCATCATGAACTGGTTCCATGTGTGAAAGCCTCTCTCTTTTTACATTTATTTAACTAGGCAGGTCAGTTAAGGACAAATTCTTATTTTCAATGACAGCGGGTTAACTGCTTTGTTCAGGGACAGAATGACAGATTTTTACCTTGTCAGCTCAGGGATTTGATCTTCCAACCTTTTGGTTTCTAGTCCAACACTCTAACCACTAGACCCTAAGCCCCCAACAGAATTACATGGAAAGACATGCATGAGTATGAATTGCTACTTTCTCTCCAGTCAGCAGTGGACTACAACTACTCAGGTAACTAGGGCCCAAAGTTAAAGATCCAGTTACAAATTCATAACATATTGTACAAATCTGAATTCAGAAAATATTTTTCTTTTGTATTTTTATTTTTTTGCAGTTCGTAACATTTCACACAAAATTGATGACGTAGTACACAATTGTGTACAAATTACTTCAGGGACCCATTTTGGCTCTTGAGCACTACTTTTAAAACTATTGGCTGAAATTATTCAAAACCTCTGGAGCAACACTTTAAAGGCCACTGTCAAACAGCAAGGAATGTATGACTAAGACCTACACTGCGTATGATAGATTGTTGTAATAAGAAAGTGCAATAAGAGAGAAGAATGGATGAATTCTATTGAATTCCTTTTGAGTTGTGTGGCTGTGTTATTAACTGTGTGTTAACTGCATTGAATAACTATTATTGTTAGAGTTTTACACAATAATGTGACTTAACCAAGAAAAACTGCAGGCCCCAGAGCTTTTCCTGGCCAGGTCACCTCTTAGATGAGGAAAAACTCTTAGGTAATTATTGTTCAGTCCAAATACAGTATAGGCCTTTTTCATTATGGTGTGTACTGCAATGCCTTAGGGGTTACTCCTGCAATCTTCTTTCTACCCATGACTAGGTTGTGGTGTAACAGTCACACAACAGTGACGACAGAACTGGTTTAGGTTGAACCTGCTGTATTTCTCAGAGTGGGAGTAGTGCTACACTTCCTAGAAATCAGCTAGTGTTCAATTCAATCAAACCTGTATTGTGGTATTTATTCAGTAGCTCTTTTTCCCAGTCAAATAAAATATTTGTTACTGTAAAAATGTGGATCTATTACAAAATACAAGACTCCCTTCACAGGTAGATGCTTAATGTTTTACAAATAATAATTGTGCAGGTAGACATAAATAAAGACAGTGGGTAAACACTAAATTCCAGCCTTAAGCTCCTCTTGCTCTCACCAGCCACCTTATAAGTCCGGTTTGGAAGGAAGAAAGACAAGGACATGAGAATAAGATCCCGGGCATATTTGAGTCAGGAACCAAACATGGTGTCCTTTTTTCCCAACTGATAAAAACTTGTGACCTAGTCAAAATTGGGTGAAAACTATTGATTTCAGATGAAGTTTCAGATGGAGTTTCAGATGCAAGTCATGAATAAGAACTTAATCACGGGGTCAAATTGAATCTAGCACTTCTACAGTAAATTATTCACATTATTGGTGATTATAACTACGATCATTATCATCATTATTTCATGCTTATGAGGATACTGATATACACATGACTTCAACTTATGAAGGTACTACCCTACTTTCAACCACACTTACAGTAACTCAATCTGGTCTCAGAACATTTCTTATTATTCTATAAGTAAATCTGAGACACTCCATTTAGTATGTCACATTTCGTATGGTATGTATTCATTTTTAGATGTCCATCACCCGTTTCGTATGATGTGTTACGGATTAAAATTTGTATTACATGTTACGAATTTGCAAAACATACAATATGTTAGGAATTTGCAAAACTTATTATATTTTAAGAATTCTAGTTAGGTGACCAACGTTAGCTAGCTGGCAAGTTTTTTTTTTTAAAGGGTTAGGGTTAGGGCAATGGTTAGCTGAAAGGGTTAAGGTTAGGGTTAGGGTTAGGGGAAGGTTTAGCTAACATGCTAAGTAGTTGCAAAGTAGCTAAAAAGTAGTAAGTTGTTGATAAGTTGCCAATTATCTAAAATGCTACAGTTGTCTGTGATGAGATTCAAACTCACAACCTTTGGGTTTCTAGACGTTCGCGTTATACGCCCACTCATTCATCCTGTTCCAGTTATACGCCCACCCATCCATCCCGTTCAAGTTATACGCCCACCCATCCACCACGTTTGAGTTATACGCCCACCCATCCACCCCAAGCAACCACCCAACGTTTGCGTTATATGCCTACCCATCAACCCCTACCAACCACCCTACACCAAATGTAACATATCATACTAATTTGAGTGTGCCGAATTTACATTTACTATGTTACGTCTAGTCTATGAGACCAGGCTGAGTAACTATATCACTTGTTAACAATATACCATTATACTACTGTGTCTGTGTGTGTAAAGGAATGTATTCAAGTCACTTTACAGATTTCTGTCCTTATTGGTCCTCAATAAGAATGAGCTGCCAGAGTACCAATAACAGTTTTGAGTGTATTGCTCAGTGTCATAGAACAATTCATGCACCTGATCCAGCTCACACATTCCATTAGAGGTTGTGATTCTTGAGGCATAAGTAAGTGTTCTATGACACTGCTGGAAGGAAACTGGTGTGACAAGCAGGCAGGCCTTACAAGGTATTGACTGGAATAACTGGTACTGCCAGCCTCAGGTGCTCTCTGCCCATACAGATGTAGGATCTAAATTTGATCACCCTGTTGCAGGAGAATTTTCCTGCAATGCAGAACATTTTAAAGTTTAAAAAGGCTTCTGAAGTTTGTAATTTCCACTTTGAGTTTTCCCTTATGAAAAATGTCCATTAATTATAATCCATACAATCATTTTCCTGCTGTAGCTAACTGGCTCAAATTAAGATCCTACATCTGTAGGTCCCCACCCCTCGGTCAACAGTAGAAAGTTTATTTCTTTGAGAGAGAGAGAGAGAGAGAGAGAGAGAGAGAGAGAGAGAGAGAGAGAGAGAGAGAGAGAGAGAGAGAGAGAGAGAGAGAGAGAGAGAGAGAGATATTCTGAGAAGAAACAGGAGAAGGCAGGTGTATTTGTTTTACTTCCTATGGATAGTTGACAGTGTAAATAGAGTTAGGTCATAGCTAAAAATAATCACAAAAATATCATGCAATGTACTTCTCGTGACATGCAAAACCTAAAGTACAATACAACAACACAATACAACATTATTGTTATGGAAATTGGTTTTGCTTGTGCAATATGGTGGAAAATTGCAAGATTGTTATAATACTTTTATTGCATCAAATGGTTGTTTTATGCAACAGAATAGAGTATTCTTATAACTATTGTGTGTGTGATTTACTGAGGATGGGCCTCTGGGAGATAACACTGACAGGAGATTTACAATGTCTTTTGGGTAATAAAACCTAAAGAGACCGCATTCCAGAGCATGAGTTAATGTTTCTGTTACATATGGTACCAGGGAGAGATGACCCCAGGGCCAGACCCTGGTCTGTACACAAAGATTACTGTTTTTACAGCATATACTGTCTGCTATGAATTATAGGTATCTTTCATACAAATCTTAGCCTTGTGACCCATTCTATATATCTGTTGTTCGTCATGTAGGTTGAAAGGGGTGTATCTTAGCTATAAAAGACCTTTGTACTTTTGTCTCTGGGCTCTCAACGAATCATCTGAGGGTGATTCGTCGACCAGCCATCGCTAGTGCAAAGCTCTCGCTAATAAAGATTCAGTTTAAGTATAACTCTGACTTGTGTGATAAGTTTGTCTCTCATTTGATAATACAGAAATTAACCACCACAGCACATACAACCCAGAAAGATAACATTTACCAACATTTAGTGGAGAAGTTTGGAGGATAAGTCCATCAGTGTAACTACAGCCTCTAGAAGGCAGGGCCTTGATTGTACTGTCAAATTATGTGGCAGGAGTAGGAATCAAGATGACGTCAGGATTGACATTTGAATACAAAACAACATAGGTCACCATGATCATCATTGACACGAGTTGTCTAGTTCAATCTCTCTCTGCATCTCTAATAGCACCCTAATCCCCATAAAGTGCACTACTTAATGAAGGGCTACACAGGGGACTCTGCTGGTCAAGCAGTGCACCATATGGAAAATGGGGTCTCATTTGAAATTTGGCCACTGTCATCAAGGGGGATATGTAAAAGTTGTCCACTGGTCTTGAGTCAGATATTGACACCTTCCTGATGGAATGATGGTTGGGGCGTAGGTTCATCTCCTCCTAGATCAGTGGTTGGTTACGGACAACTTCTCTCGGGCCACATCAAACCTTACCCGTCACTGTCTCCTGTACTGCACAACTGAGTGGATGAACGGCATTCCCGAATGAGCCTCACAAACTTTATTACGAAAGAACTGATCACAGGCACTTCCAGTGCAGAATGTTTGCTGGTTTCATAGGTGAGCAGTATTTCAGTTTCAGTGTATTTCAGTAGCTGGTGAATGGCATATTGAAACTCATATAGATACCAAAATACCAAGTATTGCTTAAACAGGCTTTACATGTTTACTGCAGGTGGCGCAACTTTGGTTTTAGAAGTGTGGGGGGTTGGGGCATAATTATTATAATTTTTTATCCAGTAGGATAAACACTCCAAACAGCCTAACCGATCGCTTGGAGGCGTCTGCATGGTCCTAAAGCACACTGTTGCATGTTTTTTTTATCACATTGCAATGATCAAACTGGGGGTGACAAAAATGCAATTTCAGAATGCGGGGAGGACATGGATAGACGATAAGCTCTTTTAAAAAGCATATTGATGAGTTAACTAAGAAGTTGAGAATAACTAAATAGTAGAATGCAGACCGTTCAGTCAACGGTACCTTCTGTCCTAGACTACGGTGAGACCATCTACATCAGGTATTCCCAAACTGGGGTTCCTGACTGGGGTACCACCAGGTGTATGTGCATTGCCGTTGGGGGTACACCAAATAAAAATGTGATTCACATTTAAAAATATATATATATTTTTTCTCACATTTTCAAACAGTCCATTTATTTTTTCCAACAGGGCTATACATTTGGGTGAGGTTTTTTTCTCGCTTGAGTAGCCTCGTTGTCACGACTTCCGCCGAAGTCGGTCCCTCTCCTTGTTCGGGCGGCATTTGGCGGTCGACGTCACCGGTCTACTAGCCATCGCCGATCCACTTTTCATTTTCCATTTGTTTTGTCTTGGTTTTTTACACACCTGGTTCCAATTCCCCAATTACATGTTCATTATTTAACCCTCTGTTTCCCCCATGTTTGTGTGCGTAATTGTTTCTATTGAAGTCAGTCCATTTGGTGGGCTTGGTATTTGTTTCTACTTTGTAAATATTTTGAGTAAACTACGTTGTGTTGCTCACCTCTGCTGTCCTGCGCCTGACTCTTTTGCACTACTACACCAAGCCTTCTGACACTCGTTCCACTGCCCAAAATAAAATTAAACCATCAAGTGTTCAGCGAAATAACAACATAATATAAAATACAGGTAGCCTAGTCAAATAATTAACATCCAATCACATTAACCATTACTCTCTTGCAGGAATTCCATTAAGAGCAAAAAAAAATATTATTATTATATCATTATTTGTGCCCTGGTCCTAAAAGAGCTCTTTGTCACTTCCCACAAGCTGGGTTGTCACCAAAACTCACACTCATTCTTATGTTTAATAAATATTTTTGTTTTGTGTGTGTGTGTGTGTGTGTGTGTGTGTGTGTGTGTGTGTGTGTGTGTGTGTGTGTGTGTGTGTGTGTGTGTGTGTGTGTGTGTGTGTGTGTGTGTGTGTGTGTGTGTGTGTGTGTGTGTGTGTGTGTGTGTGTGTGTGTGTGTGTGTGTGTGTGTGTGTGTGTGTGTGTGTGTGTGTGTGTGTGTGTGTGTGTGTGTGTGTGTGTGTGTGTGTGTGTGTGTGTGTGTGTGTGTGTGTGTGTGTGGCAGGCTGACAATAATGGCAAAAAACAACATTTGAGAGTGCGCTCAGGGGGTACGCAGCTAGAGGTTGAATGTTTGAAGGGGTACGGGACAATAAAAAGTTTGGGAACCACTGATCTACATGAATGCAGCAGCCTTTTCATTAAGCCGTTTACCATATTGCACTTTATTTTATCTCGGGACAGGTTTTGCAGTCATCACTGCTTGCTCTATCAGAAAGTAGGATGGCCCTCTTAGACCTGACATAGGTCAAAACACTGCATTTTATTAATTTATAAAGCCCTTTTGCAAAAACGTTACTTACCCATAGAAGTACGATTTATCATACCCGATCACAGGGATGGCTAACTCTGGAAATTCCATCTGTTACTGTTACAGACTTAGGAAAAACTGCTTTCATTTTCTTTGCACCCCATGTATGGAACAATCTTCAGAGTTCCCTACTAATGGATGTATTGGTGCCTTTCAGGCAGTTCAGAGTGTTGATTGAGGACCTCTTTATTGAGGAATGTGACTGGGTTTTATTTTATGTTTTTGTATTATCTTTGTATTTTCATTTTCTGGTGTATTGTCTATATGTCATTTGTTGTGTAATGGTAAGATGCAGGGCTCCCTTGCAAAAGAGACCTTGGTCTCAATGGGACCTTGAAAATAAAGGTCAAATAAATAAACATGAGCACACAAAGGACAAAAGGTGAGTGATGATTCCCTACTTGGGACAGCAGCCTATTTTTGTTCATGTAAAACATGATCATACATGAAACAGACCTGTTCTTGTGTTGTGTGCCAAATAGTCCCTATCCTGAGAGACATACTAACATTGGGTCAGTAAATATGCAAAGGGTATAATGTTCCACTGTCTCATTCATGAATCAATGACCCATACAGACCAACGTTAACAGTGCTATTAGGCTATTACTTTGTATGAAAACACAGAAAGGCCTTAGTCAAAATATCTATGGAAATCAAGTAGAATATATTGGAGACAGTATAGAGTAGACATTAACTATATAATGTTATTTCAAGGAATGTTCCACTACCAAAAAATAAAAAACCTTTTAAATGGCTAAATCCGGTTTGCAGAAGACCCGCATTATAGCACGATTGAAATTTAAAGGTTATTTCCGTTTGAGCCGACAAATGCAGCGTTTACTGTGAATGCAGTCTCCGCGAACGTTGCAACGTTGCCTTTAAATTTAAATCGCTCTATAGTATGGATCTTCTGCAGTACGGATTTAATCTTAACCTACTACAATAACCTAACCTAATAACATAACTACAATATACTCTCTAGAATAACATGGTGAGAACTATGGGAGGAAGTCACTTGATAACAAACAACAATAACTTTCGAAAAACATATGTTGCAATGGTCAGTCTTTGAGTAGATGTTTCATTCTGTGGCAGTCCGCCTACACTCATCCTGAACATGCTGTGGCTGGCTGCATTTATTTATATATCTGTCTGTCTGATCTCTGCTACCATCTAGTGTCTCCAGTGTGTCTCAACACCAATGTATCAACCAATGTTTTAGTTTTTTTATGACAGTCCATTTACATTCCTCAAGCCTGGTCTAAATGCAAATTGACAACGCTTTGCACGAGAAAACATTGCTATATTGTACATTGATTATAAAGAAACTACAGTTTACAGCATAGACAAGAGGGTAAACTAAGGAAAACAACCACTGGTTCCTTGTTCTAGTCCCTAACACCTTGGTGTTTTCAGATATCTAGGAACTGGATAGATATGAGTTCCATTAAGTCCATTACCAATCACCATATTGCTTACACTTATCCAGTCTTTTCAGATCTGAAAGCGGTGTCCTGGGAGAAGAGTCTAATATGGGCTAGGGGTCATTTTCAGACTGGACTAGGCAATGCCACATTGTGAAGGTTACAAGGATACCTAAAGTATGTTGTGTATGGGCCCTGTGTGACTGTGTCTTATGAACTTCAAGCCTTACTCCTATGAGTGCTGGATGCTAGCGAATGGAGAGTGTAGGGTTTCTGTGTGTCTATTGTTGCCAGTGTAAGCTGATCTGCTACCTGCTCCCACCAAACAGGAATGCGAGCCTGGGTCGCCTGTGTGTGTTATCGTGCGCATGTTTACGTGCACACCTGTGCATATGTGTGTTTGATTGTGTACATTGTAGGGCAGAGAGGCAGAGGGCCCATCCCATCGACCTAATAGATGAGGATAATAAGCTCTCTCTACCCCTGAGAACCTCACTGTTCTCTGAGGCCTCTTTAATATGTAACATGCTCCATTGACAGGCCTATGAGTGTGAGTTCACAGGGACGGGCAGCCTGAAATATTAAACGGCCTGAGGAGCCGCTGCAGGCTCACATTGTTTGCCCTTCATTAGAGACGAGAGCAGCTTCTGTGGAAGAGTAGAGCAGAACAACAGGGGAGATAAAGGGAGGAAGACCTACCCTCCAGGGGATTGTACTAGGGACAACAGGAACTAGGCTATGTAATAAGGTCATCTCTCTACTATCTGACCCTATACTGTATAACAGTAGTGAAGCTTTAGTTTGTCAGTAAAGGAGTAGAACACTGGACTGGTCCTGGGACGGAGGTTGCTTTGAAAACAGAAGTCATGGCAGGTCTCCAGGGAACTACCAAGGACCTTTAGGAGGTTTGGAGGACAAACCAGAAGGTACGTCATGTTTTGTAAAAAAAAAATTATATTCTGTTAGGCAATGTTTTAGTTAAGGACAATCAACAGGTACTAACGAACAGATGTTCTCAAACCTCTCCTCCAGTTTCACAATTTTGTTGTAGCCATGAACTAATTCCCCTGATTCACCTAGTCAAGAGCTTGATGATTAGTTCACAATTTGAATCAGGTTTAGTAGCTGTGGAATAGTTCAAATACATTTAACGGCAAGGTTGGAGAACCCCTGGTATAGAAGATCTGAGTGAGACTGACATTCGGTTTTAGTCCTTTAGCAGACACTCTTATCCAGTAAATAGATATCGGTCTCTGCTTACAACCAACCTGTTGTCTTATACCATCACACAACTGACTGACATCACACACAGTTGACATCAAACGTGGGTTTCAATCCTTTTTCTTGAGTATAAATTCCTTATTAATTCCATTCCTCTAGTTTCCTCACTTTGTTTTAATCAACTGTTCATTTTCTCCAATAATTTGGTTTCAGGTGTGTTTGATTATTTGAACTATTAAGCATTGGGCTGCAATGTATTGCACATAACAGGTGCTATAAATATTTTATCAGTTGTAGTAGTATTAGTAATGTCACTTGGGCCCTAGCAATAAGCGCCATTCATAATCTAGTTTCCTGTACAGGATGGAGGAGGAGGAAGCCCCAGTACCTGATGCCCCAGACTTTCATGCCCCAGAGGCCCCAGACATAGAGGCCCCAGAGGCCCCTGTAAAGGGTGGTGTGTCGGCCGGAGGAGTTCCACCATCCAGAGACAGCCGTAAACTGGACTGTATCATCTGCTTCTGTGCCTTCAACCTGGCTGAGAGGCTGCCACGCAAGCTCTACTGTGGCCACACCTTCTGCCAAGCCTGCCTGAGACGTCTTGACACCATCCTCAATGAGCAGGTGGGTCTGACTGATTGTCACGACAGCAGTCCTACAGAGGCGCATTTCTGGTCAATTAGGGACTATAAAAAGTAAAAGATCTTTGGACCACTTTCAGAATAGCTCAAACAGACTGGGCCTTGTCCCAAAGGCAACTTGGCAAGCTAACTTGTTCCTTTGGTTTATTGAAAGTGATTTGATAAAAAGGGGAGAACTGATTTGTTAAGATCAGCCAATATTAATAATCTCAAATTAACTTGACTAATCCTAAAGAGCAAGATTTCCAGACACTTTTCAAAGAGGAATGCTGTATTGAGAGCTCATTATTAGCTACAGCAGTCATAACTATTAGACTACCTAAATATCTATAATGGATTGACAAACCAACGTGTCCCAATCAACCCTGCTCCCTCTCCTACTCCCCAGCAGATGTGGATCCCCTGTCCACAATGCCGGCAGAACACCCCGCTACCTCGCGGGGGAGCTACAGCCCTGGACCTAGACCTAGCAGCCTTCCTGGGGGTCAAGGCTGACATGGACAGCCAGAGGTCCAGCCCCCGGCAGGGAGGAAGAGAACTAGGCAATCAGCTGGAGCACAAGCCCTCCTTTGGGAAGCAGTCCATCATAGAGGAGCCTCAGGCCACCTGGAACCATGGAGGACTGGCTGAGCCTCGCTTCCACAGGAGCCCCTGCTGCAGGCGCTTCTTCTGCTGCTGGTGGTGCTGCTAGGCTGCCCACTCATGTATGAATGACAGAAGTTATTAAAGCATCTTGGCAGCAGTTTTCCCATTACACTGCCTGCTGTAACTGATTATAGGGATGCCTGGGCTTCCAAGGCTACACAATGGAAAACATAGGTTATAACTAAGGCCTGACTGCGTGATCTGACCAAGGAAAAACACCAGGCCTTAGTTATAGCGTGTGCAAAAAAAAACAGGAGACTGACAAAGTTGTGTGGGGGACATATTTTTTTCCCCACATCGTGGGAGAAAGAACGTTTCAGCACTCAAAATAGGACGCTGGATAAAAGACCTCAATGACCTCACCTACAACCGAAAGACTCTACTGCCTCCTTTCAACTATGCAGTTGGACATATAGGCTATTGGTACCTTGATTGTTGAAAGTCTTATTTTACACACACTTCATTGAGTTATAGTATAATTTATCAGTGTGAGCATGTACAGGTAACTGCCAAAATAAAGGAAACAAACATTAAATGTCTTCATAGGGCATTGGACCACCATGAGCCAGAACAGCTTCAATGCACCTTGGCATATATTTTACCAGTGTATGGAACTCTATTGGAGGAGACACCATTCTTCCACGACAAATTCCAACATTTGGTGTTTTGTTGATGGTGGTGGAAAACTCTAGAATCTCCCATAAGTGTTCAGTTGGGTTGAGATCTGGTGACTGATACTCATCACTCGTGCCCTGTGGATGGGGCATTGTCATCCTATGGTAAGCCATGGTAGCTCAAATATATGCCTGTCCAGCATTTTTATGCATGACCCTTAATTAATTTAGAAACCACACCTGTGTGGAAGCACCTGCTTTCAATATACTTTGTATCCCTCATTTACTCATTTAAGTGTTTCCATTATTTTGCCAGTTACCTGTATGCATGTAACCATTTTGTAATGTGCAAGTGTAAAAGAACGGAAGAAGAAAATATGGAGTTATTTTTTTATTAAAAACTAGACAAAAGGACAATTGGATCAACTTTGACACCAACTGACTCATGTGTTTACAAATCACCTAAAACATATAAAAAAATGAAAGGACAGGAGGTATGCCCACAACTTCAAAGCTGTAGACATCAGGAGATTAATGTTGTTGTTCAATAATAATTTAACCATCTACTAAATGTAAATCAGACAAGTGTACAATTCAGAATATTTAGGATGTTCAAAGACTCATCCGTCAATCGTGAAAAAGCTAATACTTTGCAGATCTTTGTTTACATTCTATTTGCATGGGATGAGTTAAGTAGTACCATAGAAATAGTGGTACAGGTAGTTCCATAGAAATAGTGGTACAGGTATTACCATAGAAATAGTGGTACAGGTAGTACCATAGAAATAGTGGTACAGGTAGTACCATAGAAATAGTGGTACAGGTATTACCATAGAAATAGTGGTACAGGTAGTACCATAGAAATAGAAGGTACCATAGAATGCCATTCTCTTTCTATGGGTGATATTCCCTCCCCTGCTCACTCTGACATCCAGAGTTTGAAGGTGCGGTCGTAGGAGCAGGTGGCGATGAGCTGTCCGTCAGGGGACATGTCCACGCCCATCACCTTGCCCTCGTGGCCTGCCAGGGTCTTCAGGGGGGACCAGCCCGGGTGGGTCCACAACTTGGCTGTGTTGTCATAGGCCCCGTCAGGAGGAAGTGACCGTCATTGGCTAAGAGAGGAAGATGGAAATATTGCAACCAGTTATAACAGTACATAACTACCTTTTCCATGTGACTTTAGAAAATCTTTTTGAGATATTAGTTGGCATGAAAATGTGCAAAAGGTTACCTATATATATATGTCATTATAGGGTCAATCAAGTATTTCCAGTTCATATCCTGGATCAATATAAATTAAGTTAAAGGGATACTTTATCTACTTCCCCAGAGACAGATGAACTCATGGATACCATTTGTATGTCTCTGTCCAGTATGAAGGAAGTTAGAGGTAGTTTCATGAGCCATTGCTACCTAGCATTAGCGCAATAACTGGACGTTTATGGGAATCTCCTAGCATGGACACAGAGACATAACAATTGTATCCATGAGTTAATCTGACTCTGGGGAAGTAGATAAAGGGCCTAATTGCCAAAACCCCAAAGTATCCATTTCATGTGAAATTAATAAGTGAAGTAGGTAGTCTCTGGGATCTGGAAAAACTCACCGAGCATGCACCCCTGGGTTCTGATGGGAGGGGATGGTGTAGATGCACTTCCTGTGACGCAAGTCCCACACCTTACAGGTGTTGTCCCCACTTCCTGTTGCTGCGTGGTAGCTAAACAGAGGAGAAGATAGTTTCAATGCTGGACCTACAAACACACACTCTCAGGCTTATCATCATCAATAAGTAGGGCCAGACGTTTTTCCTACCAGGACCGTAGTTATAAACTCAGCAAAAAAAAGAAACGTCCCTTTTTCAGTACCCTGTCTTTCAAAGATAATTAGTAAAAATCTAAATAACTTCACAGATCTTCATTGTAAAGGGTTTAAACACCGTTTCCCATGCTTGTTCAATGAACCATAAACAATTAATGAACATGCACCTGTGGAACGGTCGTTAATACACTAACAACTTATAGACGGTAGGCAATTAAGGTCACAGTTATGAAAACTGAGGACACTAAAGAGGCCTTTCTACTGACTCTGAAAAACACCAAAAAGAAAGATGCCCAGGGTCCCTGCTCATCCTCGTGAACGTACCTTAGGCATGATGCAAGGAGCCATGAGGACTGCAGATGTGGCCAGGGCAATAAATTACAATGTCCGTACTGTGAGACGCCTAAGACAGCGCTATAGGGAGACAGGACGGACAGTTGATCGTCCTCGCAGTGGCAGACCACGTGTAACAACACCTGCACAGGATCGGTACATCCGAACATCACACCTGCGGGACAGGTACAGGACGGCAACAACTGCCTGAGTTACACCAGGAACGCACAATCCCTCCATCAGTGCTTAGACTGTCCGCAATAGGTTGAGAGAGGCTGGACTGAGGTCTTGTAGCCCTGTTGTCCTCACCAGACATCACCGGCAACAACATCGCCTATGGGCACAAATCCACCGTCGTTGGACCAGACAGGACTGGCAAAAAGTGCTCTTCACTGACGAGTCGTGGTTTTGTCTCACCAGAGGTGATGGTCAGATTCGCGTTTATCGTTGAAGGAATGAGCGTTGCACCGAGGCCTGTACTCTGGAGCGGGATTGATTTGGAGGTGGAGAGTCCTTCATGGTCTGGGGCGGTGTGTCACAGCATCATCGGACTGAGCTTGTTGTCATTGCAGGCAATCTCAACGCTGTGCGTTACAGGGAAGACATCCTCCTCCCTCATTTGGTACCCTTCCTGCAGGCTCATCCTGACATGACCCTCCAGCATGACAATGACACCAGCCATACTGCTCATCCTGTGCGTGATTTCCTGCAAGACAGGAATGTAAGTGTTCTGCCATGGCCAGCGAAGATCCCGGATCTCAATCCCATTGAGCACGTCTGGGACCTGTTGGATCGGAGAGTGAGGGCTAGGACCATTCCCCCCAGAAATGTCCAGGAACTTGCAGGTGCCTTGGTGGAAGAGTGGGGTAATATCTCACAGCAAGAACGGGCAAATCTGGTGCAGTCCATGAGGAGGAGATGCACTGCAGTACTTAATGCAGCTGGTGGCCACACCAGATACTGACTGTTACCCCCCCTTTGTTCATGGACAAATTATTCAATTTCTGTTAGTCACATGTCTGTGGAACTTGTTCAGTTTATGAATCTTATGTTCATACAAATATTTACACATGTTAAGTTTGCTGAAAATAAACGCAGTTGACAGTGAGGACGTTTCCTTTTTTGCTGAGTTTAGATCACACGGTCAGGATTATCTGGCCCTATCCATAAGATATCATTAACACAGAATCGACCATGTCATTTACCCGTTGGGAGAGAAGTCGATGCTGTAGATCTCTTTGAGGTGGCCCTCCAGGAACATCACACAGCGCCCGGTCCGAATCTCCCAAACGAATCCAGACCCCTGAGAGAGAGAGAGATTAAATTGTGTACCGAAGCAAAGTAGGATTCAACCACCAGTCCTGTAGATGAGGGGTGAATAGTGATCTGTAATTCCTTCTACTGTAAATCAATATATGCTGACTGACTTGCACCAGTCAAGACGCTTTCCAACAATAGCGTAGATCTGTACACAAACACATCAGCTCGTGTGTCACGTGGAGTTATTGCATCTGCCTTAATTTAGGAGGTTATAACCAGTTATAACATCACATAGCAAGCTGCTAAACCTTCTCAGTCCTCCAAATTGCTCAGGCAGTAGATTGAGTTGATTATATGCATGAGATCACTGTGCACTGAGAGAGTTGGGAAGTGTGTGTAAGACAGCATGTTATTAAGAGGGGACTTGAGGGGAATATCCCTGTATGATTCAAATCCAGCAAGCCACTGAGAGGCTCTTTGTTCTGCCAAGCCTCTAACTGAGATAACTGGGTGGACATCTACTGGCCTTCATTAAACAGATGATTGAATCACAGAATAAGACCATTGTTTTTCTATAGCCCCCACCCCCTTCTATATGCCAAATATAGATCTGCTCTGTGACCTGACAGCTCCTCAATTACAGGGTTGATTAAAGCCTTTTCTAGCTCATGTTTTCGTTTTGGAGAGGACACTGAGATCCCAGTTCTCTGAAGGTTTGTTGTAGAAATAATGGGATAATACTCTACAAAAGTGACCAGCCATTCACTTGAATCTCTGGCAACATACATTGCAACAGGATGTGCAGAGACAAACAAAAGACAAAACAAAAATGTGTTTCAGCGATATCTTCGGTATCTCCAATAATGACGTACTGTAAACCAATACTGACAATATTGACAGACTTTCATAGTATATCCAGTGAGATTAAAACCCAGTGCCTACCAAAGAGCTGTCAGGGTGGAAGTGCAGGTCGTGGGCTCCTTTACTGTGTCCCTCCTGGTGCAGGATCTCCTCTTGGGCCCCCAGGTCCCACAGCCTCCAGGAGTAGTCATAGCTGCCGGGGAGAGAGATTAAGCCCCACTTCAGATTCAATTTAAATGACAAGTCTGACCAGAGCAACATTTATCTATGGCTAAAGTTGAGACAATTGGTGCAAGTGATCATGTTTTGTTTTTATTGTATTGCCTGGATCGGCCATTCTGAAAACGATAGAACAAGAATGTTTAAAAATAAATTCCCCCACCAGGTGGTGCCCAGGAAGCATCAAGAGGGGTGCCAGGCTACTCGTGCTACCCTCTGGGAGTGGCCCTCGATGTCAGCTACAGGCTCATCACTGCAGAGAGAGAGAGGGGTTACCATGGTTACAACACAACATGCCTTTTAAATCGCCACCATTCATTTCACCAGCTTACAGTTAGCTGCTGTTTATGAAACTGCGAACATTTGGAAACATACACAGCTTTTCTCAACCCCTCTCCATATGTTCCTGAATCATATTTGATCAAACTTTAGGTAGTTTCCCTCATTTGACGGACAGAGATAAAGACACACCGTATGATATCAACCAGAGCAGAACTGTCCAGATTCCAGAGTTTGACGGAGCCGTCAGCAGCACAGGAGGCCATGTTAACATCAGAGTCCTCCAGAGTCAGAGTGGCCTGAGGATGGAAACAGATGGCCCCCACGTAGGTGTTGTGGCCTGAGGACAGGAAAAGAGGATAACTATTATCATTATCAAATTATTAACTTATTTATCATTCAGGATAGAGCTGGGCAATATGGCCAAAATAGCATATCACGGTATAAAAATAAAAAGAACAGTATTTTATGTTTTTCAATAATGACATTTCAAAATGTTCATCAGTAGTGCGTGACCCTACGATTTTACTAGCGATTTAGAGCAAAACACCTGGGTGAACTGCTGGAATCATGGAAATAGAATAATTATTCTAATTCTAGTTAGAATATAATAGTGGACACTTTGAATACAGTGTTGTTTAACATGACAACGAATGAAAATGCCAGGGAGGAGTTAGTGACAGGGCAGGGACAAGGAACTTAAAGTGTTGATAAGTGTTTCTTAGGGGACCCTATCATCTTTGGCTACATTGATTGTTCTCTTAGCTACTTCATGTAGCTGACATTTTCTTGCTTTGCGTATTCCTCTTTGATTTAGAAGACACTGTTGCACAGTCTACACCATCACTGGTATCACAAACACCCGAGCCACGGCCTGTTCACCCCGCTATCATCCAGAAGGCGAGGTCAGTACAGGTGCATCAAAGCTGGGACCGAGAGACTGAAAAACAGCTTCTATCCCAAGGCCATCAGACTGTTAAATCAAATCAAAGTTTATTTGTCACGTGCGTGCGCCGAATACAACAGGTGCAGACCTTACAATGAAATGCTTACTTACAGGCTCTAACCAACAGTGCAAAAAAGGTATTAGGTGAACAATAGGTAAGTAAAGAAATAAAAACAGTAAAAAAAAAGACTATATACAGTAGCGAGGCTATATACAGTAGCGAGGTTATAAAAGAAGCGAGGTTATAAAAGTAGCGAGGCTACATACAGACACTGGTTAGTCAGGCTGATTGAGGTAGTATATGTACATGTAGTTATGGTTAAAGTGACTATGCATATATGATGAACAGAGAGTAGCAGGGGTTGGTGGGTGGCGGGACACAATGCAGATAGATAGCCCGGTTAGCCAATGTGCAGGAGCACTGGTTGGTCGGCCCAATTGAGGTAGTATGTAGATGATTGTATAGTTAAAGTGACTATGCATATATGATAAACAGAAGGTAGCAGCAGTGGGGGGGCAATGCAAATAGTCCGTGTAGCCATTTGATTACCTGTTCAGGAGTCTTATGGCTTGGGGGTAAAAACTGTTGAGAAGCCTTTTTGTCCTAGACTTGGCACTCCGGTACCGCTTGCCATGCGGTAGTAGAGAGAACAGTCTATGACTGGGGTGGCTGGGGTCTTTGACAATTTTTAGGGCCTTCCTCTGACACCGCCTGGTGTAGAGGTCCTGGATGGCAGGCAGCTTAGCCCCAGTGATGTACTGGGCCGTTCGCACTACCCTCTGTAGTGCCTTGTGGTCAGAGGCGGAGCAATTGTCGTACCAGGCAGTGATGCAACCAGTCAGGATGCTCTCGATGTTGCAGCTGTAGAACCTTTTGAGGATCTCAGGACACATGCCAAATCTTTTTAGTCTCCTGAGGTGGAATAGGCTTTGTCGTGCCCTCTTCACGACTGTCTTGGTGTGTTTGGACCATTCTAGCTTGTTGTTGATGTGGACACCAAAAAACTTGAAGCTCTCAACCTGCTCCACTACAGCCCCGTCGATGAGAATGGAGGCGGGCTCAGTCCTCTTTTTCCTGTAGTCCACAATAATCTCCTTAGTCTTGGTTACGTTGAGGGAGAGGTTGTTGTTCTGGCACCACACGGCCAGGTCTCTGACCTCCTCCCTATAGGCTGTCTCGTCGTTGTTGGTGATCAGGCCTACCACTGTTGTGTCGTCTGCAAACTTAATGATGGTGTTGGAGTGGTGCCTGGCCATGCAGTCGTGGGTGAACGGGGAGTACAGGAGGGGACTGAGCATGCACCCCTGGGGAGCTCCAGTGTTGAGGATCAGCGTGGCAGATGTGTTGCTACCTACCCTCATCACCTGGGGGTGGCCCGTCAGGAAGTCCAGGATCCAGTTGCAGAGGGAGGTGTTTAGTCCCAGGATCCTTAGCTTAGTGATGAGCTTTGAGGGTACTATGGTGTTGAACGCTGAGCTGTAGTCAATGAATAGCATTCTCACATAAGTGTTCCTTTTGTCCAGGTGGGAAAGGGCTGTGTGGAGTGGAATAGAGATTGCATCATCTGTGGATCTGTTTGGGCAGTATGCAAATTGGAGGGGGTCTACGGTTTCTGGGATAATGGTGTTGATGTGAGCCATTTACCAACCTTTCAAAGCACTTCATGGCTACGGACGTGAGTGCTACGGGTCTGTAGTCATTTAGGCAGGTTGCCTTTGTGTTCTTGGGCACAGGGACTATGGTGGTCTGCTTGAAGCATGTTGGTATTACTGACTCAATCAGGGACATGTTGAAAATGTCAGTGAAGACACCTGCCAGTTGGTCAGCACATGCCCGGAGCACACGCCCTGGTAATCCATCTGGCCCCGCAGCCTTGTGAATGTTGACTTGTTTAAAGGTCTTACTCACGTCGGCTACGGCGTTAAATAGCCATCACTAGCCGGCTACCACCCGGTTACTCAATCCTACACCTTAAGAGGCTGCTGCCTTACATACATAGACATGGAATCACTGGTCACTTTAATAATGTTTACATACCGCTTTATTGACAACGTTTCGATCTGAAACAGATCTTCGTCAGGTCTGTTCTTTATTAGCCCAGCACCTATGTTTTTAAGGATGTGCGTATGACCACAAACTTTAAATACTGCTTTGCTCATTTAATATGTATATACTGTATTCTATTCTACTGTAAAGTAAAAACCCAAACCGGTCTGTATATCGTAAAATACAGTATACTGCCCAGCCCTAATTTAGGACTACAGAAGTAAAGGAAAAGAGTAATTGCAATGCAATTTCTCAAATGATTGAGAAAAATAACATTCTTCTTACCCCGAAGAGTACGGATAAGGGTGCAGTCTGGAACATTCCAGTTAACACAGGCCACTCCTAGAGATAGAAAAAAACAGGACAATTATTCTAACAAATGCTTAGTTGATGGCTAAATGGATATAAAACCCCATCAAGACCATTCCTGTCTGTGCAGTGAAATGAGAGGAGACTGAGGGACTCACCAAGAGGCAGTCACAAGCATTTTGGAGTTCGGGCTAAACTGGCAGAAGGATATTGGCCTGTCGTCACCGATTTGACTGCAGGAGTTACTCAGGTTCTGAGTGGGCAGAGAAAATTATGATATTCTACAACTGTTTTTCACAAACAAGATAGGTCCTTGAATTATTTTGGAGACTTTGATGGAGGACATACACTGAGGGTCTTGTGAAGTTCTTTCGTTCGGACTGTGTGTGTGGATTCTGGAATCTCCCTATTAGCTCTGGCATCTTCTAAACTCTTCACAGCCCTGTTGAGACATCACACAAATCCTACTTCCTGACAACCATTGAAACTGTCAGTCTTCATGTTCACTATGGTCTAATATTAGAATCAAGCTGTACCGTGTTCCTGTATGCCTCAGTTGGTAGAGAATGACGCTTGCAACACCAAGATTGTGGGATCGATTCCCTGGGTCGCCATTCGTAAAAATGTTTGCATGCCTGACTAAGTCACTTTGGATAAAAGCGTCTGCTAAATGGCATATACTATTATATTACCTGGGCAGAGAGTATCTGGCCAACCAGAGCCTTGCCACCTTCAGAGTGGTCGGTCCATCGTGATACCACGTCTGCTGACACAAACACATGGATAAGATTTTATATTCTTCAAAGTAGCCACTCTTTGCCTTGATGACAGCTTTGCACACACTTGGCATTCTCTCACCCAACTTCACCTGGAATGCTTTTCCAACAGTCTTGTGAAGGAGTTCCACATTTGCTGAGCACTTGTTGGCTGCTTTTCCTTCATTCTGCTGTCCAACTCATCCCAAACCATCTCAACTGGGTTGAATTGGGGTGATTGTGGAGGCCAGGTCATCTGATGCCGCACTCCATCACTATCCTTCTTGGTCAAATAGTCCTTACACAGTTGAGGTGTGTTGGGTCATTGTCCTGTTGAAAAACAAAAACAAACCAGATGGGATGGCGTATCACTGCAGAATGCAGTGTGCCTTGAATTCTAAATAAATAACTGACAGTGTCACCAGCAAAGCACCCCCACACCATCACACCTCCTCCATTCTTCACGGTGGGAACCACACATGTGGAGATCATCCGTTCACCTACTCTGAGTCTCAAAGACACTGCGGTTGGAACCAAAAATATAACAATTGGACTAATCAGACCAAAAGTCCATTGCTTGTGTTTCTTGGCCCAAGCGTCTTCTTATTGGTGTCCTTAGTAGTAGTTTCTTTGCAGCAATTCCACCATGAAGGCCTGATTCACACAGTCTCATCTGAACAGTTGATGTTGAGAAGTATCTGTTACTTGAACTATGTGAAGCATTTATTTGGGCTGCAATTTCTGAGGCTGGTAACTCTAATGAACTTATCCTCAGCAGCAGATGTAACTCTAGGTCTTCATTTCCTGTGAAGGTCCTCATGAGAGGCAGTTTCATCATAGAAATTGATGTTTTTTGCGACTGCACTTAAAATAAACTTAAGGTTCTTGACATTTTCCAGATTGACTGACCTTCATGTCTTAAAGTAATGATGGACTGTCATTTCTCTTTGCTTATTTGAGCTGATCTTGCCATAATATGGACTTGGTGTTTTACCAAATAGGGCTATCTTCTGTATACCACCCCTACCTTGTCACAACACAACTGATTGGATCAAACGCATTAAGGAAAGAAATTCCACAAATGTACTTTTAACAAGGCACACCTGTTAATTGAAATGCATTCCATGAAGCTGGTTGAGCGATTGAGTGTAAAAAGCTGTCATCAAGGCAAAGGGTGACTACTTTTAAGAATCTCAAATATAAAATATATTTTGATTTGTTTAACACTTTTTTGGTTACTACATGATTCCATATGTGTTATTTAACAGTTTTGATGTCTTCAATATTATTCTATAATGTAGAAAATAGTATAAATAAATACAACTTTTGACTGGTACTTTTGACTGGTACTGTAAATGTATCTCCATATTGAATGAATGAATAGAGTGTAAACGTTGTAGTAGTGAGATAAATATATTGGAGAGTCAAGTCACATATCATACCTCCTCTTGGGAACGTTTGGATTTCTCATCACCCTTAGATTTCTTTAGTGCATCTGGGCCCACTACAGAAAGGATATTCCTCAGCCTGGAAAATAAATAACAAAATCGAAAGGGGAAGAGAGAGGTTGAGCAAAGGTTAGAGGTGGATATAATGCATGCAAAATATAAAACTTTCAATACGGCGTTTTCAAGCATAAAGACAATACCTCAAAACTGCCGTTTTAATTGGTAAGTTGACAGGGGTGACATGTTGTAAAAGCATCAGAGGATCTTTAATTGTTAATCCACACATTCAAATATTAGAAGGGGAGGACAAAACCATGCTTGTGTGACTCATCTCTCTCGTCTCTCAGCAGGCCCCTCAACAAACAGTGTGATTGGCTCAGCCAAGGGCTTGTAAGCAAGCTTTAACCTCTGCATCATCTGTGGATACTGTGATCTGTCTCGCTCGCTTTCTGCGCTCAAAGTCAGCCAATACCTCAGACTGACGCTCACTCACGTGTTCCTCAAGCTCAAGGGACTCACCTGAGGGGAGAGAGAAAGTACATTGAGTTAAGAGACACACACATACATATGACTCCAACCATAAACAGTACTGGTATACTGACCACTGGAGATGTTGCCAGCCTCAATGCCTGCTTTGACAGAATCTTTGCCTGACCCAGAGGACTCTCGTCCCAGCCTCTCCCTCTCCTTCTCCTCCAGACTGCCATAGAAAATCCTGGTCTTCTTCCCCAGCGGAGCTTCATCATCGTCAGACATCTCTGGTCTTTATGTCTGGTCCCACTGTTCACCACAATGAATGATACAGTCCTGGAGTAAACAATAGCCACACAGAGATATGAATGAATGGAATGAGAACTTGATAGGCAACCACCTCAATCTAATGATACAAGTGTGTAGTTTACTAACTATCAATTTGCTGACCAAAAATAGACAACTCCCTAAATCAAAGGGCTAGGACGCACTGACAAAATCATAGGGGTTTGTAAAGTACTGTCTTTACACAAGAACACGTTGACTAACTAACATTAGCTAATCTAGCTAGCGAACTACACTCAGCAGTTTGCCAAAAGCATCACCAAATAGACAAAATGCCCGACACTTAAAGTGATTAATTTACCTGTATTTTAGTATTGGGTTTGAAATAACAAAGCAATTACACAAGAACCGCAACCAGCTAGCAAAATCACATTTCTGTTCACATTTCACAGCGACATCTAGTGGAAAGGAAGTCAAGCATACCCACACTGGGCACTGCTGAAAACTACGTTACCCAGAAGCCCTTCGTCAATTTATGGCGGATTCTACAGGGCTAGGCTAGCTAGCTACTGCTGTCCAAATAAACAACATTAACAAAATGTAAGCAAATATGAACGATTAGCCAGTTTTTTGTGAGTACCACTGGATCCGAGACAAATTGACGTATGGAGCGATCATTTTTGCTCTCTTTAGCCATACTTGGTCTGTCACTAGTCTTTTATGTAGTTAGCTTGACAGCTTGCTAGTAACGTTAGCTAGTTATTGCATTTTAGTGTGATTCATTTGTTTGGTAGCCTAACATGAACTATTGTTTAGTAATTGTATATAGCTAGCTAAGCGATTTTGCAAATGCAAGCCATATTATTACACTCGATAATTGATCTGTCACCTTTGTGTCTTTAGCCATCTAGTAGAAGTTAGTACTGACAGCCTTGGGCACATCTGCTTCCCAGATAACATTAGTGGATAAAATAATGCTGCGCAGAAAGCCCACCCGTCTGGAGTTGAAGTTGGATGACACTGAGGAGTTTGAGTGTGTCAAGAAAGAGCTTGAGGTGAGTAGCCACAGCGTCATGGATAATCTTTAGTATCTACAGGTATAAAGGCTCAAAGAGGCGTTGCCTTGTTGATGGATTGCCTGCTACCAGTTTCTTAAAGTCCTTATTAACTTTAAGAACGCTTGATGATTGGCATATCCGCACCTTGGGTGTAAGAAAAGCGCATAAAATTACACTAATTATACATACCAGAACTTCTGTCTAACCACCCATGTCCCCCCCCTCTCTCTCTCAGATTAGGAAAAAACAGAGAGATGAAGTGGATGTTGTTGGTGTGGCTACGTTTAGTAACATGGTGGGGGCCAGCGGTGGAACAGGGGATGGGAAGACACGGGAACAGATGATCAACGAGAGAATAGGCTACAAGCCCCATCCTAAACCCAACACCTTGCCCTCACTCTTTGGAAACATGCAGTTTTAGGTTCCTAATGGGCACATTAACGAGACTGCTCAACCTGTTGGCTCCACCAGTGTTGATGACACAGTAACAGTGCTATTGACATGGTCAGGGATACTTGTGTGCTTACCTGAGATCAGAATTCTCTCTACAAAGAAATGTGTAGTTTGAGGATCACATTTTGCTTATAACACACATCTTCTAAAGTAATGTTGTTGCATTTACCTGAAATGTTATGACTTGCGATGCAAAGTGTGTGGCCTTTTGTACAATATGTTTAAATGGGAGCAGTTGTAGTGATTTCCCTCCTTTATTACAAAAATCCAGACTTGGTAGTCCCAGGAAGGTGAAGGTAGAATCTTTGGGGCAAGACGGAATGGACTTGATAACAAATCAGTTAATTACTGGTATGATTGTAGTTTTATTGGCCTTCAAGAATGAGAATGCAACAGAATCAAACATACAGTTCTTGAATGATACCATTTATTACTTGTTTTCTCTAGATGATTACAGCACAGTAAATATGTCATACTATACAGACATGTCTGTGGACTGTTAACAGTCCAGATAATGTTCACACTGATGCTGCGCTGGAATGGCGGTCAGATTCCCACTGCTGTTTTGGCCCATTAACTTCAACGCTCAATTTGTACAGTAGACTATAATAATAAATCATCTTTATACATGATCCCGTGGTAAAGCAGAAATGGTTATAATATGTTCAAGTATACACTAACTATTAATGTCCCTGGCTTGATTGTAATGCAATGAGAATGTGTGGCTGTTAAATCCAGTTATAGCAACCAGGAATTTGACCCCCAAACCAGGCACAGCACGTCGCTAAGGCTGTGTTTAGACAAGGAGCCCAATTCCAATATTTTTTTTACACGAATTGGTCTTTTGACCAATCACATCAGATCTTTTCCTGATCTGATTGGTCAAAAGACCAATTAGTGAAATATTTTATCAGAATTAGGCTGCCTGTCTACAGAGACAGACAATTTCCGCTAATTGGTCCTTTAACCAATCAAATCGGCTCTATTGCCAAATAAATCAGTAAAAGATCAGAATCAGGCTGCCTGTGTAAAACGCAGCCTTAGGCAACTGATACAAATATTTACTAGTCATTTCTCAGAGATTAAAAAAATTATAATCAAGATAAACTAAAAATACAACTTTCTCTTTAGGTTCTACTTCATAGATATCTCCTCCTGTCAAAGTGTGTACTGTGAGGCCTAAGCACCGAGGTGCAGTAATCATGTGTTACTAGGCCAGTCTGAGAAAGCACTAGATCCATCCTCGTACTCTCCCATAGTTCCCTGCTTGTCCTTGGGATCTGAGCACTTGCTCCAATAAGGACACTAGTATCCATGTTGTGTTGACATGCTAACTAATTTAACCCTATTGAATGAATGCACCAAAAATTACTCCCAAGTTATATTATGAAAATGTTACATTGGCTTCTTGATGTACAAGAGTCAATTTACATTTGTGTGTCAGATCAAGCCTTCGAGTGCCAAGTGTCATTGGTAAATAATGAGGTTGTCATTGATAAACTATCCAAGATTGAACACTGCATAGCAGTGTGTATCATGAAGAGGGTTTTAAAGGTTGTCACGCTCTGCTGCATTACACTAATTTATATAATCACACAACATGTAAAGTGTACTGTCCTTCACTGCTTGTCCACTGGACAAACTTCTTTAAAATAGCACTGTGACTTGTCAGTAGACTACAGTTGGCCTAGGCTGTCATGTTTCCCTCCTTTAAGGCAAAGGGTTTAGTAAGGCTCAGTCATACAGCCAAAGCTGCCCCACTATCTCCACACAATCCCAAGTATGACCTTTGACTCCTGTAGTTGTGAGACACTGAATATGTTAAGCCCCCACCGGATTGTCAGATGGAATGCAGATATGACTAGGCTTCAGAAGAACACATTGGCTTTAACTAGGGCCCAGGTGGGGTCAGAAAAAAACTCTGGGCCCTATTCACAATGATCTTAAATGAGAGAGGTTGTTGTAAGGGTCGTAAAAATGCCCTGTGAGCAGAAGAGCCTAGAGCACCAGTGCTATAAGGATGAACCTGCACTGGTTGTTGCGCAATAACAAAAACAGAATGGGAATGGAAGAATGGCACAACTGGGGGAAGTGGATGTTTGGCCCTTGACAGAGCTGTGGAGCCAGACAGGAGCAGTGTTGGTATAACAGAAGCCAGCATTTGGAATACCAACATGCTAGTTGGCGAGGGTAGTCTTCTAGACCTACTAAAGGGACAGACATAACTCACATTTTCCATCAAGCTTGTGTGTGACAAAGTGAACCGTTCAAAAATTATAAATGTATATAAAACTGGATGCATGATGATGATGATTGAATGGAGAATACCTGTGTGTGAATGCGTGTGTGAATGCATGTGTGTGTGTGTGGGAGGATTAAGAGAGACCAGGGGGGCTATTAGTGACAGTGTTCGGTGATGTCAACAACCACAGCCTTTTTCCAGCTGAATAAGAAGTATCCAACGCCTGCCCCGGCTGCAACGGCGATACACAGATAAGCATTGTAGGTCATGAAGACCAACATAAGGAAATAGCTGACTACCACCTGGATGATGTGTAACACAGTCTGCAGCAAGTGTGCCATACTCAGCATCCGCTGGCTGCAGGGGAGAGGGAAACAGGATTATTAAAAAGTCATGTTTTCAAATAAACTAAGTGACAGCACTCTGCAAGTCAGGTGTTAGTGGCAAACTTAGACTTTAAAAACTCCTGTTATGTCCACAACTTTTGCCACATACAGTGAGGCTTCACATTTTCCAACTGCAAGTTGATATGGAGTGAGTGGCCCTTTTGAACTGCAATGTCTAGAAGTCTCATTACTGGGATGTAAAATGGACCACTTCCCTGCAGTACTACTATGTGTCCGGCTAGTAAGGAGTCCTGTTGCATGGTTGTCTAACTCACCCTACAGTCTTGTGGGTCTCCATGACCATGGTGCCGTCTGCCCCCGGGATAGGCATGGAATTGTAACGCACGTTGACCTGATTCCTCCTCAGCAGGAACTCCCTGCCGATCTTCAGCCCCTCATAGAGCACAGCCAGAAGGAAACAACCAATGCAGGCCCCCACCATCTCTGAGAGAGGAGACATGGTAAAAAGGTGTTAAATAATTGACTGTTATTTTTTGTTTTATGAATAATCAATGGCCGTGGTCATTACATAAAATACTTTTTGCATTACATTTCAAGTCTGAAAATACATTCTGGGAACACACACACAAACTTACCTCCAGGTGTGTTGATGACAAGGCTGGCAAACAGCAGCTCCACGTTTGTGTAGCCAAAGTAGAAGGTCATTTTCTGGAGAAGAGGAGGGATAGAAAACAAAAAAAATTGTATCACACCTACAGAGCCAAGGGGTTTACAGACAATCACGGACTACAAAAGGAAAATAAGCCACGTCGCAGTCACCGACGTCTTGCTGCCAGACAAGCTAAACACGTTCTTTGCCCACTTTGAGGATAACACAGTGCCACTAACACGGCCCAGACAGCATCCATAGCCGCATCCTCAGAGCATGCGCAGATGTGCTGGTGTGTTAACGGACATATTCAATCTCTCCCTATCCCAGTCTGCTGTCCCCACATGCTTCAAGATGGCCACCATTGTTCCTGTATCCAAGAATGCAAAGGTAACTAAACGACTATTGCCCCGTAGCACTCACTTGTCACCATGAAGTGCTTTGAGAGGCTAGTTAAGGATCATATCACCTCCACCTTACCTGACACCCTAGACCCTCGTCAATTTGCTTACCACCCTAATAGATCCACAGACGACGCAATTGCCATCGCACTGCACACTGCCCTATCCCATCTGGACAGAGGAATACCTATGTAAGAATGCTGTTCATCGATTACAGCTCAGCATTTAACACCATAGTACCCTCCAAACTCATCATTAAGCTCGAGGCCCTGGGTCTCAACCCCGCCCTGTGCAATTGGGTCCTGGACTTCCTGACGGGCCGCCCCCAGGTGGTGAAGGTAGGAAACAACATCACTTCACTGATCCTCAACACTGGGACCCCACAAGGGTGCGTGCTCAGCCCCCTCCTGTACTCCCTGTTCACCCATGACTCCAACTCAATCATCAAGTTTGCAGACGACAACAGTAGCAGGCTTGATTACCAACAACGACGAGACAGCCTACAGGGAGGGGAGGGCTCTCGGAATGTGGTGTGAGGAAAATAACCTCTCACTCAACGTCAACAAAACAAACGGAGATGATCGTGGAAACAGCAGCGGGAGCACCCCCCTATCCACAGGACAGTAGTGGAGAAGGTGGAAAGTTAAGTTCCTCGGCGTACACATCACGGACAAACAGAAATGGTCCTCCCACACAGACAGTGTGATGAAGAAGGCGCAACAGCGCCTCTTCAACCTCAGGAGGCTGAAGAAATTTGGCTCGTCACCTAAAACCCTCAAACTTTTACAGATGCATGATTGTGAGCATCCTGTCGGGCTGTATCACTGTCTGGCACAGCAACTGCACCGCCCACAATCGCAGGGCTCTCCAGGAAACCTACAGCACCCAATGTCACAGGAAGGCCAAAAAGATCATAAAGGACAACAACCGCCCGAGCAACTGCCTGTTTAGTACAGGTGCAAAAAATCTTGGACAGAGAGACTGAAAAACAGCTTTTATCTCAAGGCCATCAGACTGTTAAACAGCTTCTATCTCAAGACCATCAGACTGTTAAACAGCCATCACTAGCACAGGGAGGCTGCTGCCTATATACAGACTTGAAATCATTGGCCACTTTAATAAAATGTTACACTAGTCACAAAATGCCCCTTTAACAATGTTTATACAGTTAAAGTTGGAAGTTTACATACACCTTAGCCAATTACATTCAACTACAGTTTTTCACAATTCCTGACATTTAATCCTAGTAAAAATTCCCTGTCTTGGGTCAGTTAGGATCACCACTTTATTTTAAGAATGTGAAATGTCAGAATAATAGTAGAGAGAATGATTTATTTCAGCTTTTATTTCTTTCATCACATTCCCAGTGGGCCAGAATTTTACATACACAATTAGTATTTGGTAGCATTGCCTTTCAAATCGTTTAACTTGGGTAAAACGTTTGAGGTAGCCTTCCACAAGCTTCCCACAATAAGTTGGGTGCATTTCGACCCATTCCTCCTGACAGAGCTGGTGTAACTGAGTCAGGTTTGTAGGCCTCCTTGCTCGCACACACTTTTTCAGTTCTGCCCACAAATGCTCTATAGGATTGAGGTCAGGGCTTTGTGATGGCCACTCCAATACCTTGACTTTGTTGTCCTTAAGCCATTTTGCCACAACTTTGGAAGTATGCTTGTGGTCATTGTCCATTTGGAAGACCCATTTGCAACCAAGCTTTAACTTCCTGACTGATGTCTTGAGATGTTGCTTCAATATATCCACATAATTTTCCTTCCTCATGATGCCATCTATTTTGAGAAGTGCACCAGTCCCTCCTGCAGCAAAGCACCCCCACAACAGGATGCTGCCACCCCCATGCTTCAAAGTTAGGATGGTGTTCTTCGGCTTGCAAGCCTCCCCCTTTTTCCTCCAAACATAACGATGGTCATTGTGGCCAAACAGTTCTATTTTGTATCAGACCAGAGGACATTTCTCCAAAAAGTACGATCTTTGACCCCACGTGCAGTTGAGACTCAAATGATATCAATTAGCATATCAGAAGCTTATAAAGCCATGACATCATTTTCTGGAATTTTCCAAGTTGTTTAAAGGCACAGTCAACTTAGTGTATGTAAACTTCTGTCCCACTAGAATTTTAATAGTGAAATAATGTCTGCAAACAATTGTTGGAAAAATTACTTGTGTCATGCACAAAGAAGATGTCCTAACCGACTTGCCAAAACTATAGTTTGTTAACAAGAAATTTGTGGAGTGGTTGAAAAACGAGTTAATGACTCCAACCAGAGTGTATGTAAACGTCCGACTTCAACTGTATATCTTGCATTAGTCATCTCATATGTATTCTATACTATCTATTGCATCTTAGCCTATGCCGCTATGACATTGCTCATCCATATATTTCTACATTATTCCATTCCTTTACTTAGATGTGTGTATATTAGGTTTTTGTTGTGGAATTGTTAGATATTGCTGGACTGTCGGAAGCAGAATAATTAACTGCGATGCGGCCTCTGCAAAAGTCAGGGCATTCGTAATTATTGCGTTTCGTGGAGCAGAGCAGTTGTGGAGGAAGTTGTTAAGGGAGTGAGTTTGTGTTTATACAGGATGTACCGCCCCCACATACAGTCAACCAATCATATCAATGAGGAGCTATACGGAGCCCTCAGAATTGTAAACATTTTTGGGAGGAGCACGGCGATGCGGTACAGAGCTTGATTTGACCTCCGCAATTGCGTCACACCCTCCGTACTTAGCCTCCGGACCGCATTGCTGGATTAAGCATAAGTACATCCCACATTGTAACAGAGAGAAATTAGTGTGTGACTGATTTCTTTTTCAGAGTGCCAGACCCACTCACCATCATATGGCCCTCTCCTCCTCCACCTAGATGATCCTCGTGGGAGCCTGTGACCATGGGAGGAGCCATGCTGCCAGCCATTTTGCTGTGGTCATGGTGCGCGTGGTTCATGATCGTCTCGAATGTAGTACTGTAAGAACCAGGAAATACAGACACAGAGAACATCAGGCACGTATTTGTCCATGACAGGTTGCTTTTGTTGTAGGTGGGCGATTCCAGCAGTATGGACATTACATTTGCACACAAAATCACAACTTTAATGTTTCAAAGAATGGACAAAGCAAATATAAATGAAACGTTTGATGTGTGCGTCTACAGTACACCTTGGGGGGAGTGTATACTCAAGAAAGCAGACTTGTAAGAGAACGCAGCATGTTGGAGAACGCAAATATGAAGCGTTATGGATGTTACTCTTGACCATGATTTGGAATGTATTGGGTTGAATATAGTGCTCTCATCTGAAATGTGTTTTGTGCTCATTGTTGTATATCGTCCACCCTCTAATAATGAATTTTATATCACCTTTAAAAAGCTACTTCAAGCATGTGATTTTAAAACTGAGGTAATACTCCTTGGTGATCTAAACTGTAACTGGTTAAATAAGACTAATAGGAAATCCCTTAAGCAGATCACAGACAGTATGGATTTTACCCAATTGTTGGAAGGTCCTACTAGAATAACCACATAATCTCAGACACAGATAGATTTAATATTCAGTAACAAGCCTGAATGAATTGTAAAAACATTTAATTTTATTACTGAACTGTCTGACATTACCCTCAAGAAAACGTACAAAAAAGCGCTTTCATCATTCTAATAAACCTGTGGAGCAACTCAGGATTCCAAAGAATGAAATGGATAATTTTCAAAAGGGCAGTACAGCAGACTAAATGGATAAATATACTTACTGGGATTAACATAGAAGTTAGCAAGATGTTTGCTACCAAGCTACAAAGTCTAGTTAAGGAGTTCACTAGAAAGGTAAAAGGAAAGAAAAAAACAAATGCACTCCCTGATGAAAGAGACCGCTTTAAAAAGATCATTAAAAACCAAGTTAAATAGTGATAGGCATAAGTTCACCTCATTACTTAATCAAGTAATCAAAGTGATTAGAAAGTCCGAAGCCAATTTTTTTATAACAATTATTAATGAGAGAAAGGGTAACAAAGTTGATCTGGGAACAGATTAAGAATGTGATGGGAATTAGCCACAGGCTTAGAAACCAGTTAGAGTTGAACCTGAATGGTAAAGTAATACAAGAGCCAGCACAAATAGCTGTAGCTTTTAATTAATATTTTATCAATTCTGTGGACGAAATCGCACAGAACTTTCCCCTAACAACTGGAGATAGTCAAAATAGATGAAAGTAAGCCTTCTTTTAGCATTCAACCTATCTCTGAAATTAAAACCCAGGCAATTATTAATTCTCTTAAAATCTCAACAGCAAAATATATTTATGGAATGGATTCTAAAATGCTTAAATCCCTGAAAGAACACCTAGCCTACCCTATCACACAAATTGTTAACCAGTCAGTACTAGAGGGGATATTTCCAACTATTTGGAAGACTGCAATTGTAACTCCCATATTTAAGTCAAAAGACCCTCTGAACATATCTAACTACCGCCCAATAAGTATTCTACCTGTAGTGTCCAAGGTTGCTGAAAAATATGTATCAGAGCAGCTTGTCTCTTTCTTCAATAATAGTCCATTCACTCTTCATCCGATGCAGTTTGGCTTCAGGGCCCATCACTCTGCAGAAACAGCTAACTGTTTATTTTTAGAGACTGTTCGAGCAATGGTTGACAAGGGTGGTGTTGTTGGCGCTGTGTTTTTAGACCTTCAGAAAGCTTTTGACACAGTCAACCATCAGGTCCTTATTGCCAAACTTTCTACTTTTAATTTCTCCCCTTCTGCAATCAAATGGATTGAGTCATATTTAACTGGTAGAACTCAATACGTTTCTGTGAACAATCATCGTTCATTAGTTCTTAATTTACGCACAGGGGTACCACAAGGATCGATACTTGGCCCGCTTTTGTTTAGTCTATATATCAATGATCTGCCATCAGTTTGCCATGATATCAATACACTAATGTATGCGGACGATACTGTAATTTATGTGCATGCCAAGACAAAACATCTGGCTGCTGCCAAACTGACCACAGCTATGGATCAGGTCACCAATTGGCTAAATCGTTCGTGCCTTCAACTAAATGTAGATAAAACTGTGGGAATGTTTTTCACAAAGAGACAATGTAACATTGTGTCAAATATAACGATTTCAGGTCAAAACATTAGTATTGTGCCACAAGTTAAGTATTTGGTCGTTATTATTGATTCTAATCTTTCTTTTAAAGCACATATTAAGAAAGTGTGTAATAGGGTCAAGTTTAGCTTAGCTAATTTTAGATATATTAGAAAATGCACTTACTTTTAATGCTGCTAAATTATTTATGGATGCCATGATTGTGTCACATCTAACATATTGTCTGACAAGCTGGGGACAAACTAACAGCTTATCACTAAAGCCATTAGCAACTCTTTATAAAAAAAAAAAAAACTCTCAAAGCTTTGGACCAGAAGCCTAACAGTTTACATCATTGTATTATCCTTAATAATCAAAAACTGCTAAGCTGGGAAGATGTAATCAAATATAAAAACATCTGTTTGGTCTACAAAATTCTGCATAATACCGCTCCTGCTCCTTTTAATTCATTTATAATCCAACGTAATAATAGCAGGCAGATCACCAGAAGCACCACACGAGGTGACCTAATTCCATTTAGAAAAAGCACATTTGGTCAATTATTTTCTGGTACAGCAATACAAAACTGGAAATCACTGCCCACTACAATTAAAGACATACATATTCCACCTTTACTATACACCTTAAAAACTGGCTGTCCGACAATTATAACTGCACACATTAATTTCACAGATGTGATGTGTATTTGATGTGACATGGTCATGCTGCTGCCACTTGATCCTTGCTGCCTGCCTCAATGTTATGTCCTGTATGTGCTTCAATGTGGTCTCTATGTGATCATTCTTTGTCGATTTGTACTGTTTTATTGCATGAACTGTTTTTATGTCTTTGCAATCTGTGTTTGCTTGTTTCTTGCTTGCCTCAATTGTGTGCCACACATTTAGTATGTCTACTCCCTCTTGTTTAGTCCTGCTGTAAATATAATTGTAAAGTATTTTATTTGATGTAAGCCTATTGACAACTGGCCGGGGACTACAGCTGGAAATTAGCCGTAGAGGCTAAAGCTGCTCTTTTTATCAAAAGGGACTGTCCACGTCATTATAAACTAAACTAAACATCTAGGCCAAGCCTTTTCTGAACATATTAGCAAAAGATGTAGATCAAAACATAGATATTCATTAAAGAGGAAAGGCATGTCTGAACACAAAAACTATCATTTTAAAAATGTCATTTTTGTTATTACTTGAGAGAAAAAAAACAACCGTTATGGATGATGTTACACCCTACATTATGGATGTTAAAGTCTGAAATAGACATTACATTTTAAAGATTTCACAATCAAAATCTATGATAACAAATCTTTTGTAATTTGGAATGTTTAAAAGGTCATGGTACTTTAGGATTGAATAATTACATGTAGCTTTAATAGCAGTCATCACACCCTAACATGAAAATAATAATCACACACACACACACACACACACACACACACACACAGTGCCGTCCTAAAGAATTTCAGACCTGACTTTTTCCACATTGTTAGTTTACAGCCTTATTCTATAATTGATTAAAAAATAAATAATAATAATAATAATAATAATAATTCTACACACAATACCCCATAATGGCAAAGCAAAAACAGAAATACCTTACTTAGATAAGTATTCAGACCCTTTGCTAATACTCAAAACTCTGGGATGCTGGCCTTCTAGGCAGAGTTCCTCTGTCCAGTGTCTGTTCTTTTTCCCCCCCATCTGCCCATTTTATTTTTATTGGCCAGTCTGAGATTTGCCTAGAAGGCCAGCATCCCGGAGTCACCTCTTCACTGTTGACGTTGAGACTGGTGTTTGAGTTTATTTTTACAGAGACAGTGCACATTAATCAACGTTTCAGTAAAAGTGCCGGTTTTAGCCAGCCGGCTAATTTTCAACCGCAGTCCCTGGGCAGGTTATTAAAAACAATTACAATACAGACAATCAATGAGCAATGAGCACACAAAGGGCAACATAGGACAAGCAAGACATAGCATGCAGACAGAGCAACATAGCACAAAAAGCAACAAGACAAAATCCATAAAAGCAACAGTGTTTCCACACCTCACAAGCTACAGACAACAGACAACATGGAAAGCGGCAATACACAGCTAGGGAATATGTTCACAAATCTGATTGACCTTTAGCCATGTCTTAATATTTTGCGGGTACTATTTAATGAAGCTGCCAGTTGAGGACTTGTGAGGCGTCTGTTTCTCAAACTAGACACTAATGTACTTGTCCTCTTGCTCAGTTGTGCACTGGGGCCTCCCACTCCTTTTTCTATTCTGGTTAGAGCCAGTTTGAGCTGTTCTGTGAAGGGAGTAGTACAGATCGAGATCTTCAGTTTCTTGGCAATTTCTCACATGGAATAGCCTTCATTTCTCAGAACAATAATAGACTGACGAGTTTCAGAAGAAAGTTCTTTGTTTCTGGCCATTTTGAGCCTGTAATCGAACCCACAAATGCTGATGCTCCAGATACCACACTAGTCTAAAGAAGGCCAGTTTTATTGCTTCTTTAAATCAGAAAAAGTTTTCAGCTGTGTTAACATAATTGCAAAAGGGTTTTCTAATGATCAATTGGCCTTTTAAAATGATGAACTTGGATTAGCTAACACAACGTGCCATTTGAACACAGGAGTGATGGTTGCTGATAATGGGCCTCTGTAAGCATATGTAGATATTCCATTAACAAAATCTACTGTTTCCAGCTCAATAGTCATTTACAACATTAACAATGTCTACACTGTATTTCTGATCAATTTTATGTTGTTTTAAAATGAAAAAATAATATGCTTTGCTTTCAAAAACAAGGACATTTCTACGTGACACCAAACTTTTGAACGGAAGGTGTGTAATATACACACACACGAAGTCGGAAGTTTGCATACACCTTAGCCAAATACATTTAAACTCAGTTTCACAATTCCTGACATTTAATCCTAGTAGAATTCCCTGTCTTGGGTCAGTTAGGATCACCACTTTATTTTAAGAATGTCAAATGTCAGAATAATAGGAGAGAGAATTATTTATCACATTCCCAGTGGGTCAGAAGTTTACATACACTCAATTAGTATTTGGTAGCATTGTCTTTCAAATTGTTTAACTTGGGTCAAACGTTTCAGGTAGCCTTCCACAAGCTTCCCACAATAAGTTGGGTGAATTTTGGCCCATTCCTCCTGACAGGGCTGGTGTAACTGAGTCAGGTTTGTAGGCCTCCTTGCTCGCACACACTTTCAGTTCTGCACACAAATGCTCTATAGGATTGAGGTCAGGGCTTTGTGATGACCATTCCAATACCTTGACTTTGTTGTCCTTAAACCATTTTGCCACAACTTTGGAAGTATGCTTGGGGTCATTGTCCATTTGGAAGACCCATTTGCAACCAAGCTTTAACTTCCTGACTGATGTCTTGAGATGTTTCTTCAATATATCCACACAATTTTCCTTCCTCATGATGCCATCTATTTTGTGAAGTGCACCAGTCCCTCCTGCAGCAAAGCACCCCCACAACAGGATGCTGCCACCCCCGTGCTTCACGATTGGGATGGTGTTCTTCGGCTTGCAAGCCTCCCACTTTTTCCTCCAAACATAACGATGGTCATTATGGCCAAACAGTTCCATTTTTGTTTCATCAGACCAGAGGACATTTCTACAAAAAGTACGATCTTTGTCCCCATGTGCAGTTTGATTTGCACTTTTCGCCCCACAGTACATTAATCTCTAGGAGACAACGCGTCTCTTTCCTGAGCGGTATGACCGCTGCGTAATCCCATTGTGTTTATACTTGCGTACTGTTGTTTGTACAGATGAACGTGGTACCTTCAGGCGTTTGGAAATTGCTCCCAAGGATGAACCAGACTGGAGGTCTACACATTATTTTCCTGGGGTCTTGGCTGATTTCTTTTGATTTTCTCATGATGTCAAGCAAAGAGGCACTGAGTTTGAAGGTAGGCCTTGAAATACATCCACAGCTACACCTCCACCTCCAATTGACTCAAATGATGTCAATTAGCCTACCAGAAGATTCCAAAGCAATGACATAATTTTCTGGAATTTTCCAAGCTGTTTAACTTCTTACGGAAGTGTCCCGCTAGCGTGCCACCTCGACAACATCCGGGTGAAATTGCAGAGCGCGAAATTCAAAATACAAAAATCGTAATATTAAGCATTCATGAAAATACAAGTGTCATACACCATTCTTTAGCTTAGAATCTTGGTAATCGAACCTCTTTGTCCGATTTACAATAGGCTTTACGGCGAAAACATAGCATTTGATTATCTGAGGACAGCGCCCCGCATACTTCCTGCAAATAAATATATTTCAAACCAGCACAGGCGTCACAATTTTTTTAAAATAAATAGCGTTAAAATAAATCAAGGGTCCCAGCTACACAATAAATGGTTGTTTTGTTCGATAAAGTCCCTCTTTATTTCCCCAAAACTCTGTTTGGTTGGCGCGTTTTGTTCAGTAATCCACCCGTTCAACATACAGACATAAGAATCCAAAAAGTTAGATAAACTTCGTCCAAACAAGTCAAACAACGTTTCTAATCAATCGTCAGGTACCCTAATATGTAAATAAACGATAAAATTGAAGACGGAATGTAGTATGTTCAATTCCTGGAGATAACTAACAAAGAGCGCGCCCTCTGTCACGCACGCCACAGGAATACAGACCCAAAGAGGAACCCAATAATTATCTACAGCTACTTGTTCATTTTCAAAGAACAAGACTGAAACCTTGCCTAAAGACTGTTGACATCCAGCGGAAGCCATAGGTACTGCAATCTGGGAGCTATTCTTTTCATTGTGCAATAGGAAACCATACCAATTGCATGGGAGCAAAAAAAAAAAGCAATTTTCCCAGATGGATTTGCGCCTGCCATATCAGTTCTGTTATACTCAGACATTATTTTAACAGTTTTAGAAACTTCAAAGTGTTTTCTATCAAATACAACTAATTATATGCATATCCCAGCTTCTCGGCCTGAGTAACAGCATTTTACTTTGGGCACGCCAGACTCTCCAAACTTCCGAACACTGCCCCCTAGCCCGGAAAGGTTAAAAAGCACAGTCAACTTAGTGTATGTAAACTTCTGACCCACTGGAGTTGTGATAGATTATTTAACTTATAATTCACTGTGTCTGTAAACAATTGTTGGAAAAATGACTTGTCATGCACAAAGTAGATGTCCTAACTGACTTGCCAAAACTATAGTTTGTTATCAATACATTTGTGGAGTGGTTGAAAAATGACTTTTAATGACTCCAACCGAAGTGTATGTATACTTCCGACAGTCCAGCAATATCTAACAATTCCACAACAAAAACCTAATACACACACATCTAAGTAAAGGAATAATGTAGAAATATATGGATGAGCAATGTCATAGCGGCATAGGCTAAGATGCAATAGATAGTGTAGAATACATATGAGATGAGTAATGCAAGATATACAGTTGAAGTCGGAGGTTTACATACACTCTGGTTGGAGTCATTAACTCGTTTTCAACCACTCACCAAATCTCTTGTTAACAAACTATAGTTTTGGCAAGTCGGTTAGGACATCTACTTTGTGCAACTTCTGACCCATTGGGAATGTGATGAAAGAAATAAAAGCTGAAATCAAATCATTAATGTGTATGTAAACTTCCGACTTCAACTGTACATACATACAGTTGAAGTTGGAAGTTCACATACACCTTAACCAAATACATTTCAACTCAGTTTTTCACAATTCCTGACATTAATCCTAGTAAATATTCCCTGTTATAGGTCAGTTAGGGTCACCACTTTATTTTAAGAATGTGAAATGTATAATAGTAGAGAGAATGATTTTTCTGTCAAGGATAAAGGGTGGCAACTTGAATATGAAATATATTTTCACTTTTTAACACTATTGTGGTTACTACATGATTCCATGTGTTATTTCATAGTTTTGATGTCTTCACTATTATTCTACAATGTAGAAAATAGTAAAAATAAAGAAAAACCCTTGAATGAGTAGGTGTGTCCAAACTTTTGACTGGTACTGTACACATACATAAACTCAGCAAAAAAAGAAACATCCCTTTTTCAGTACCCTGTCTTTCAAAGATAATTAGTAAAAATCTAAATAACTTCACAGATCTTCAGTGTAAAGGGTTTAAACAATGTTACCCATTCTTGTTCAATGAACCATAAACAATAAATAAACATGCACCTGTGGAACGGTCGTTAAGACACTAACAGCTTACAGACGGTAGGAAATTAATGTCACAGTTATGAAAACTGAGGACACTAAAGAGGCCTTTCTACTGACTCTGAAAAACACCAAAAAGAAAGATGCCCAGGGTCCCTGCTCATCCTCGTGAATGTACCTTAGGCATGATGACTGCAGATGTGGCCAGAGTAATAAATTGCAATGTCCGTACTGTGAGACGCCTAACACAGCGCTACAGGGAGACAGGACGGACAGCTGATCGTCCTCGCAGTGGCAGACCACGTGTAACAACACCTGCACTGGATCGGTACATCCGAACATCACACCTGCGGGACAGGATGGAAACTGGCTGAGTTACACTAGGAACGCACAATCCTTCAATCAGTGCTCAGACTGTCCGCAACAGGTTGAGAGAGGCTGGACTGAGAGCTTGTAGGCCTGTTGTAATAAGGTAGGTCCTCACCAGACATCACCGGCAAACAACGTCGCCTATGGGCACACACCCACCTTCGCTGGACCAGACAGGACTGGCAAAAAGTGCATGTCACTGACGGTCGCGGTTTATTCTCACCAGGGGTGATGGTCAGATTCGAGTTTATCGTCGAATGAATGAGCGTTACACTGAGGCCTGTACTCTGGAGCGGGATTGATTTGGAGGTGGAGAGTCCTTCATGGTCTGGGGCGGTGTGTCACAGCATCATCGGACTGAGCTTGTTGTCATTGCAGGCAATCTCAACGCTGTGCGTTACAGGGAAGACATCCTCCTCCCTCATTTGGTACCCTTCCTGCAGGCTCATCCTGACATGACCCTCCAGCATGACAATGCCACCAGCCATACTGCTCGTTCTGTGCATGATTTCCTGCAAGACAGTAATGTCAGTGTTCTGCCATGGCCAGAGAAGAGCCCAGATCCCAATCCCATTGAGCATGTCTGGGACCTGTTGGATCGGAGGGTGAGGGCTAGGGCCATTCCCCCCCAGAAATGTCCAGGAACTTGCAGGTGCCTTGTGGAAGAGTGGGGTAACATCTCACAGCAAGAACGGGCAAATCTGGTGCAGTCCATGAGGAGGAAATGCACAGCAGTACTTAGTATCTGGTGTGGCCACCAGCTGCATTGACTGTTACTTTTGATTTTGACCCCCCCTTTGTTCATGGACACATTATTCCATTTCTGTTAGTCACATGTCTGTGAAACTTGTTCAGTTTATGCCTCAGTTGTTGAATCTTATGTTCATACAAATATTTACACATGTTAAGTTTGATGAAAATAAACACTGTTGACATTGAGGACATTTCTTTTTATGCTGAGTTTACATACAAATATTCACATGCATTTGTAAAGTATTCAGAGCCTTATTCTAAAATGAACCTCACAGCTGAAGGAGTGGCTTCCGTCTGGCCAATCGACCGTAAAGGCCTGATTGGTGGAGTGCTGCAGAGATGGTTGTCCTTCTGGAAGGTTCTCCCATCTCCACAGAGGAACTCTGGAGCTCTGTTAGAGTGACCATCAGGTTTTGTTCACCTCCCTGACCAAGGCCCTTCTCCCCCAATTGCTCAGTTTGGCCAGGAGGCCAACTCTAGGAAGTCTTGGTGGTTCCAAACTTCTTCCATTTAAGAATGGAGGCCACTGTGTTCTTGGGGACCTTCAATGCTGCAGCCATTTTTTGGTACCCTTCCCCAGATCTGTGCCGACACAAACCTGTCTCGGAGTTCTATGGACTATTCCTTCGGCATGGCTTGGTTTTGCTCTGACATGCACTGTCAACTGTAGGACCTTATATAGACCGGTGTGTGCATTTACAAATCATGTCCAAACAATTGAATTTACCATAAGTGGACTCCAATCAAGTTGTAAAAACAGCTCAAGAATGATCAATGGAAACTCAATGGAGCTCAATTTCGAGTCTCATAGTAAAGGGTCTGAATACTTATGTAAATAAGATGCATTTAAATGTTTAATACATTTACAAAAATGTCTAAAAAACCTTTTAAATTTTTTTTATTTTTTTTATTTAATCAATTTTAGAATAAGGCTGTAAGGTAACAAAATGTGGAAAAAGTGAAGGGGTCTGAATACTTTCCGAATGCACTGTACGCACGCACGCACACCAAAATGAACCTTCCCCAGTTGATTGTAAATGTACACAAATATATTTTTGTTCTATTCCAACTTTGAGACAAGATACAAAATGGCCTATACTGCCAATTCACTTTTCTGGAAACTGGATGAAGACTGTATATTTTGGGGGGGCTTTCATTAGAAAAAGGGACTCCATGACTTCACAGATTGTAGTTGAGAAGTGTTTATACACAAAAAAACTAGGATATGCACATAATTAGTACTATTGGATAGGAAACACTGAAATTTCTAAGAGTGTTAAAAATATTGTCTGTGAGTATAACAGAACTGATATAGCAGGCGAAAACCCGAGGAATTTCTGTCCTGGAAAAAGTGTTTGACACATTGCCTCATTTTGAACCCCTCCCTATTGGAAACAGCCATATCTGGGAGTAAGATTGCAGTACCTATTGCTTCCACTGGATTTTAACAGTCTCTAGACAGTGTTTGGTGATGTTAGGTTGCTCTGGATGGTAATAGAAGAAGAATTTCAAACTAGTCACCAGGATGTAAACAGAAGAGGCGGCACGTTCACGGGGTCGCGCGCGCTGTGGTTTTTTCCTTTCCTATCATCCAGTTTATAATCCGGTTGAAATATTATAGTAAATATACATAAAAGTGTTCCTAAGGATGCATTATCAATGATGTTTGATTGTTCTTGGACAAGTGTATAGGTATAGGTTGAACGCGTTCTCTTCACGGTTCAATGGGCGAGTGGACGCTGTATTTTATGAACATAACGCGCCAACCAAACTGAGATTTATGGATATAATAAATGACTTTTTCTAACAAAAGAACCATTGGATGTCTTCGTTGGACACTTGGGAAGCCCTCAGCAGAAGTTCTTCGAAAGGTAAGGGATTTTAAGCGTTTTATGAGACCCGCTTTGGTTATGGATTTATGCTAATGCATAAAATATGAGAGGGGCTATCCTCAAACAATCAAATGTGGTGCTTTCGCAGTAAAGCCTTCTTGAAATCTGACAACGCTGTGACATTGCCAAGAATCAGAGCTTTTGATGACTATGCAACACTTGTATATTGATGAATGTTTAATAATTATACTTTTGGATTTGGCGCCTTACATTTCACCGGGTAGTGTTTAGCGCCCCACTGCTCCCTAAGTAGTTAATAAAAAATGACTCAAGTAAAAGTCACCCAGTAAAATAATTTCACATTCCTTACATTAACCAAACGGCACGATTTACTTGTTTTAAAAATTTACGGATAGCCAGGGGCACACTCCAACACTCAGACATCATTTACAAAACGCAGCATTTGTGTTTAGTGAGTCTGCCAGATAAGAGGCTGCAGGGATGACCAGGGATTTTCTCTTAAAGTGTGAGAATTGGACCATTTTCCTGTCCTGCTAAGCATTCGAAATGTAACGAGTACTTTTGGGTGTCAGGGAAAATGTATGGTGTAAAAAGTACATTCTTTTCTTTAGGAATGTAGTAGAGTAAATAGCAAAGTACAGATGCCCCCCAAAACTACTTAAGTAGTACTTTAAAGGATTTTTACTTAAGTACTTTAAACCACTACCTGTATGCCATCTGTAAATACGAAGAAAACATTTAATATTACGAGCCTAGTTGGTTTAGCTACGGAAAAAGTCAGGAACCTTCCCGCTAGCCATGATTGGCTGAGATAATGGATGGGCTGGACATGCCGATATTCATTCAGATTGGTCTGCCATGTAGCACGCTTCGGTCTATAAAATTAGCTGCTCAGTATGTGTAGATAATCCTCTCTACCGCTGCTTTTGGAAAGATATCATGAAGAACAGCAAAAGTGTTGCTACTGCTCAACACTGCAGCCCTGAATTTAACAGGCGATATTGACAAGGATCAGTGGGAAAAAGTTGTGATGGACTACTTTCTGGAGGACGATCGTACTATGCTGACTGACTATGAATCAGACGATGAGGAAATCCCAGATTTAGGTAAAAACGTTTTCATTAAACCAGGCATTGCATTGGCTTCTGATGACAGTAATAGGGAAGAAAGGGCGATAAACATTGTTGTTGTCTCGGAAGAAGTTAACCGAGTTTTGAAATCAGTGGAATGCCCGGTGGAAGCAGAGTAGGATTGCAAACGCAGTGGGAGTCGAAAAGAGAACACCGAAGGCGGTTGTATAAAACACCTGTCTCCAGATTACATCTTCAAACTAAGGGCAACCATGGCATCCATAACAGAGGGAGAAGCATTCATCAATACGGGTAAGTCTAGCTACATTTTTCAGATATTATACGTTTCTAATTGTCAGAAAGTTGTTTTCATTGCAAGTTAAAGCGTACCGTTAGCTGGCTGGCTCGCTAACTAACATTACATGTATGAGCTGTGTAGAAATATTTATTATTCATATCTCAGAAATCCATTTGCATTGCTAGTTATAGCCTAATGTTAGTTAGCTAGGTAACATTGAACCTAGTTGGTTAACTTTAGTTACCTGCAGATTAAAGCATGGTAGTATGGGTTGGGATTATGGGTCTAAACAAGACTCCACTATGCAAGTAACCATTTCACAGTACCGTTACACCTTCTGTATCCTCTGCATGTGACAAACTTAGATTTTATTTATTTGATGTGTGTGTTTACCAGAGACGGTAATGTGAACAACATAACCTGCACCAAAGTCAGATTAGGATATAGGCCAAGGACTAGATAGTATATTTTTACTATTACTTTCACCACTTTTAGTCTTAATCTTTGGTTGTTTAGTATTATTACCTTACTCACTCTGTTTAGCACATGGCCTCAGACGTGAATCCGGCTCGTGGGAAGTGACAAGAACTCTTATAGGACCAGGGCACAAACTATAATCAATTATTTTGCTCTTTATTTAGCCATTTTACATATAAAACCTTATTTGTTCATCAAAAATTGTGAATAACTTACCACAGATTAATGAGAAGGGTGTGCTTGAAAGGATGCACGTAACTCTGCAATATTTGGTTGTATTGGAGAGAGTCTGTCTTCAATTATTTTCCACACACAGTCTGTGCCTGTATTCATGCTAATGAGGGCCAAGAACCCACTCTCACATAGGTACATGGTTGCAAAGGACATCAGTGTCTTAACAGCACGATTTGCCACTGAGCACAGCCCTATCCAGAAATCTGGCAGTGGCTTCTGATTAAATTCAATTTTCACAGAACCGCTTGTTGCAATTTCAATGAGGCTCTCTTGTTCAGATAACGAATCCAGCTGTTTGTGTCATCCGTTTCGGGAAAGTTCCTGCGTAATTGCACACCCAGCTCACTCAAGTGATTCGTTATATCACACTTGACATTGTAAGCTTGATTTCATTTGCACACAAAAAAATCTTACAATGACGGAAAGACCTGTGCTGTCCTTGTTAATGCAGACAGAGAAGAGATCCAACTTCTTAAATCAAAGCCTCATTTTTGTCAAGCAAATTGAAGCACACCCTGTAATCCTAGATTCAGATCATTCAGGCGAGAAAGAAAAATCACCCAGATAGGCTAGTCGTGTGAGAAACTCATCATGCAAGCAGTCAGACAAGTGAAAATTATGGTCAGTAAAGAAAACTTTAAGCTCATCTCTCAATAAAAAAAAATATTTGCCCCTTGATAAGCAGCGCACTTCTGTACATTGTAAATGCATTACATGGTCGCTGCCCATATCATTGCATGATGCAGAAAATACACGAGAGTTCAGGGGCCTTGCTATAACAAAGTTAACCATTTGCACTGTAGTGTCCAAAACGTCTTTTAAAAACTGTTAGGCATTCCCTTGGCAGCAAGAGCCTCCCGGTGGATGCTGCAGAGTACCCAAGTGGCGTCGGGAGCAACTGCTTGCACGCGCGTTAACACTCCACTATGTCTCCCTGTCATGGCTTTTGCGCCATCAGTACAGATACCAACACATCTTGACCACCAAAGTCCATTTGATGTCACAAAGCTGTCCAGTACTTAAAAAATATCCTCTCCTGTTGTGCTGGTTTCCAGTAGTTTGCAGAAGAGGATTTCTTCCTTAATTTACACCCCCATAAACATAACCGACATATACCAGGACCTGTGCCAGGCCCGCCACGTCAGCTGTAACGCATAGAATTCACTGGCTTGTATGCGAAGCAGTAACTGTTTAAAAATATCTTCTGCCATGTCCCTGATGCGTCGTGAAAGTGTTGCTTGATGAAGGCATTGTCTGTATCGTTTTTTTGGCCTTTTCACCCAGCATTGTCCCAGCCATATCAGTGGCAGCAGGAAGAATTAAGTCCTCCACAATAGTATGGGGCTTGCCTGTCCTAGCCACTCGGTAGCTCAACATATAAGACGCTTCTAGCCCCTTCTTATTAAATGGTATGTGTTGCTTTTATACATGTCTTACTACACCTCACATTTTTCAAATTGGCATGTTTAGTTTCTAAAATGTCTGCACAAGAGTGAAGGTTTCATCGAGTTGTGAGATAGCACTTTTGCACATATAACACACTGTGGCTGAGTAAAGGCACTAATCCCAATATAAGTGAACCCCAAATCAAATGTAGTTCATCATATTTGCGCCTGTTCAATGGTCCAACATCCCTGTCTGTTGTTCGGTGCTTTCCTGGGTAAGGGGGGGAAGTAGCTCTTCGGCTGCATCAGGTCCACAACTGTCAGTGTCCATGCTAGCTGGGCTAACAACAAATGTAGAATTACTGATGCTAGCGTTGGATGTGCTCGTGGAAGCAGAACAACTTGTGTTGTCGACAGGTGCAGGTGTAGTACTGCTGGTAGTAGCAGTACTACCAGTAGAGCTGGTATGTGTCTATGGACGCGGGCCTTACTTTTTAAAAATAATTTATAAATTTTCGAGCAAAAAGGAATGAGCAGCAGCTACGATTGGCTACATAATTCTCACTAGTCTGACCGCTTGCATGATGATGAGTTTCTCAAACGACTGGCCTATCTGGGTGATGTTTTTTCTTGCCTGAATGATCTGAATCTAGGATTACAGGGACTCTCCGCAACTATATTCAATGTGCGGGACAAAATTGAGGCCATGATTAAGAAGTTGGAGCTCTCCGGATCATTAGTGGAATTCCCGCGAGAGAGTAACGGTTAATGTGAGTGGATGTTAATTATTTTACATTGTGTTATTTCGCTGAACACTAGATGGTTTAATTTTATTTTTGGCAGTAACACGAGGCTACTCAGGCGAGAGAAGAAAAAAAAAAAACTCACCCAAATGTATAGCCCCGTTGGAAAATCTAAATCCCATTTTTATTTGGCGTACCCCCGACGGAATTGCGTGTACCCCAGTTTGGGAATAGCCGGTGTAGACAAAGCAGAGCTCTCCAGTAGGTGTACCAAAACATGGCCTGTGAATTTTCTTTCAAAGCAGAATTACTTTCCCCATTGTTCCTCAACTGTAGTGTATGATACCATATTCTAGTTCTGAGTCTCTACTTTTATCCAATGTAAGAAACATAATTTCAAATGTTTCTACATAGGACCAAAACAAGGTGGTTGGTCACATGATTGACTGAAAAGCCTTTGAGTCTTGTCCTACTAATCTGAATTGGCCAAAATTCATGTTTGAAGCTTCAAACACCACACTCTAAGGCCTAAGCAGCACTTTGTGTGACTTCTGCTTATTTTCCTCCTGCGCACAACATTCAGTGTGTCTTCTGCTTCATGAGGAAAGCAACCACCATTACATTTTCCAGGTGTATACGACAAATTGAAGTGAGGTCCAGGTCTGTGTTTGACTCTGTGAGCTTGAAGAGGGATAAAGTGGGTAATCACTCAGACTTGGAGTAGCCTGGTCCTGGGCTTGGTGCCGTGCCACCAGCACCAGCCTGAGGACAAGTCCCAGATCCTCTCTAATGCTCCTGGGTTAGCACTGATTAAAAGGTTAACACCATAATTAAACGAGTCAGTCAAATTCTCCAAAGTGCCTAGAGTTATTACTTTGGAGAGCTGGTGATTGTGAGAGGTGTTTTAACCATGAACCCCTCAACTTACTGTACTGAACCCACTGGTGGAGAACGCTGGCTGGGGTCCATTGTAAATGCTGGTTGAAACCATTTCCTTGGACATCAAGGACATGCAAAAAGATGCACAGTTTTCGGACTATGAACATTTATAGGCCAAGATAACAATTGCAGCTTTGCCATTTTGTAATCTAGGTATTGATAATGCAAATCCTGGTAGTTAGCCTAATTATAGTTGTGTTTGGATGTGAAAAGTACCTAAATTGAGGAAAGCACATTTTAGGCTACAAACAGAACCACATGGTCCCAAGAACTGTGAAGCCAGTTTGGACCACTGTGTGCCAAGGCTATTTCATACACAGTTCCAGAGTCATCCAAGTCTACTAGCCATGGCACCTTGAAAGCACCTTCACTCCCTACATGAGAGCGCGCAATCATTCGAGGTGGAAAAATTAGCTACTTGACTCGAGAGCTCTACCAGGACCATTACTAATTTAATGGCCAAACAACCAGAGGCCACATCCGTAGAAAACTGCCTTCATAACCCAATAAATGCCCACTTAACGGACATTAATGTTATTAAATTAGAGAAAAACATGTTATACCAAATGTCTGGGACACCCTGAGGCAGAAACCAATGACATCAGGGGACAAGGAAAACAGACACCGAGAATCAAAATGAAAAGACCCCAAATCACATCACTTAACCTGCCAGTCAAGACATCTGTTGCCTCATATTTTTCTACTCAGCTCTGCTAGACTCAGTTGTTGCCACAGTGAGAAGTTAGCCCTTTGAACATATGGGCCTAATCCTCACCAAAACAGTCAAGACTCAGGTAGACATTATGACCAAGTACACAACAAAATTGACCTTACTACTCAAAAACAGTGTTACAAAGACAGGCTATTCATAATGGGCGGTGTCCCCTCTCAGCATTTCAAGTCCAACACGTAACTCTTCTTAGGTTTAGAAATAAACATTCCATCAAAGTCAACGTGAACCTTAAATTCTTATCAGTTGCTGAAAAGTCCAAAGCGAAGACCATTGTGCCCTTTAAAGCAAGACAAGAACAGTCTAAAGTCGTGTTACACAGCACTTGTCTCTCATTCAGAGTTCAAAGAATTTTTAATATAATCACACTCCACATGAGGTTATAAAAGCCATTGTGAAATGTTCCTGCAAGTCCTTGGAATCATAAACCTAAGAACTCTGATCTTAAACAAAAGCAAATCCTCAGTAAATTGTTTTGTACCCGAGTGGAAACTGAAGTAGGCTACACAATGCTGGAAGACAGTTACAACAAAGAATGGTTTTCATCATACATGTAGATATGACTCAAATTACAAAAGACTGCTCTCAGTCAGTCAAAGTACAGTGGGTAATAGTTAATTAGCCTAATCCTTTCATATATTAGCCCACTCAGTTGAGCTATATATAAAGCAAGAAACAATTTTGTTCTGCTTTTTCCAGAACAAACAAAGACGCATGCAAAGAAGTAAAGACGGCTGAAGTACATTTCATACAAGGAACTGTACATTATTAAAATGGTAGCCTAAACATTCTTGACTCAATAATTGATATGAAATGTTTTATTCCAGTTAATCTCATATTTTTTTAAAACTTACCCAAATGTCTCACCACATGCAGCACTTCTGTTACAGCCAAATCAATGACAAGATACTTGAGTGAGAGTGTTCATGCAACCCATCAATGTGTACAGGTGTGTAGTCTGATCCTGAGTGTGCTCGCCTGCTCGAGAGAGTGAATGTGTGAGAGTGGGAAAGTGAATGCGTAATGCCGAAGTGCACTAATCTCCCTTCTCATGACTGTCCGCCTCATGTGACCATTCTGCCTCTCACTTCCTTTGATCCAGCCAATAACTTGGTTCCCCCCCTCCCCAAAAATGAATGTAGCAAATGCCGATTGCCCCTTTAAAACACATCCAAAACATACGTGCTGGACAAAACAGCCAAATGAAGAAATAATGGGATGTCCAGTCACTTATTTGTTTGCTGCTCCAACAATCTTTTCTAAAACCGAAACGGCTGTTTACGCCATCCCTAATGCAGTGAAAAATAATTAAGTAAGCTTTAAGGGACATCTTTGAGTGCGGACCCATTACACCTTTGTTTGTCTAAAACCGTCCTTTAACGAGAAAAACAGTCAGTGTGGTCAATCCACATCACTTAGACTGTTAAACAAAAAAACTTACATTATCAAAATAATTTATCATAAACTGAATGCTGATGCATAGAACACAACTAATATTGCCATTTCTTGTGCTTGGGTCCCTGTACAAGGGAATTGTTAAATCAAAATACACGTCACATACACGTGTTCAGCAGATGTTATTGCGGGTGTAGCGAAATGCTTGTGTTCCTAGCTCCAACAGTGCAGTACTATCTAACAAGTAATGTAGAACAATTTCACAACATGTACAGTGGGGCAAAAAAGTATTTAGTCAGCCACCAATTGTGCAAGTTCTCTCACTTAAAAAGATGAGAGAGGCCTGTAATTTTCATCATAGGTACACTTCAACTATGACAGACAAAATGAGGAAAAAAAATCCAGAAAATCACATTGTAGGATTTTTAATGAATTTATTTGCAAATTATGGTGGAAAATAAGTATTTGGTCACAAACAAGCAAGATTTCTGGCTCTCACAGACCTGTAACTTCATCTTTAAGAGGCTCCTCTGTCCTCCACTCGTTACCTGTATTAATGGCACCTGTTTGAACTTGTTATCAGTATAAAAGACACCTGTCCACAACCTCAAACAGTCACACTCCAAACTCCACTAAGAGCTGTCAAAGGACACCAGAAACAAAATTGTAGACCTGCACCAGGTTGGGAAGACTGAATCTGCAATAGGTAAGCAGCTTGGTTTGAAGAAATCAACTGTGGGAGCAATTATTAGGAAATGGAAGACATACAAGACCACTGATAATCTTCCTCGATCTGGGGCTCCACGCAAGATCTCACCCCGTGGGGTCAAAATGATCACAAGAACGGTGAGCAAAAATCCCAGAACCACACGGGGGGACCTAGTGAATGACCTGCAGAGAGCTGGGACCAAAGTAACAAAGCCTACCATCAGTAACACACTCGCCGCCAGGGACTCAAATCCTGCGGTGCCAGGCGTGTCCCCCTGCTTAAGCCAGTACATGTTCAGGCCCGTCTGAAGTTTGCTAGAGAGCATTTGGATGATCCAGATGAGGATTGGGAGAATGTCATATGGTCAGATGAAACCAAAATAGAACTTTTTGGTAAAAACTCAACTCGTCGTGTTTGGAGGACAAAGAATGCTGAGTTGCATCCAAAGAACACCATAGCTACTGTGAAGCATGGGGGTGGAAACATCATGCTTTGGGGCTGTTTTTCTGCAAAGGGACCAGGGCGACTGATCCGTGTAAAGGAAAGAATGAATGGGGCCATGTATCGTGAGATTTTGAGTGAAAACCTCCTTCCATCAGCAAGGGCATTGAAGATGAAACGTGGCTGGGTCTTTCAGCATGACAATGATCCCAAACACACCGCCCGGGCAACGAAGGAGTGGCTTCGTGAAGCATTTCAAGGTCCTGGAGTGGCCTAGCCAGTCTCCAGATCTCAACCCCATAGAAAATCTTTGGAGGGAGTTGAAAGTCCGTGTTGCCCGGCGACAGCCCCAAAACATCACTGCTCTAGAGGAGATCTGCATGGAGGAATGGGCCAAAATACCAGCAACAGTGTGTGAAAACCTTGTGAAGACTTACAGAAAACGTTTGACCTCTGTCATTGCCAACAAAGGGTATATAACAAAGTATTGAGAGAAACTTTTGTTATTGACCAAATACTTATTTTCCACCATAATTTGCAAATAAATAAATTAAAATCCTACAATGTGATTTTCTGGATTTCTTTTTCTCATTTCGTCTGTCATAGTTGAAGTGTACCTATGATGAAAATTACAGGCCTCTCATCTTTTTAAGTTGGAGAACTTGCACAATTGGTGGCTGACTAAATACTTTTTTGCCCCACTGTACCTAATACACACAAATCTAGGTAAAGGAATGGAATTAAGAATATATAAATATATGGACGAGCAATGTCAGAGCGGCATAGACTAAGATACAGTAGAATATTATATAATACAGTATATACATATAAGATGAGTTATGCAAGATATGTAAACATTAATGTGACTAGTAGGGATGCACAATATAAAAAATAAAAAAAAACGCAGAAGATATTGGAATCGGCCAATTTTAGCTAAAAATGCCAACATCGGTATTGGCCCGATATCTAGTTTAATGCTGATGTTAAAAACAGATGTCAAAGCTTCCGTGCACACCTATATACCGTAGGTACATTCCGTAATGACCCCACGTAAAATGTTGCGCTACACGTGCAACACAGCATTCCTAACCTAGCCCACAATGTCTGCTGTGTGGATCGAGCAGTCAACAAGTCGAGCAGTCATTTGAAAGAGTAAGAACATTTCAGCGAGACAACTCAAAAAACGAAATCCATTAAAGCCAAGATAATGGAATTCATTGCCCTTGACAATCAACCGTTCACTGTCGTGGGTGATGTTGGCTTTCGCCGACTGGTTGAGCACCGGTACACACTACCAAGTGCGCAATTTTTCAGATGTTGCCCTATGTTGCCCGGAGTTAGACAGTAATAGGTTCACGACATACAGTTGAAGTCCGAATTTTACATACACCTTAGCCAAATACATTTAAAAACTCAGTTTCACAATTCCTGACATTTAATCTTAGTAAAAATTCCCTGTCTTAGGTAAGTTAGGATCACCACTATTTTAAGAATGTGAAATGTCAGAATAACAGTAGAGAGAAAGACTGAGAATAGTCTGTTCAAAAGGGAAGAGAAATAACGAAGAGCGGCACCCCATTCACGCACGCAAAACAGTAGTGACCTTTTCATGAGCCACCTGGAAGAACTACAATTTCTTGTTCATTTTTTTCAATACTATACCAATTATATGCATATCCTAGCTTCTGGGCCTGAGTAACAGGCAGTTTACTTTGGGCACGTCAGACTCTCCGTAATTCAGAACTGCCCCCTAGCCCTAAGGAGGTTAAGAATGAATGTTTCTCTTTACTGTGGGAATTGTGATCGAATTAAGGCAATAGAGCGTTGGGCCAGTAACCAAAAAGTTGCTAGATCGAATCCCCGAGCTGACAAGGTAAAAATCTGTCATTCTGCCTCTGAACAAGGCAGTTAACCCACTGTTCCTAGGCCGTCATTGTAAATAAGAATGTGTTCTTAACTGTTATATAATAATAATAGTACCTTTTTATTTATTTATTTATATATATTTGTTTTTTTTAAATGTATCTGTGCCATTCACTTTGAACTGTACAGTGTTTACAGCATGAACGGTCGTGCGTAGATGCACTTATTTTAAGATCAAAGCGAGAGCTGCATGTAGCCACGTGTGCACATTTGTTCATATCCTTTGCTAGTTAGTGAGTTATTAGCCCAGTTATAGATAATTTCTAGACATCTTTGAAAAGCAAGGTCGGCTAAAGAGTTTCTTTTTTTTCTTAAAAGGGGCAGTGTTTTATTTTGAGACTGGCTTGAATAAGCTACGTAGTCAATAGGCAGACAGTAGCATAATTTGTCTGATTCTCCATAAGACCAAATGTTGTTATGGGATGCATTTTACCCATTGTTTTTTTAATGGTAGGCCACTCGTAGGCCTACATTATGATCAAATAGTCAAAGTAGCCTACTTGCCCACTGTCTGACACTGCAACTTAAAGCGGGTACAACTTCAGTGTTCACAGTAGACGTGAGCTGGTAGTTGGACAGCATCCCATAACATTTTAACATGTTATATCATTCAGCCTACACTATCAGCCAATGTGGGGTGTTCAATCTAGGCCTACATTCCATGACACATTTGAAAGAAGAAAAAAAAAAACATGCAGAGCTTGACATTAACCCGTTTATCCACTTGTCCTTCAGACAAGGAGGTGACTGAAAATAGTTTGACACAAGAAACCACTTTACAAAATAAAATGCATTATTGTTCCCATACCCTTACTACAGAGATTCAGACAAATGATGCTACCCTCTACCTATTGGTATTTGTGTATGTTATTGTATGTATGCATGTGTTGCTTCACAGTCCCCACTGTTCCATAAGGTTCTGAACCAATTGCAATTTTCCTAAGTCCTTTTTTGTGGCACCTGACCACATGAGATGTGTTTGAGGTTTAGTGAATGATTTGTCCCAAATACAATGCTTTTAGTAATAGAAATATTTAGGACTAACTTATTCCTTGCCACCCACTCTGAAACTAACAAAGAGTTGCAGTTAAGTGTTGCAGTCATTTCAGTCGCTGTAGTAGCTGACATGTATAGTGTTGAGTCATCCGCATACATATACACTCTGGCTTTACTCAAAGCCAGTGGCAATTCATTAGTAAAGATAAAAGGGCCTAGACAGCTGCTTTGGGGAATTCCTGATTCTACCTGGATTATGTTGAGTCTTCCATTAAAGAACACTCTCTGTGTTCTGTTAGACAGGTAAACTCTTTATCCACATTATAGCAGGGGGTGTAAAGCCATAACACATACATTTTTCCAGTAGCAGACCATGATCGATAATGTCAAAAGACACACTTAAGTCTAACAATACAGCCCCACATCAATTTCTCTCAGCCAGTCAGTCATTTGTGTAAGTGCTGTGCTTGATGAATGTCCTCTATAAGCATGCTGAAAGTTTGTTAACTGTAAAATAGCATTGTATCTGGTCAAAAAAAAAAAAAATCCCCAAAGTTTACTAAGGGTTGGTAACAGGTTGATTGGTCGGCTATTGGAGCCAGTAAAGGGGGCTTTACTATTCTTAGGTAGCGGAATGACTTTTGCTTCCCTCCAGGCCTGTGGGCACACACGTGCTAGTAGGCTTAACCTGTTACGGATCCAATCCCGTGAACGGGATCGATTTTGACAACATCCGGTGAAATGCAGAGCGCCAAATTAAAATTACAAAAATACTAATTTCAAACATTCATGAAAATACAAATGCTGCACACCCTTCAAAAGCTTAGACTCTTGTTAATCTAACAGCATTGTCAGATTTCAAAAAGGCTTTACAACGAAAGCAGAACATTGATTACCTGAGGACAGCACCCCCCACTCAAAAACTCAATTAGCATAATAACATAACCAGCAGAGGTGTCACAAAACTCAAAAATAGCATAAAATAAATCACTTACCTTTGATGATCTTCCTCTGATGGCATACCCAAGCATCCAGGTTACACAATAAAATATCCTTTTGTTCGATAAAGTTCCTCTTTATATCCATATAGCTCCGTATGGTTGGCATGTTTTGTTCAGTAATCCACCTGCCCAAAGGCTTTCATCCATGCAGACAAACGATATCCCAAAAGTACCCATAAAGTTTGCCGAAAAAAGTCAAACAGCATTTGTAATCAATACTCAGATACCCTAAAATGAATATACACTATAATATTTCAGACGGAATATAACCTGCTGAATAGAAGAGAAAAAGAACTGAGCGCGCATTCCCTGTTACGCGCAGAATCCAAAACAGTACACTTGACGTGAACCCAGGAACTAGTGGTCTTACTCCCTTGATTTTCATGATTGAACGTTCCAACCTTTTTCTAAAGACTGTTGACATCTAGTGGAAGCCATAGGAACTGCAATCTGGGAGCTAAAATACCCAGCTTTGAATAGCATGACATTTGAAAACAGTGTGACATGACTGATTCAGACATCCCAGATGGATTTTACCTGCCACATCAGTTGTTATACTCAGACATTATTTTAACAGTTTTAGAAACGTCAGTGTTTTCTATCCAAAGCTACTAATTATATGCATATCCTAGCTTCTGGGCCTGAGTAACAGGCAGTTTACTTTGGGCACGTTTTTCATCCGAACTTCAAAATACTTCCCCCTAGCCCTAAGAAGTTAGTGAAAATAGGAGTGGCAATATAGTCCGCTATCCTCAGTAATTTTCCATCCAAGTTGTCAGACCCTGGTGGCTTGTCATTGTTGATAGACAACAATCATTTTTTCATCTCTTCCATACTAACTTCACAGATTTTAAAATTACAATGCTTGTCTTTCAGAATTTGGTCAGATATACTTGGATCTGTTTTGTCTGCATTTGTTGCTGGCATGTCATGCATACGTTTGCTAATCTTGCCCATAAAAAAAAAAATCATGAAAGTAAATTGGCAATATTGTTTTTGTTATGAATTTGCCATCTGATTCAATGAATGATGGAGCTGAGTTTTCCTTTTTTCCCAGAAATTCATTTAAGGTGCTCCAAAGCTTTTTTTTTTTTTTTTACTATCATTCATCTTGGTTTCATAGTGTAGTTTCTTATTTTTATAAATTTAGTCACATGATCTCAATTTGCAATAAGTTTGCCAATCGGTTGTGCAGCCAGACTTACTTTCAATTCCTTCATCCCTCATCAATCCACGGGGATTTAACAGTTTTTACAGTAATTTTCTTAATGGGTGCATGCTTAATAGTAACTGGAATAAGCAATTTCATAAATGTGTCAAGTGCAGTGCCTATTGGCTACGTAGCTTATTCAAGTTTGCGCTCAGAAGACCTGAAATTTGCTCAGTGACAAAACATTGAGGGAATATTGCATGTACAGTGCATTTGGAAAGTACTCGGATCATTTGAATTTTTCCATATTTTGTTACGTTAAAGCCTTATTCTAAAAATGGATTTAAAAAAAATAAAGCTCAATCTACACACAATACCCCATAACGACAAACCATAGACAGATTTGCAAAAATTACAATGATATATAAAATAGATAAAAATTGAAATATCACATTTACATAAGTATTCAGACCCTTTATTCAGCACCTTCGGCAGTGATTACAGCCTCGAGTCTTATTGGGTATGAAGCTACAAGCTTGGCACACCTATATTTGGAGAGTTTCTTCCATTCTTCTCTACTGATCCTCTCAAGCTCTGTCATGTTGGATCGGGAGCGTCACTGCACAGCTATTTTCAGGTCTCTCCAGAGATGTTCGATCGGGTTCAAGTCCGGACTCTGGCTGGGCCACTCAGACATTCAGAGACTTGTCCCAAAGCCACTCCTGCACTGTCTTCGCTGTGTGCTTAGGGTCATTGTCCTGTTGGAAGGTGAACCTTTGCCCCAGTCTGAGGTCCTGAGTGCTCTGGAGCAGGTTATCATAAAGGATCTCTCTGTACTTTGCTCCGTTCATCTTTCCCTTGATCCTGACTAGTGTCTCAGTCCCTACCGCTGAAAAACACCCCCCACAGCATGATGCTGCCACCACGCTTCACCGTAGGGATGGAGCCAGGTTTCCTCCAGATGTGACGCTTGGCATAGAGGCCAAAGAGTTCAATCTCAATTCATCAGAATCTTGTTTCTCATGGTCTGAGAGTCATTAGATGCCTTTTGGCAATCCAAGCAGGCTGTCATGTGCCTTTTACTGAAGAGTGGCTTCCATCTGGTCGCTCTACCATAAAGGCCTGATTGGTGGAGTGCTGCAGAGCTGGTTGTCCTTCTGGAAGATTCTCCCATCTCCACAGAGGAACTCTGGAGCTCTGTCAGTGTCCATCGGGTTCTTGGTCACCTCCCTGACCAAGGCCCTTCTCCCCCAATTGCTCAGTTTGGCCAGGCGGCCTGCTCTAGGAAGAGTCTTGCTGGTTCCAAACTTCTTCCATTTAAGAATGGAGGCCACTGTGTTCTTGGGGACCTTCGATGCTGCAGACATTTTTTGGTACCCTTCCCCAGATCTGTGCCTCGACACAATCCTGTCTCGGAGCTCTACGGACAATTCCTTCAACCTCATGGCCTGGTTTTTGCTCTGACATGCGCTGTCAACTGTGGGACCTTATATAGACAGGTGTGCCTTTCCAAAATCATGTCCAATCAATTGAATTTACCACAGGTGGACTCCAATCAAGTTGTAGAAACCACTCAATGATGATCAATGGAAACAGGATGCACTTGAGCTCAATTTCGAGTCTCATAGCAAACGGTCTGAATACTTATGTAAATAAGGTATTTCTGTCTTTTATTTTTAATACATATGCAAACATGTCTAAAAACTTATTTTCGCTTTGTCATTTTGGGGTATTCTGTGTAGATTGCTGAGGATTATTTTTATTAGTATCGCCTCCAGCTTTTTAAAACATAAATTAAAAGTAGGTAAAAGGTGTCAAGGCCCACGTACACCTTTTATGAAAGGCCTGCTTATAAAACTGGCTCACAACAATCCCCACCACAGATAACAGTGATTAAGGCAATTATGAAATGTGCAGTAAATAGCACAGAGTACAAAAGTAAGGAACCAAAATTAGCATTGAGACACAATTACCAACAAAACATTCTATGATTGCACAAACAACTTAAACATTGTTAGACGTGATAATTAAATTATTTAGTGAAGACTACTATTTACTCCAGTGTCTGTACTAGGGCTGGGAATTGCCAGGGAGCTCACGATACATATTGCGAATCTCAATTCTATATGTATTGCGATTTGATGTTCCAAACACCATATGTTTGCTGCAGAGGGACAAGAGAGACCCATGTTTTGATCAGTCATGGAAATAAAAGTGCTGCTAACAAATGGGCTCCCTATTTGAAAAGAAGATGGAAACAAACTAGTTTTGGTGCAGGTACAGCAAACTAACGCAAAAATAATATTGTGATATCATCAAAACAATATGATATATTGTCAAAAATACTGCACTGTATGATATCACCATCAATGACCCCACATAATCAAGTAGACCTAAGACCTAATCCTTTCATATTTAACAGTACACCACTTAACTCATTTTGCCCAACATGCTGCATAATTGCCAGACTTCAAACACATTCCTAATGAATGCACAAGAGCCACTACTTGAGGCAAATACAGTACAGTAAAGGGTAGCTAGCTAGTTGCTACACAGGCTAGCTAAAATAATAAATTGGCAATGTAGGCCTACATTTCACCCTTTAAAGCCTGATAGTGTGGAACAATACAGGTTGAGGTACAATAACCAAATGGTTGCCAATTCAAACGTGATTTTCTCCATTCCATTCTGATCACGCTCTCATCATTCCATCTTCGATTTACAAGTGTTGTTTAAGCCTTATTTAAATTTACCTGTCATTTCTGTGTTATCGTTCCACTGCTTTGTGTACACTAAATAGCAGGAATCTCATATAGGACTATTCATGGAATGGAACTGTTGTGTGTGACCCAAATGGTTTTGGGAAATCTGCAGAGGACAAGTTTCATAAAACAGATCAATGGCTTTTTTAGTTTTTTGTTTGCAGGACATGAAACGTTCAGATTCCAATCAATAACCAAGATCAAAACAAATCACTAAGAATCCACTTAACCTTCTAAGGGGGTCAGTTAAGCCTGGCGGAGGGAATTTTTGTAATGTCAAATATACGTGTCCCCTGCTGCCTTCATTAACTATGCTAAGTATAAGTCTGTCCGTAAAGTAAACCTGTTGTTGAGAATGAGAAGCCTTGCCAGGCAAACAAGTTTCAGTCACATCGGAGTGATGCCAATGACAGAGGGCCAACTACAACAGAGCTAGAGAACCCATTGGATACTGTCACTCTGTCCTCCTGATACACAGAGACAATAGGGCACTGTTTCCCTCAGACCCACTCATAAACATTCCTCCCATCCACATATCTGAGAGTAAATGAAAATATGACAACGTCAGTTATGAGTTACTCTGTTATTCCAGAGCAATCGAACAGAAAGTGACATCAAAAATATGCGAAGGGCAGATCTTGATAAACTGCCTTAGTCTCTGAAGACCATAGATGTGTCCATTGGGGCAGAGTCAGCTTTTAAATTGCACTTGACAGCCACGGCAGACTTCCCACAATAAGATCAGTGAGTACCGACTATGAGAGATAATATAGGTTACATACATTTATTCTGGTTGCCCAGCCTTGCCCTTTTCTACTGTACTTTTGGTCTGCCATAAATAATTACCAATTGGTCATGGCACCTTTGGGCTGTAGGCACATTAAAATGTCCACTTTTTTCTCTGTTACAGAGAGAGGATAACTAATGTGTCGTGTTCAGAGTTGGAATTGGTCTTGAAAAGCAATAAAGGAAGAATCCTACTGTAGTGCACTGAGCCTATAGGGGCCACAGTTGGTTGCATGTTTCATCATCATCGCTCTGAAAAGGCTGCAATTGAATTAGCCTAAGAAATAAAATAAAAAGTAGAACATACTGTTGCATATTTGTAGCCTGAAGTTCTGGTTGTGGAATAGGGAATACACATTGAAATATTGAGTATATTTTAAGTTTGTGCTTGTGCTGAATGATAATTTAACACGCATGACAATTTGATATAATTGTATTGATAGCCTAGCTACTTGTTTCGGAATAGGTAGAGCAGAATGAAAAAGGGCCACGTGAAACCTAGAAGTGGAGAGATCAATTAGTCGTTGGCAACAAAGTAGCGAATACAAAAGGTTTCTCAACCTTTACTGACTTCATGAAAATCATACATTCGATAATATGGGATGTCAATAGCCAGGATAGATATTTCGAACATATGGAACATTTGTTTGAAATTGTGAGATGATTGAAGTTGCATGATGCCCCCAAAATATTTAGCTAGCTATCAAGTTAACTCCAGTACTTGCTAGACTACTAGCTTGCCTCGTAGCTAGCTTGATACAGAGGTCAAACACAAGCGAGAGAATGATAGAAAGGATAGTCCGGGCATGCACGCGCTTACCTCACAACATATAGTGAACTCGGTTCCAGCGTGATTTTTTTGGACCACAACAACTCACAACCGAATTATTAACTATGAGCTTTCAAATGAACGTCCAGATTCCCGTTTACTCACTGGCAAAACGCCGACAGCACACGTCACACTTAGGTATGACACTCACAGCAAGATGACTTTTGACAAGGCAGGAAAATGTAGACGTAGGGCGCATGTTTTCGAATGGTAGCCAATCAGACGACCGTTCAGGGCAGGCATTTCCGCCGTCACATTGTCGTCACTAGTTACCACAGCCACAAAGTCATAAACCCCGCCTATTTCTACAACTTATCTTCTTAAAATATGATTTAAACCTAACCTTAACATTGTTAACCTTACATTAAGACAAAAAAGTGATGTTTTGTTTTCACGATTTTTGTGGCTGTGGTAACTAGTGGAAACCCCGCCACATGGCAGCCCGAACGATGACGCGATGTCGCACGATGTCTATAAACCTACATAACAGCATATAACCTGTGTGTATTTGACATTTCATGTTACCATAAAAAAAATGTACATCTTCATTTACAGATATTCTGAATGTGTGTATTTTCGAGGTGAACTCCTACCTGTAGCCACATGCCATGTGAATGATCTAAATCATACTGTAAATTACAAATCAATGTTGTGGCTCCTGGTCTAAGGCACAGCATCGCAGTACTAGAAGCGTCACTACAGACCCTGGTTCGATTCCAGGCTGTATCACAATTGGACGTAATTGGGAGTCCCATATGGCAGCGCGCAATTGGCCCAGCGTCTTCCGGGTTAGGGTTTGGCCGGGTAGGCCGTCATTGTAAATAAGAATTTGTTCTTAACATGATTGCCTAGCTAAATAAAGGTGAAAAATTTGAAGTACTAAAGATATTGTTTAAGAAAACAGATTCATGAGATTATGTGAACATATTGGGATGATGTAGTGACCTCTGGAGGATAAAAGTTGTACTTTATTGAGCACAAAAGGCATGTCCTCAACAAGTGCAGCTATATCAAGATTGTCAATGTTTGCGGTCTTATCCAGAAGTCACAGACATGGCTGCAGTTCTGCTTTCTTTGGTCTGTTCCAGTGTTCCTGTACTGGGCTACTGAACAAGTCTGGTCAGGTGGAACCAGCCTTATTGCTGCATTCACCATTATATTTCAGTGAACAGAGCGATCAGGCTGGTTCCAACAGTCTAGCTGAACAATATAAGGCACTTGGGGTGACGAATCTCACAACCTCTAGCAAATTGTACATTAGCTGTAGAATTTTGAAAATAAATTAGGAAAACAGCATATGGTCAATTCAGCCACTCAGGAATAAACAACCAGAACACTATTAGTTTAATAAAGTCACAATATTTGTGAACAGAGGAATGTCCACTATACAGGATAATATATTTATAGAGATGAGGAATCAAATTGGGACAGCAGGAAAACATTCAAACAAAACAGCAATGTAACTGTGAAAATCAATCTTTTTTTTCCAGGCCTAACAGTCCATTAAGTGAAAGAAGCACTGTATCACAAATAAAACAAAAACAATATTTCCATTTAATAAACATTGCATAGCAAGACACACACACACACACACACACACACACACACTAAGCTTTACATAAAAACCTTGATGCTACAAGCAATGAAGACAGGAAACAGACACTGCATAGTACCAAAAGAACCTCTGCCTGCTTTGATTAACCAACAGAGTGAATATGCTTTATATTTTACTGGAAAAATGTATACCTATTTGAATCATATACACATCTGATGATTATATTTATAGAGAAAATAAACTTGTGGGTACAGCATTAAAGTTGTGAGCAGGCAGGCAAAGAGGTTTGTGCTATGCATGGGTGTAGTAGATGTGTCAATGAAGCATGTGTCAACTGATGGCAGTGCAATGAGAGTGTCTCAGTGCTTCCTTAGCTTAATAAGGGGTTGTGATGAGGGGGTTTAACCAGCAAAACGGTAATTGACATGGATCTCTGGCTTGATGTCACACACCATCTTAAGCAGGTTGCCCAGCACCCCTTCCCGGTTCTGCTGGTAGCTGGTCTGGATGCTACCCATCTTGCCCACAGTCTCTTTGTCCACCTCTACAGCAGAGTTACCATGGGATCCAAGAGCCTAATGGAGAAATGAAAGACAGATTTAAGCCCCCTTAAAGGCAAACCACTTCAAACATACAGTAAGTATTAAATAAGTTATTATATGGCCAGTGTTAAGGTCTTAACAATTTAGCTACCAACTACAATGCCTTATGATTAGGAAAACATGACTCATGTTTCCCATTCGCAAATTATAACTGCCCCCCCAGTGTCTCACCGCAGCCTCCTTGGTCTTAAAATCCTTCTCCCTCTGCATACGGTACTGCTCAATCTCAGCCTGGGCTTCCTCCTTGGCCTGTTTCAGCCGACGGTTCTTACCTGATCAAACAGAAGAACATAATCTGCACTTAGGCCTAGTAAGTGAAATGAACATTGATTAAATTGCTTGTTCAATCAAGTTTGCCCAACTACGCAGTTTGTTGTGTGCTTCCTGACAAAAGAGGAAGTGAAATCCTATTGTTTCATAGGGAAATGACTTAGTGGAAGAATTGTGAAGAAAGAAGCAAGTAGCCTACTGTCAAGGCATAGATTGTAAATCTAGGCCTAGTCTGGGGCTAAAAACCATGTTCAGTGGAGAATATCAATTTAAAAGTGTTTAGTCCAGAGGTAGGCCTAATCGGGGTCTGGGAAACCAACCGTTGGAGTAGACTGAAGGGGAAAGGATACATTTAGATTTGTCAAATTTTCCTTTTAAAAAAGGCATTTTTTTAAACGAGCCCCGACTGGGAAACAAAATTGTTTTGAATGGTCATCCAACTTGGAATTCCAAGTAATGAACCCGGGCCTCTTTCTAAACCTCCGACTTTCCGACCTGAAGACTACTGACGAGTTCACCGTTGTCTTAAATGCCATTAAATCTACACAGGAAGTCTGTCCGAACCCAATAGTGCAGCTGTAATCAAGCGGGTCAGACCTGCTGGCTAGGTAGCTAGTCGTCTTGGATTGAAGGCCTTGCCATCTTCACACTGCAGTTAGGAATAAATATATCGGTTGGCTGTCAAATCTGGGGTTTATTACAGTAGCTGCTTATAAATAAAATGTTACTTATGCCATTAACTAGCTACCTTCCAGAAAAAAATGTTAAACTAAGCTAGCTAACGTTAGCTTGATTGGCTATCTTCGCCGTTGAATGACAGCAGATTTTAACTTACGTTTGCGGGCTTCTGCTACTTTTTCTGCAGCTCGCTTTTCAGCTTGCAAAAGCTGCTGGATACCCTGGGACTGGCTAGCCATTGTTTAGTTCGGAGAGACGGACAAGAATATGTCGTTTCTCCAGCTGCTGGTCTGTGTTTGCAGCGAAGGTCGGTGAATTTACTGCAGTCAGCTGACAGCACGTCACAGATAGAAGGGGTAACCCTGACGCGTGTAGTGGGGGTCAAACTGGGCCGACATTCTGCACATTTTCTCATCGATGAAACAACTGATCTCAATACATTTTTATTTTCCCAAAACTAGAATGTCACGAACAGCGCAATAAGTTTTATAGACTTGACGCTTTGCCAAAATTGAAGAAAAAAAATGCAATGTTTAGACGGCGTGGAAAGTTGAATTGAGTTTGTGCACACGCGCACTTCAACGCGCCAATATGATCTCGATAGCTTGTGCTTGGTTTTGCCCACCTCCTTGCTTGTTCTCCCACCATGCTTAGTTTGATCCCACTGCAAACGACACAGATGAACTATTTTAGGTTAGAAATATATTTGATATTGTTGTCAGGCTCAAAGCACGTGATTGGGTAATTATTGGGGTGCGGTCGGTTTGCGTCGCATTCATTCGGTGGGTGTCGGTTACGTATTTCAGCAGTTTGGGGCAAAAAAGTCTCAACTGAGTAGCAGTAGTAGCCTGCCATACTCATAACACACAACATTGTTCAATGTTTCACATGACTTGCTTTAGCATAATATTTTTTACAAGAATTTAAGCTTTCTGCAGATATGTCTTTGTCCTGGAAAATGTTCTTGTTACTCATGCTAATCGCATTAGCCTACGTTATTTCAGCCGACGGGACACCGATCCTGAAGAAGTTTAAGAACAAATTCTTATTTACAATGACGGGCTACCCCGGCCAAACCCTAACGACAATGGGCAAAATTGTGTGCCGGCCTATGGGACTCCCAATCAGGCCTGTTGCAGAGGTGGAAAAAGTACTAAATTGTCATACTTGAGTAAAAGTACAAAGTCTAAGTAAATTATATACATCAAATTCCTTATATTTAGCAAACCAGAAGGCTCAATTTCATTTTTTTGACAGCTAGGGGCAACTCCAACACTCAGACATAATTCACAAAGGAAGCATTTATGTTTAGTGAGTCCACCAGATCAGAGGCAGTAGGGATGACCAGGGACGTTCTCTTGATAAGTGTGTGAATTTGACCTTTTTCCTGTACTGCTAAGCATTCAAATTGTAACTAGTTCTTTTGGGTGTCAGGGAAAATGTATGGAGTAAAAAGTACATCATTTTCTTTGGGAATGTAGTGAAGTAAAAGTAGTCAAAATATGAATAGTAAAGTACAGATACACCAAAAAACTACTTAAGTAGTACTTGAAAGTATTTTTACTTAAGTACTTTACACCACTGGCTGGTTGTGATACAGCCTGGAATTTTACCGGGGTCTGTAGTGAAGCCTCCAGCACTGAGATGCACTTAGACCACTGCGCCACTTGGGAGTCCTACAGGGATCAGACCAGTGGCAGTGGTGCTCAAACCAGGAAACAAAGGGATCCATTCCCATTGCAAGAGACGAACACAACTTTATGATGGACATAACTTCAATTTCTTAGACTAATAACAATAATTTGAGCTGTATAATGGAAACAATCGTCCCAAAACTGCTAACTTCAATTTAAAATCAAGCACACCTAAAATATTTTCAGGTGACCTATATCTGATAATAAGAGCAAATAGAGCTCCAACAGGGATCAAGTGGTGTAACATAAAGACAGACTGGAGTAATGTTTTCAAAACTTCTCACTCCAGGGCCTTTGTCTGTGTCACAGGCTTTGACAATCAGCTTGTCAGAAAACGTGCAAATGATCAATACCACACAATGATATGAGTTCGTAAAACATTAGGTGGATGCTCTGCTCAACATGAGAAATGTTGAGTCAAAGGTACAAAACAGTTCATATATACGGTGTATTCGGAAAGTATTACCTTCCCTTTGTCATATTTTGTTACGTTACAGCCTTATTCTAAAATTGATTAAATTAATTTCCCCTCATCGATCTACACACAATACCCCAAAATGACAAACCGAAAACAGGTTTATAAAACGTTTTAAATAAAAAACATGAATATCTTATTTACATGTCTTCAGACCTATGCCGCGTTCATTTGCTAGTCGGAACTAGGACATTTCCGACTTGCTAACTGTTTGTGGTTATATACGTGCCGCGTTCGAGGATTCAGCAAGTCGGACATTTACGGGTTTCCTTGTTCCAACAACATATGAAGGCGGCACTACTCTGAGCTAAGGCCCTACGTTTTAACCACGCCCACCATTTGACGCAGTAACCAGACGATTTCCTCTTTCGCCATTTTTTGTGAGCGGATTACATCAGACCAGTAGCCGTGTGCCTGTGGATGGGTCAGTTGGAGGGACACGACTCTCAAATGAAGGTACTTATTATTATTTTTGCTCTTACATGTAAGCGATTCAATTAAAATTACTTTAATGTTGTGAGTGATTGATCTTATAATAGCGTGGCATAAAATGACCTTGATCTTGAGTGATTCGAGAAATTCAGTCACCCTGGACTTGGGCTGGGAGTGACAGCTAGTAAGTTAGAAAGCTAACGATACTGCTGCTAACTACTACTAGTTAACTTACCATGCTGTCAGAAACGCAAGTTTATGAACGATGTAGTGAGATATGTCAGCTACAGCTGACAGCTACTTAATGGTGGTCACAGCTGGTTAGCTAGACGTTTGCTATTGGTATTGTTTACTAGTTACTGTAGCTAACGTTAGCTCCTTTGCTAGCTAGCTATACTAGTCTTGCCTAGTCATAACTTATGAAGCTAAGGCTAGCCAAGCGGTGGGTGTGTTCTTTCTGTCAGTCTTGTTTTGAAACATGTTAATTAACAGGGTTAGGGGGTTCGTTTTTTTCAGGTAAGTCACTCAGTGACCAAGAACGTGTGTGTGTGAGTGACCATGTTACTTTTTCGCCCTGCTTCCCCAGTGACCCCAGCCAGGTGTTAACCCGGTGTGTATCCACCATGTTGAATGGCGTGTTCAGGCTGCATGGCCTGATGGTGGCGACTCACCCCTGGGAGGTGATTGTGGGCACCATTGCCCTGACCGTCTGTCTCATGTCCATGAACAACCTGGCCACTAGTGACCAGATCTGCAGCTGGAGCAATGGCTGTCCAAAACTACAGGAGGTGAGCTGGACTGGCACACAATAGAATGTGGACCCTCTAGGACAATTATTCTGTTTTATTTTATTCTACCAAGATTAGTGTTGCATCTGAAAGCTGCTGTGTCACCACCACAGCAAAGACAACAGTCATGTTTGGAAAGAATATTAAATAGAATGCTTTCTCCTTCTACAGAGAATCCTAAACAGTGATGTAATCATTCTAACGGTGACACGCTGCATGGCCATCGTGTACATCTACTTTCAGTTCCAGAACCTTCGCCAGCTGGGCTCTAAGTACATCCTTGGTAAGCCTCATTTCAGAAGAACTATAACGATACAAACATCTATTATCTTGTGTACATACACATGTAACTAACACCCACCTGATGATGTATGTTATGATTGTTAATATGTTATGGTCTGTTCTGTGTTGCCTCTAGGTATAGCGGGTCTCTTCACAGTATTCTCCAGCTTTGTCTTCAGCACTGTGGTCATTCACTTCTTGGGGAAAGAGTTGACAGGCCTAAAGTAAGCATCCTCTTACTTTTGTACAAATGTTTATAGAGCCAGTTCCCATTCCCTGGCCTAGACCTTCACGTGGTTACAGCCTTCATCCTACCCGGTCTAGAGATGGGCAGGAGTAATCGAGCACTCGAATGGATGTCAAAACTTGATCTTTAACCAGAAATAAAAATACTTTAAGACTGTTTGGTCTAAATTGTCTTAAAGACAACGTTAATTTGCTTTCCCTCTAGTGTTCCATTTGTACATGTGCATTTGAGGGGCACAACAAAAAAAGAAACCAAGCCAAGCATCAAACAGTTCTTCTCCCAAAGTTCCCTTTCCCCTCGTGTCTCACTCACTCAGTTGCGCTTAGGCTACTTTGCGGTTGTCCATCAGCCACACAAAGTCAAAATTGTCTCGTAAAAATCCATGAAAACAACTTTGCTTTTTGGTCATAATTTACAGTTAGGGTTAGACATAATGTTAGCAGTGTGGTTAAGGTTAGGTTTAAAAAAAAAAGAGAATCTGTAGAAAGTGTTTGACTTTGTGGTAACTAGGGATGACCCTACTTTGCAAACTGCTAGTGCCATTTAGACATGTAAGCCTAGGCTATAAACCGCCCTAAACATAGATGGGTCCACAATGAACATTTGTTTGTTTGATATAGAAAATAGTGTATTTTCATCGGAATCATTAAGCCTAGGCCTACTCACCAAACAGATATAGTGGCTGTAATTCATCCCCATTTGTTTTTATTTTTATTTCACCTTTATTTAACCAGGTAGGCTAGTTGAGGACAGGTTCTCATTTACAACTGCGACCTGGCCAAGATAAAGCACAGCAGTTCGACACATAGAACAACAGAGTTACACATGGAATAAACAAACATACAGTCAATAATACAGTAGAAAAAATAAAAGTCTATATACAGTGTGTGCAAATGAGGTAAGATAGGGGAGGTATAAGGCCATAAATAGGCCATGGTGGCTAAGTGATTACAATATAGCAATTAAACACTGGAATGGTAGATGTGCAGAAGATGACTTTGCAAGTAGAGATACTAGGGTGCAACGGAGCAAGATAAATAAATACAGTATGGGGATGAGGTAATTGGATGGGATGTTTACAGATGGGCTATGTACAGGTGCAGTGATCTGTGAGCTGCTCTGACAGCTGGTGCTTAAAGCTAGAGAGGGAGATATGAGTCTCCAGCTTCAGTGATTTTTGCCGTTCGTTCCAGTCATTGGCAGCAGAGAACTGGAAGGAAAGGCGGCCAAAGGAAGAATTGGCTTTGGGGGTGACCAGTGAGATATACCTGTTGGCGCGCGTGCTACGGGTGGGTGCTGCTATGGCGACCAGTGAGTTGAGATAAGGCGGTGCTTTACCTAGCAAAGACTTGTAGATGACCTGGAGCCAGTGGGTTTGGCGACGGGTATGAAGCGAGGGCCAGCCAACGAGAGCGTACAGGTTGCAGTGGTGGGTAGTATATGGGGCTTTGGTGACAAAACGGATGGCACTGTGATAGACTGCATCCAATTTGTTGAGTAGAGTGTTGGAGGCTATTTTATAAATGACATCGCCGAAGTCGAGGATTGGTAGGATGGTCAGTTTTACGAGGGTATGTTTGGCAGCATGAGTGAAGGATGCTTTGTTGCGAAATAGGAAGCCGATTCTAGATTTCATTTTGGATTGGAGATGCTTAATGTGAGTCTGGAAGGAGAGTTTACAGTAACCAGACACCTAGGTATTTGTAGTTATCCACATTCTAAGTCAGAACCGTCCAGATTGGTGATGCTGGACGGGCAGGCAGGTGCGGGCAGTGATCGGTTGAAGAGCATGCATTTAGTTTCTTGCATTTAAGAGCAGTTGGAGGCCACGGAAGGAGAGTTGTATATGGCATTGAAGCTTGTCTGGAGGTTAGTTAAGTGTCCAAAGAAGGGCCAGTAGTATACAGAATGGTGTCGTCTGCGTAGAGGTGGATCAGAAAATCACCAGCAGCAAGAGCGACATCATTGATGTACACAGAGAAGAGAGTCGGCCCGAGGATTGAACCCTGTGGTACCCCCATAGAGACTGCCAGAGGTCCGGACAACAGGCCCTCCGATTTGACACACTGAAGTCTATCGGAGAAGTAGTTGGTAAACCAGGCGAGGCAATCGTTTGAGAAACCAAGGCTGTTGAGTCTGCCAATAAGAATGTGGTGATTGACAGAGTCGAAAACCTTGGCCAGGTCGATGAATACGGCTGCACAGTAATGTCTCTTACCCATGCAGTGTTCAATGTGGAATTGTTAATCAATTTGGAAAATTCTAAAGAACAGGCAGAATAAACTAAATTGAATGTTTCTAACCCCTCTTTGAGAATAACTTTTCCAGATGTGAGATGCGCAACACTTCGCAATATTCTGTTCTATTTTATTTTGTTATATTACTTATAAATTAACTTTTTAGTGGCCTTTTAAGCATTCTGGTACAGTTAAATAGTTAACACACACATGGACGCAGCGGTCTAAGGCACGGCATCTCAGTGCAAGAGGCGTCACTACAGTCCTTGGTTTGAATCAAGGCTGTATCACATCCGGCAGTGATTGGGAGTCCCAATTGGCCCAGCGTCGTCTGGGTTTGGCCGGGGTAGGCCGTCATTGTAAATAACAATTTGTTCTTAAATGACTTGCCTAGTTAAATAAAGGTTACACACACACACCACACTGACCAAAAAATTATTTTGTTGGCATTTACGTATGTTCCCATTACCAGTAAAACATAATCAAAACTTATTTCTTTCACATACTTGCTGTGCTGTTTTGTTGTTCATTTGTTCAGTCGTTTCGTTTTCAACCAGGATTTCTATGGAACGCCGTTTGGGTCTTTGGGTGTCAAAAAAAGAAAACAATGACCAAACAATGACGTGTCAAATAAGCTTGTTGACCAATTAGGACCTGAATATGACTGCACGTTACATAATAATTTAACAAGTTTTTTTTTTTTTTTTTACGTAGTTATTACACATTGATTACACTATCACTTGTATTTCATGTCACAACGATTAATCAATACGTATGCTATGATGCTGGTCATAAAATAAATAAATCAAAAAAGCTAGCTAGCTCATGGATGCAAACAATGTTCTCCCCAAAAAGATAGCAAAACGACAATCTGTTTCAGTAGCTATAGTTAGCTTGCTAACTATATAGCTAGGTGTAATCATCTAAAATAACCCTAATTTATAAGACAGTTCTTAGTTGATTAATGGTGGTCGGACCCATCTATGTGAAGCTAGCCACAATGAGGATTAGCCACAATAGTGGACTTCAAAATAAAACTATAGCATAATTCTACTATTTGTATTCATTCGCATCACTGTCAATGACACTTTTATTTTGAAGGCAAACCGCAAATTCCACTATTGTGCCTAATCCCTATTGTGGCTAGCTTCACAACACAGTCCGGTCAAGCCTCACTAGCCAGATGAAGTTAGCTGGCTGCGTATAACGTTAGCTTTGGGCAACAGGGTTAGGTAGCTGTCTAGCTATTTTATTTTCATGAACTGAAGTTCAATTTCAATAGGAACAACAAGTGGCAACCTAACTAATACTTATTCACAAGGATTCCTAAATCATTGCTAAGAATAATTAACATTTTGTATTGGTGCTAGCTAGGCACCAAGCTAAAGCAAGCTACCCCAGAAGTTGCGTTCGAACAAATGATGCTTTATTACCAACGCGGCATTGTAAACACATCATTCGTGGCCGGTGTTTGCTTGTTTGCAGACTTTTTTGTAGAGCTTTGACAGTGCTACTGTATCTTTTTTGACACGCAAAGACCCAAACGGAGTTCCATAGTATGTATGTCTTGAAGCTAATAGCAGTGACGCTATTACTGTGTAACTCCATTAGGGCAACAACCAGTTGCTCAACCAGTTGGCGAAAGCCAACATCACCCACGACAGAACGACAGAGAACGGTTGATTGTCAAGGGCAATTCATTCCATTATAATAGCTTTAATGGATTTTGCCTTTTGAGTTGTCTCGCTGAAAATGTCTTACTCTTTCAAATGACTACTCGATCCACACAGCAGACATTGTGGGCTTGGTTATGAATGCTGTGTTGCACGTGTAGCGCAACATTTTACGTGGGGTCATTACGGCATGTACCTACGTTATAGGTATGCACGTCAGCTTTGACATCGGTTTTGCACATTGACTATTATAATGGAATTAATTGCCCTTGACAATCAACCGTTCTGTCGTGGGTGATGTTGGCTTTCGCCAACTGATCGAGCACCAGTACACACTACCAAGTGTGCTATTTTTCAGATGTTGCCCTACGGGAGTTACACAGTAATAGCGTCACTGCTATTAGCTTCAAGACATACATACTATGGAACCCCGTTTGGGTCTTTGCGTGTCAAAAAGTCTGAAAACAAACTAGACATGGGCCGATACCGATGTTGGCATTTTTAGCTAATATCGTCCGATTTCCGATATGTTCACCGATATATTGTGCATCCCTACTATAAAATAGGTGTGTGATGCCTGTGGTAAGCGCTCGGGAAATGAGTGTCTTGTCTGCTAAATTAACAAAACAATGCTATTCCATAGGCTTCTACAAGCAAGCTCCACTACCTTTTTGGAGATTGTTTCACAATATATAATATAACCAGTTGATTTTAAGGTTTCAGTAAATTGATCTTAAATGGAACTTGTTTTTATTGATATTTTTGGGCAATTAGGATTTATTTATAATATTTATTATAAATTATCATTATTGCGCACTGTTGGCATATACACTAAACAAAAATATAAATGCAACATGTAAAGTGTTGGCTCCATGTTTCATGAGCTGAAATAAAAGATACCAGGAAGGTGTGTTTCTCTCAAATGTTGTTCACAAATTTGTTTACATCCCTGTTAGTGAGCATTTCTCCTTTGCCAAGATAAGACATCCACCTGACAGGTGTGGCATATCAAGAAGCTGATTAAACAGCATGAGCATTACACAGGTGCACCTTGTGCTGGGAACAATAAAAGGCCACTCTAAAATGTTCAGTTTTGTCACACAACACAATGCCACAGATGTGTTTTGATGGAGCATGCAATTGATATGCTGACTGCAGGAATGTCCAGCAGAGCTGTTGCCAGAGAATTTAATATTAATGTCTCTGCCATAAACTGCCTCCAACATCGTTTTATTGAATTTGGTGGTGGTGGAGTTATGTATGGGCAGGCATAAGCTACAGATAACGAACACAATTGCATTTTATCGATCTCAGTTTGAATGCCAAAAATAAGGTGACGAGATCCTGATGCCCATTTTGAGGCCTTTTTAAAAAAAAAAATGTAAAGGTATGTATTCCCAGTCATTCCCGGTCATAGATTAGGGTCTAATACATTTAATTCAATTGACTGATTTCCTCATATGAACTAACTCAGTAAAATCAATTAAATTGTTGCATGTTATATTTTTGTTCAGTATAGATGCATGCGCACACAGTTTTTTCACAGTGCGGGCATTGTTCTAAAAATACCCGATTTATTGTTATTTTTTGAGTACTCTGAAAAAAGTCACGTGAGTACTCTAACAGTCAAATGTCAAATCCCTATCCCAGTCCTTACACTTGTCTTACATGTTATCCAGAAACTCTTTATGAAACGTAACTGTGTGTTTTCTCTCCTCAGTGAAGCTCTGCCATTCTTCCTGCTCCTCATTGACCTGTCTAAGGCCTGTACCCTGGCCAAGTTTGCCCTTAGCTCCAACTCACAGGCAAGCAACCTCTCTCAGTGCCTTCCACAAAATACATAAAACACTAATATATGTACAGTGGGGCAAAAAAGTATTTAGTCAGCCACCAATTGTGCAAGTTCTCCAACTTAAAAAGATGAGAGAGGCCTGTAATTTTCATCATAGGTACACTTCAACTATGACAGACGAAATAAGAAAAAGAAATCCAGAAAATCACAATGTAGGATTTTTAATTTATTTATTTGCAAATTATGGTGGAAAATAAGTATTTGGTCAATAACAAAAGTTTCTCTCAATACTTTGTTATATACCCTTTGTTGGCAATGACAGAGGTCAAACGCGTTTTCTGTAAGTCTTCACAAGGTTTTCACACACTGTTGCTGGTATTTTGGCCCATTCCTCCATGCAGATCTCCTCTAGAGCAGTGATGTTTTGGGGCTGTCGCTGGGCAACACGGACTTTCAACTCCCTCCAAAGATTTTCTATGGGGTTGAGATCTGGAGACTAGCTAGGCCACTCCAGGACCTTGAAATGCTTCTTACGGCCACTCCTTCGTTGCCTGGGCGGTGTGTTTGGGATCATTGTCATGCTGAAAGACCCAGCCACGTTTCATCTTCAATGCCCTTGCTGATGGAAGGAGGTTTTCACTCAAAATCTCACGATACATGGCCCCATTCATTCTTTCCTTTACACGGATCAGTCGTCCTGGTCCCTTTGCAGAAAAACAGCCCCAAAGCATGATGTTTCCAACCCCATGCTTCACAGTAGGTATGGTGTTCTTTGGATGCAACTCAGCATTCTTTGTCCTCCAAACACGACAAGTTGAGTTTTTACCAAAAAGTTCTATTTTGGTTTCATCTGACCATATGACATTCTCCGAATCCTCATCTGGATCATCCAAATGCTCTCTAGCAAACTTCAGACAGGCCTGAACATGTACTGGCTTAAGCAGGGGGACACGTCTGGCACTGCAGGATTTGAGTCCCTGGCGGCGTAGTGTGTTACTGATGGTAGGCTTTGTTACTTTGGTCCCAGCTCTCTGCAGGTCATTCACTAGGTCCCCCAGTGTGGTTCTGGGATTTTTGCTCACCGTTCTTGTGATCATTTTGACCCCACGGGGTGAGATCTTGCGTGGAGCCCCAGATCGAGGAAGATTATCAGTGGTCTTGTATGTCTTCCATTTCCTAATAATTGCTCCCACAGTTGATTTCTTCAAACCAAGCTGCTTACCTATTGCAGATTCAGTCTTCCCAACCTGGTGCAGGTCTACAATTTTGTTTCTGGTGTCCTTTGACAGCTCTTTGGTCTTGGCCATAGTGGAGTTTGGAGTGTGACTGTTTGAGGTTGTGGACAGGTGTCTTTTATACAGATAACAAGTTCAAACAGGTGCCATTAATACAGGTAACGAGTGGAGGACAGAGGAGCCTCTTAAAGAAGAAGTTACAGGTCTGTGAGAGCCAGAAATCTTGCTTGTTTGTATGTGACCAAATACTTATTTTCCACCATAATTTGCAAATAAATTCATAAAAAATCCTACAATGTGATTTTCTGGATTTCTTTTCCTCATTTTGTCTGTCATAGTTGAAGTGTACCTATGATGAAAATTACAGGCCTCATCTTTTTAAGTGAGAGAACTTGCACAATTGGTGGCTGACTAAATACTTTTTTGCCCCACTGTATATCTATGGAGCCCAGACTGCCCACACATCTTTGGGAAGCCAAGAAAGAATATTGGGACTCTACTGTTGTCTCAATAAGCAGTGGCTGGCTACTGGCATTTTTGGAGTAACTCACTATTATCATAGTTCAGAAGTCTCACATTAGCAAAGCTAACTTTTATACCGGAGTTGCACTCTTGACGAGCGGAACAGAGATTCTTTAAATCAAAAGTATTTAGTGGTTTATGTAAAGGGAAATCTTAACCTAGATGTGTGTTTTTCTATATAGGAGGAGGTGAGGGAGAACATCTCTCAGGGCATGGCTATCCTGGGTCCTACCTTCACCCTGGATGCCTTGGTGGAGTGTCTGGTCATTGGAGTGGGCACCATGTCAGGTGTGCGTCAGCTGGAGATGATGTGTTGTTTCGGCTGCATGTCCGTCCTGGCCAACTACTTTGTCTTCATGACCTTCTTCCCTGCCTGTGTCTCCTTGGTCCTCGAGGTAAGGATGGGCACAGGAATAAAGATTCTGAGGTGTGTGTCTGAAATTGTGTGTGTCTGCGTTTGAGCTTGTGTGTGTCTTCTCTGGTCTTTAAGATAAGAGTCAGCATGTGAAGGGAGGTTTTTCAGACGTCAGCATGTGAAGGGAGGTTTTTTCAGACGTCAGCATGTGAAGGGAGGTTTTTTCAGACGTCAGCATGTGAAGGGAGGTTTTTCAGACGTCAGCATGTGAAGGGAGGTTTTTCAGACGTCAGCATGTGTAGGGAGGTTTTTCAGACGTCAGCATGTGAAGGGAGGTTTTTTCAGATGTCAGCATGTGAAGGGAGGTTTTTTCAGACGTCAGCATGTGAAGGGAGGTTTTTTCAGACGTCAGCATGTGTAGGGAGGTTTTTCAGACGTCAGCATGTGAAGGGAGGTTTTTTCAGACGTCAGCATGTGTAGGGAGGTTTTTCAGACGTCAGCATGTGTAGGGAGGTTTTTTCAGACGTCAGCATGTGTAGGGAGGTTTTTCAGACGTGTGTAACATCTCCTCACCTCTTTCTCCTTGTGTGTGTAGCTGTCCAGGGAGAGCCGCGAGGGCCGTCCCATCTGGCAGCTGAGTCACTTTGCCCGTGTTATGGCTGAAGAGGAGGACAACAAACCAAACCCTGTTACACAGAGGGTTAAAATAATCATGGTAAAAATGTACCAACCTTAGCACTACCCCGAAACCTTAGTTAACAACCGTAACCCAGACAGTCAAGATCATCATGGTCACATAGAGAAAGAACAGCATAAAGAATATGTGCATAAAGAATGTGGTGTCTTCTCTTCCTCCAGTCTCTAGGTCTGGTTCTGGTCCATGCCCACAGTCGTCTGGTGTCAGAGCAGCCAGGTCAGAACCGGACAGTGGAGGGCGCCAGAAATAGTCTAGCTCTCGATGGGCCCACAGTCCGTGGGATGGACCAAGACTACACTCTCTGGCCGATACCGCTCACCAGGTAAGTCATTATATCACCTCTCCCGCCTCTGGGTGGTGGACTGGACTATTTCTAGAACATTCTCCCTCTGCCCTTCTGTTCTTGGTGACTCGGCCTTAACTGGGGCGGCAGGCAGCTTAGTGGTTAGAGCGTTGGGCCAGTAACCGAAAGGTTTCTAGATCGAATCCCCGAGCTGACAAGGTAAAAATCTGTCGTTCTGCCCCTGAACAAGGCAGTTAACCCACTCTTCCTAGGCCGTCATTGTAAATAAGAATTTGTTCTTAACTGACTTGCCTAGTTAAATAAATAAAAAAGAAACTGAATCTGTGAAAGCAAAGTCAGCTCTCTCTTCTCTCGTTAGTATGGAGCTGGAGCAGGTGATAACCCTGGGTCTGGCTCTGCTGCTGGCTGTGAAGTACGTCTTCTTTGAGCCGGCTGAGACAGAGTTGTCCCTAAAGAGCCCCATCTCCACCTCTATCTCCGCCCCTGCACTGATCCATAAGGGGGCTGAGGACTGCTGCAGGAGGGATCCTGCACCCGCTAAAACATCCCCGACAAACAACAGCACCCCGAACCCTTTGGCTAAAACGGATTCTAACATAGCGGCCAAAGAGGAGAGAGGTAAGCTGAGCCAAGGTTATTGTGCTTGATTTGTTTTGAGACTCCTGTGTTCAGAAGTCGGTTGGTCTCATTGTTATGTCTCTCTTCCCTCCACTTTCTTTTTCTCTCTCACTCACTCTCTTTCTCTCTGTAGTTGAGGTGATTCAACCCCTGGTGACCTCAATGGTGCAGAACGGCCCCTTCTCTCTGAATGGACCCCTCCCTCAGAGTTTAGGGGATATTGTGTGTCCCCCACCTCCTTTCTTTACCCCAACTCCAGACACAACTACGTCTCTCCCCAACCCCCCCTCCCAGCCCCGCTCACTGGACCAGTGTCTGTCCATCCTAAGAAACCCTGAGGTGAGCTTCCTCTTTACGCTGTGCTCAGGATCCAGCACCATACTATGTTCAACAGAACTGTATTAAAACACAGAACAACCACTCAACACTTAGAAATATTACCATTCTTTGCACACAATACTTAAACACGGTTCCTTTTCAGTCAGTTAACTTCGGTACAACATATTATGGGGAGTTGCACTATCGTGACTTTGGTTCTACAATCACGCCTGACAAGGCCAATAAAATATGCACCTCGCTGGAAGCCTCTTCTTTCACAGGTGATAAGCATGAGGCTCGGATTAATTCCTTCAATTATTCCGCTTTTCACGCTATTAAAACAATTGGAACACGAGACTGTTTAGCATTGCGCAAACTGTCAATTATTGTTAGAGCTTGCTCACCCCCTGGACGTTGTGTGCTGAAGTTTGTATGGTTCTCATAAGTTTCCTAATCAAACAATTAGTTATTCTTCGATTTGCCTGGCTATAGCAATAAGTAAGATGGCTAACGTGACCGAAACGACGAAGGCTAATAAGCCGGGTTCGCGACCATGCCCCAATGTCTGCCATAGTTGTCTTTTATGTCTCGGCGCATGCCCTTGCTTGAATCAGTTTGTGTACGAGACTAGGGGACGGCTGGCACTGTTCCTCTGCTAGTCCGCGGCAGAGGTTCTCTTGTCAATCGTGTAGGATTCTTTAGAGGTCTTGGTGTTGTTGATAGTGACTTCTCCTGGTTGCCCGTACCTCGGCTGAGTCTGAGTTGCGGCGACATTTCGGGTCGTTGGTCAGGTCAAATGTCTCCTGGGTCCTATGCACTCTGTCGCTGGTTACTTGAGGCTATTCAACGAGTGGGGGAACAAATTCTGTGCGTATACCCCTGCTGCCTGTGTCTGCCTTGGATAAGCACCACTTGCCTCTCTTCCCAGAAGGATTTAGGTCCTGGTCGCTTGGTTATTCTGAACGGACCGTGCTGCAGTCAAAGAGGCTAGCTCAGACTAAAGAGCCTCCTGGCTAACGTCGTCTAGCATGCATAACTTCTGGTGAATGAAGCTTACTAGTGTCCCCCCGGTGCTTTGGCAACCCCATTCCTATTTTAAATTCCTGGAGTTGGAGGGAGTAGTGAGAGCAGGGCTTGCATACTACTCCTATGAGGAAGTAGCCTCCGAGCAGCTACCCCGCTCCACAAAAATGTCTGTGACGACAGTGCCCCTACGATTTGTTACGGCAAATGGGGTATTACGTCAGCCATTGCCGGAGCCCTCTGTGCCCATAAGGGGGCCTGGCTTCATGCAGGTTATACAGAAGCACAATATGTGTTGGAAGCTCGTCCATGTTTAATGCCCCTCTGGTACCACGTGTTCCATGGTGTTCCATGGTGTTCCAAGGGTTATATCAATCTACTCAGAGTGGGAGTAATAAGTTGGGCGATTCGCTCTGTCCACAACGGGTCATTACTGGGATATATTGCTGATTCTTGCCTGTTTCTCACTAGTCCCTAATGAGGTCTCTAGTGATAAAGTTTATGGAACCTGTAGGAGATTGATGGTTGGTAGCGGAGTCGAGGGAACAAGCAGGGTTGGACACGACCATGCTATTATCCCACAGAAATGAGCTGTCTTTCTCCAGCTCAGCGCTTTTCATTCCTGGGAATAAGATTAGATTACGAATCGCCCGTCTGTTACCACAGAAGGGGTCTGTTTTTCAAAGCCGTCTTTCCTATTCCCAGCTAGGCTACAAGGTGCTAAAAAGCTGGAGAGCCAGTACCTGTCGCCAGTAACCTTTTCCCCTGGGTCTATTTTTAATACGTGCGGTCCAGTGCTGGGTCCAGCCAGGCTTGTTGTGACGACAGTACTGTCAATCGGGCTACATCACTTATCGCTGGAGCCATGGGACCCATTGTGGGCCGGGCTTTAGGTAAATCTTTTTTTCAACTCAAGTTCCACAGTGTCAAAAGTGTTGTCTCCCGAATGCGAGTTTGATGAAAAGTGTCCCTTCTCTACATTCACACACACTGTTGTTGTGGTGGAAATGGATGAAGAACCAATCTCTCCCAGTCCACAAGGTGGCGTCCCGCCCCTTCAGATGGAAGGTCACTGGAGGCTCGCTGTCTGCGCCGACCAATGGTGTGCATGCGCATTATCGCCCTGGATCATTGAACAGTGACGTCAGGGTACAGGCTACAATTTGTTGTGAGTCCTCCACGCTTCTGCAGCGTCAACACGTCGACTGTGCCCGGGGCCTCCGCTCCTGTTTTGCGGGAGGAAATATCCTACGGTCTCCAGAAGCAGGCAATCCGAGTGGTTCCTATGTCGAAGCTCCAGGAAGGCTGGTACCGCTGGTTTTTCCTGGTTCTGAAAAGGGACGTGACTTTGCGTCCCATTCTAGACCTACGTGACCTCAGCAAGCACCTCAGTCTACGAACTCAGAATGCTCACGATCCGCCAGCTATTACAGCCGATTGTCTGGTGGCAGCGGAGTAGAGGGGGCAAGCGGTATTAAAAGAATCCTTGCTTCTGTCCCGTATTCAGTCTCTAGCTTAATAAGAAACCAGAAAAATGTGTATCTGACTCCATCTCAGCACATTATGTTTCTGGGTCTCAAGCTAGACTCACTCATGCTTTTCTATCCCCACGGAGGGTGTCTGGGTTCTGGTTCTGCTTAGCCAAATTTTGGCTGGGTCACACGTGAGTGCCTATGCCTATTGGGATGATGGCTTCTGTGATGGAAGTCATTACCGTGGGGCTATTGTTGACGCAACCCTTTCAGGGCTGAGTGCTAGCCACTCACCTGGATGTATCTCGCAGCCTAAGCCGGTGGCTTTGAGTGTCCCTGTCAGGCCTATGGGCCATGACCCAGTGGTGGGACCCTTTTCTATTGTCAGGGGGCTCCCATGGGCTGAGTTGTATCCTGCAAGGTGATTGGGAAAAACGAATCGGTGTGTGTTGTATGAAGGCAACTTGATTCGGGGGGTATTGACACTGGTGCAGAGCCCACTGCATATCAATTACCCGGAGTGCCTAACGATGTACCTGGTGCTTCTCCCTGTTTTTGTCGGGCTGGCTTGTGGTGGTCAGAACCAACAATATGTCAGTGTTGGCGTTCATCAACAGAGGGGGAAGAGACTGTCTCTCCCTCCTAACCTTTGCTCACTGCCTTTTGCTGGTGAACAGTGCGCACATGCTCTCATTTTGGGTGATGCATGTCCTCGGTTGCCTCAGCTCTGGTACAGATATTTTATCCAGGTGGGACCCTGTCTCTCAGGAAGGGGGGCTACACCCCTGGGTGGTTTCCCAGGTATGGGCCATTTTTGGCAGGGCTGATGTAGATCTTTACGCATTGCAAGAAAATGCGCAGTGTGGTCTATTTTTCTCGATGTGGGACCCAAGTGCCCCGTTGACGCACCAATGGCCTCGGACCCTCCTGAATGCGTTTCCGCCAGTGGTTCTGATTCCGCCCATGTTGGAGAGGGTGCACCCGGAGGGATTATCATTGATTCTTGTGGCTCCTTGTTGGACCAGGCAGCCTTGGTTCGCGGAGATCATTTGCCTTTCAGGCGGGGAACCGTGGCAACTCCCGTTGCGCAGGGACCTGTTGTCCCTGGTGCTCGGGCAGATTTGGCAAGCAAGGCTGGAGATTTGGTTCCTATGGGCCTGGCCCCTGATGGCTAAAGGTTTACCTTTAAAATATTATTGCTGCCATTCAGTCTGCAAGGGTGCCCTCCACGAGAGGCTGTATGCGTATAGGTGGCAATTGTTTGAGCTCTGGTGCCAAGATAAAGTACTTCTTACTTTTTTAGTGCTCTGTGAGGGACATCCTTAGGTTCCTAGAGGAGCTTTTCCAGCAGGGGTGGGCATGCTCCATGTTAAAAGTGTACTATCTCCGCGTGTCATTTGACACCCCCGGTGTCAAACTTAATCATTGCTAGACAACCATTTTCAAACCTGTAATTCAGCCACTTTCACTGTCTTCTTGGTAAGCAACTCCAGGGTAGATTAGGCCTTGTGTTTTAGGTTATTGTCCTGCTGAAAGGTGAATTCATCTCCCAGTGTCTGGTGGCAAGCAGACTGAACCAGGTTTTCCTCCAGGATTTTGTCTGTGCTTAGCTCCTTTTCCATTTCTTTTTTTCTTTTGAATGACTCCCCATTCCTTAGCGATTGCAAGCATACCCATAACATGATGCAGCCACCACTATGCTTGAAAATATGGAGAGTGGTACTCCGTAATGTATTGTATTGGATTTGCTCCAAACATAACACTTTGTATTCCGGAAAAAAGGAAATTGCTTTGCCAGATTTTTTGCAGTATTACTTTAGTGCCTTGTTGCAAACAGAATGCATGTATTTTGTACAAGCTTCCTTCTTTTCACTCTGTCAGTTAGCTTAGTATTGTTCTTGATCTACAGTTTCCTCCTATCATAGCCGTTAAATGTTGTAACTGTTTTAAAGTCACCATTGGCCTCATGGCCTCATTCCTCTCCGGGAACTGAGTTAGGAAGGGCACCTTTGTCTTTGTAGTGACTGGGTGTATTGATACACCATCCAAACGGTAATTAATAACTTCACCATGCTCAAAGGGTCATTCAATGTTTTTTTTATTTTGACCCATCTACCAATACGTGCCCTTCAGCACATTAGCAAGATGGCGCTGACAGAGATGGTCGCCTCGCTTCAAGTCCTTAGGAAACTATGCAGTATTTTGTTTTTTAATGTATTATTTCTTACATTGCTACCCCAGGAAAGTCTTATTACAGGCGGAAAGAACTATAGGATATAAGAGCGACGTCAACTTAACAACATTACGACCAGGAATACGACTTTCCCGAAACGGATCCTCTGTTTGGACCACCACCTAGGACAATGGACCTAATCCCAGAAGCCGACCCAAAACAACGGCGCTGCAGAAGGGGCAGATGGAGCGGCCTCCTGGTCAGGCTCTGTAGACGGGAGCGGTGGGCGATGTGCACAAGTATACTACTCGCCAATGTCCAGTCTCTTGACAACAAGGTAGATGAAATTCGTGCAAGGGTTGCCTTCCAGAGAGACATCGGAGATTGTAACATTCTATGTTTCATGGAAACATGGCTCTCTCGGGATATGTTGTCGGAATCGGTTCAGCCACCGGGCTTCTCTATGCATCGCGCCGACAGAGATAAACACCTCTCTGGGAGGAGGAAGGGCAGGGGTGTATGCCTCATGATTAACGACTCATGGTGTAATCGTAACAACATACAGGACCTCAAGTCCTTCTGCTCACCCGACCTAGAATTCTTTACAATCAAATGCCGGCCATATTATCTCCCAAGATAATTCTTGTCAGTTATCGCCACAGCGGTGTACATTCCCCCCCTCAAGCAGACACCAAGACGACCCTCAAGGAACTAAACTGGACTCCATGTAAACTGGAAACCATATATCCTGAGGCATTTATTGTAGCTGGGAATTTTAACAAAGCAAATTTGAGAACAAGGTTACCTAAATTCTATCAGCATATTGATTGCGCGGGTGTAATGCACTCGATCACTGCTACTCTAACTTCGGCGATGCATACAAAGCCCTCCACCGCCCTCCCTTCGGGCAAATCCGACCACGATGCCATGTTGGAGATGGAGATGTTGTACCCACTGTGACTATTAAAACCTACCCTAACCATAAACCGTGGATGGATGGCGGAATTCGCGCATAACTGAAAGCGCGAACCACCACATCTAACCATGGAAAGGGGTCTGGGAATATGGATGAATATAAACACTGTAGTTATTCGAAAGGTTGCAAGTTCAATTCCCCCGAGCTGACAAGGTACAAATTTGTCGTTCTGCCTCTGAACAGGCAGTTAACCCACTGTTCCTAGGCAGTCATTGAAAATAAGAATTTGTTCTTAACTGACTTGCCTAGTAAAATAAAGGTAAAAAACAAGGACTGCGCCTCTCCTTCTCCATGGCCGACAGCTTCAAGGCTGCTGACCCAGACGGCATCCTTAGCCGCGTCCTCTGAGTATGCGAGACCAGCTGGCTGATGTGTTTACGGACATATTCAATTGCTCCCTATCCCAGTCTGCTGTCCCCACATGCTTCAAGATGGCCACCATTGTTCCTGTACCCAAGAAGGCAAAGATAACTGAACTAAATGACTACCGCCCCATAGCACTCACTTCTGTCATCATGAAGTGCTTTGAGAGGCTAGTCAAGGATCATATCACCTCCACCTTACCGGCCACCCTAGACCCACTTCAGTTTGCATACCGCCCCAACAGGTCCACGATGCAATCGTCATCACACTGCATACTGCCCTATCCCATTTGGACAAGAGGAATACCTATGTAAGAATGCTGTTCATTGACTACAGCACAGCTTTCAACACCATGGTACTCTCCAAGCTCATCATCAAGCTTGAGGCCCTGGGTCTCAACCCCGCCCTGTGCAATTGTGTCCTGGACTTTCTGACGGGCCTCCCCCAGATGGTGAAGGTAGGAAACAACATCTCCACTTTGCTGACCCTCAACGCTGGGGCCCCACAAGGGTGCGTGCTCAGCCCCCTCCTGTACTCTCTGTTCACCCATGACTGCGTGGCCATGTACGCCTCCAACTCAATCATCAAGTTTGCAGACGACACCACAGTAGTGAGCTTGATTACAAACAACGACGAGGCAGCCTATAGGGAGGAGGTGAGGGCCCTCGGAGTGTGATGTCAGGAAAACAACCTCTCACTCAACGTCATCAAAACAAAGGAGATGATCGTGGATGTCAGGAAACAGCAGAGGGAGCACCCCCCTATCCACATTGAAGGGACAGCATTGGAGAAGGTGAAATGCTTCAAGTTCCTCGGCGTACACATCACTGACGATCTGAAATGGTCCGCCCACACAGACAGCGTGGTGAAGAAGGCGCAACAGCACCTCTTCAACCTCAGGAGGCTGAAGAAATTTGTCTTGTCACCCAAAACCCTGACAAACTATTACAGATGCACATTTGGCTAAGGCACTGCATGTGTTAGTATTGATATGTATTTCTGGCACTCTGCCTCTTTCCAGTTGGGCGCTCGTTTTCTTAGCAATGCCGAGGTGATGGAGCTGGTGACATCACGGAACATCCTGACCTATAAGCTGGAGGCTGTCATGGAAACACCAGAGAGGGGCGTGGTCATCCGGAGAGAGATGCTATCATCCAAACTACCATCACCGTCTGCCTTGGCCTGCCTTCCTTACAAGGACTATGACTACACTAAGGTAGCCTACTCATAGGGACTACAACTGCCACTACTCCAGTTTACTGAAACAGACAGTTGAAGTAAGCTTGGTCTGAAATCAACCCAGTAAGGTCTATTGTGGTACTGCCCTCGCCCATCCCATGTCTTCCTCTCTTATCAGGTGATGGGCACCTGCTGTGAGAACGTCATTGGCTACATGCCTGTGCCAGTGGGCGTTGCTGGCCCTCTCCTATTGGATGGGAAGCAGTTCCATGTTCCCATGGCAACGACGGAAGGCTGCCTTGTGGCCAGCACAAACAGAGGATGCCGGGCCGTCGCTGTGAGTGTAGAGTATATATCTATTGTAGTTTAACTCTGAGTGTAGAGTATATGTCTAGGGTGGGCTAACGCTGTGTCTCCTCTAACCTTCCTTTCTCTCCAGTTGAGTGGCGGTTGCAGCAGCAGGGTGCTAGCTGACGGTATGACGCGGGGTCCTGTTGTACGGCTGCCCTCAGCATGCCGGGCTGTAGAGGTCAAGGCCTGGCTGGAGACCACAGAGGGCTTCAGGACCATCAAGGATGCCTTCGACCACACCAGCAGGTCAGGGTCAAGGGTTAAAGGTCACAATCACCTCAGGGTCACACAGATCAATATATAGGTTGGGTCATGTTATAATGATCAGATTATCCAATCATACCTGTAACCTCACCAAATTTGGTTTATAGAAAATAACTGACCCTAGGTCAGTGACTAGGGGCTACTCTGATCTCAATGTAGTTTAAATTGGCCGTCACATAGTTTGTTCTGTTGTACAGTACTTTCATATTTGCCTCTGTCTGTTAGGTTTGCCCGTCTGGACAAGCTATTGGTAGGTCTAGCAGGTAGGAACCTCTACATCCGCTTCCAGTCCCACACTGGAGACGCCATGGGCATGAACATGCTCTCTAAGGTCAGACTATGCTCTGTGTGTGTGTGTGTGTGTGTGTGTGTGTGTTACCATTCTAAAAGGAAATGCAGTGAAGCAGTAAAGGTGTCCATTTTAGAGAGGCTACATTCTTCAGAGGAATTACTTACTTGTGATGGAATGGACTTCACAGAATAACAAGAATCTGGTGTCTAATAGCACATATGAACTGTCTCTGTGTGTCTTTAGGGTACAGAGCAGGCAGTGAGCAGGCTCCAGCAGCAGTTCCCTGAGCTCCAGGTTCTAGCGGTGAGCGGAAACTACTGCACTGATAAGAAACCTTCAGCCATGAACTGGATCCTAGGCCGGGGAAAGTCTGCTGTGTGTGAGGCCACCATCCCGGCCAGGGTGGTCCGAGAGGTATGTTACAGCTACAACAACCACACACAGATACACACACACACACACACACACACACTCACAACCACACACACACACAGATACACACACACACTCACAACCACACACACACACACACAGATACACACACTCACAACCACACACATAGATACACACACAGATACATGGAGACGCGCACACACACACACACACACACACGTGCTCAAATTTGTTGGTACCCCTCCACAAAAAACTGACAAAAGACGAAACTGACAAAAGTAATTGGCATCCACCATTGTTTATTCCATATTTAATAAAAATCAGACTTTGCTTTAGATTTTTTTTATTCAACATAATATTGTAAATAATAAAACAAATGGCATGGACAAAAATGATGGGACCCGTAACCTAATATTTTGTTGCACAACCTTTAGAGGCAATCACTGCAATCAAACGTTTTCTGTAGCTCTCAATGAGGTAGTTTGGCCCACTCTTCCTGAGCAAACTGCTCCAGCTGTCTCAGGTTTGAAACTTGCAGTTCTCCAGACTGCAAGTTTCAGCTCTTTCCATAGATGTTCGATAGGATTCAGATCAGGACTCATAGAAGGCCACTTCAGAATAGTCCAATGTTTTGTTCTTATCCATTCTTGGGTGCTTTTAGCTGTGTGTTTTGGGTCATTATCCTGTTGGAGGACCCATGACCTGCGACAGCGCTTTATGACACTGGGCAGTACGTTTCGCTCCAGAATGCCTTGATAGCCTTGAGATATCATTGTGCCCTGCACAGATTCAAGGCATCCTGTGCCAGGCACAGCAAAGCAGCCCCAAAACATAACTGAGCCTCCTCCATGTTTCACTGTAGGTATGGTGTTATTTTCTTTGAAAGCTTAATTTTTTCATCTGTGAACATAGAGCTGATGTGACTTGCCAAAAAGCTCCTTTTGACTCATCTGTCCAAAGGACATTCTCCCAGAAGGATTGTGGCTTGTCAATATGCATTTTAGCAAATTCCAGTCTGGCTTTTTTCTGTTTTTCTTTCACTTTCACTAAAAAAGCGACGGACGGTGCGATCAGAAACTGATGTACCTTCACCTTGGAATTCAGCTTGTATCTCTTTGGCAGTTATCTTTGGTTCTTTTTCTACCACCTGCACTATCGTTCTGTTCAATCTGGGGTGGATTTTCCTCTTGCGGCCGCGCCCAGGGAGGTTGGCTACAGTTCCATGGACCTTAAACTTCTTAATAATATTTGCAACTGTTGTCACAGGAACATCAGGCTGCTTGGAGATGGTCTTCTAGCCTTCACCATGCTTGTCTATTTTCTTTCTGATCTCCTCAGACAAATCTCTCCTTTGCTTTCTCTGGTCCATGTTCAGTGTGGTGCACACAATGATACCAAACAACACAGTGACTACTTTTCTCCATTTAAATGGGCTGAATGACTGATCACAAGATTGGAGACGTGTGATACTAATTAGTTTGAAATATCACTATAATCGAATTATTTGTTATTGTTTCTAAGGGGTACCAACAAATGTGTCAAGGGCATTTTAGAATATCTTTGTAGAATAAGCAATAATTAATCTCTTTTCACAGCTTTATTCTATGACATACCAAAGGCATGCATGATAAAATCGCTTTCAATTTCATCACTTTTCACGAGGAATGAAGCATTATTTCAATGAGCTGTAAGGGTACCAACAAATTTGAGCACGTCTGTACGTTGAGACACAGGGTACATACACACTGAGACATACTGAACTGGTGGAAGCAAATATTTTAGACACTACAGTGATTTCCACCTTCCTTTGTTTTGAGATGTTGCTCTCTCTCTCCAGGTCCTGAAGACCAGTACTACTGCCCTAGTAGAGTTGAACATCAATAAGAATCTAGTGGGCTCAGCCATGGCTGGTAGTATAGGAGGCTTCAATGCTCACGCTGCTAACATCGTAGCTGCCATCTACATTGCCTGTGGACAGGTACTTAAACACACACAACCACTACCCCAGGCCAGAAAAGTTGGAGATTCTGTCCTACCTAAACCAATAAAAATATATTTTTCCTATATAATCTCCCTCCCTTCCCTCTCTCCAGGACCCAGCCCAGACAGTGGGCAGTAGTAACTGTATAACTCTGATGGAGCAAGCGGGTCCTGAAGGACAGGACCTGTATATAAGCTGTACCATGCCCTCTATAGAACTGGGCACTGTAGGAGGGGGCACCAACCTGGCACCACAACAATCCTGTCTACAGGTACTGTGTGTGTGTGTGTGTGTGTGTGTGTGTGTGTGTGTTAACCCCTCCAATAAGGGTATTTATTAACCCGTATGCGTGTCCATTGTAGATGCTGGGTGTGCAGGGTGCCAGTCTAACGGGTCCGGGGGATAATGCCCGTCAGTTGGCCAGCGTGGTCTGTGCCACCGTCCTGGCAGGAGAACTGTCTCTGATGTCCGCTCTCGCCGCCGGACACCTCGTACAGAGTCACATGACCCACAACAGGTAAACTACACTACCCATAACCCCCTGACTCACAGTAGGTATACCACACTTAACACTCATGGCTCACAACTACACTCCAGAGACCTCTTCTAAAAGGGAGAATGCTATTCCTGAAAAGGATTGGTGACTGCTTTACTTTCAATGTTTCTTTTTCCCTCAGATCTCAAGCCAACGTGCCACAAATAGCCCAATCACACTCAGAGGAGGCTGCGTGACAGATACATTAAGATGCATTACAACCAATCACAATGAGCCTTCTAGTGATAGAGGACCTGCAGTGAATTGTGGGAGCTGGAGGATTAGCCCAGTGTGAGCATGCTCCTTTTATCTCCGAGCATCCAGCCTACAACAATACACCCTCCTACCCAGAAGATGGCTGCTGTTTATTTCTTACAACAGAAATAAAACTGCTAATGGAACAGTTTTGGAAAGGAGTGGTTTGGGCTAGACACTGGGGGAGAGAAGTACTTCTGTCTGCTACTAACCTCAGAGATATGACTGGTCACTTGGTTAATACACACTGCAGAATGGAACTCTGTTTATTCACTGTGTGTGCAGTGGGATTGTCTGAATGGAAAAAAAAGATTTTGTATTTTGATTATTTTTTGTTATTTTTGCAAATTCACAAATGTGCCATTGTCTTTAAAATGGCCCCGAAATCATGTGGACAGACTGACCAAGTTGAAATTAGAATTTAATTTGCAGAAGGATTTGGCCTTTAACGGTTGTGTGCACACAGCCACAACCGGTTTGTTGTGATCAAATGCCCTGAAGCACTATTTTTGTTTTGAGTATTTGATAACATACATTATTTATGGGTACAGTCTAGATGCACACATTCAGTGTATGTGCAGGTGATCAGCTTCTTACAGTATCTGGAGAAGTGCCAGGGCAATACGATACTGTAATCTGGGCAGGATGCAACTCAAATCTCCTGACTGAATCTTTGGTTAAAATGCCGCCAAGGGCGAGATGTTTTGCACTAAGTTGCCAAATAGTTTTGAGAGGCAAGCATAGTATTGCCGTAGATAGTTTAGTTTCAAATTAAACCTGCCATACCTCCTGATTTAATGTATTATTTCATTTGATGGATTTGTTTTATGAGGCGATGTTGTTGGATAAATTTCAAACCAAGGTGCTAGCTATAATGTGAGTGTACAGTATGATTGAGTGTTCTTGGTCTGAGTATATGCCTTACACTGCAGTGTTGAGGTACTTTTTAATTGGGAATGTGTAAGAAATGGTTTGACGGTCTCTGGGCTTGATTCAATCCGTAGCACTGAACATCCACGGTATAGCACAATTAGAAATTTGAGCCGACCATATGCAGCGTTGAGACATTGCCTTTTTAAATTTAAATTGCGCTATTAGTCTTTCTTTAAATGGTGTCTAAACCACTAAAGTTGCATTGCTTCAGCGAGTGTTTAGATGTATGTGGGAATACCAGATGAAACAAAGCCATACAAGTCGCCTTCAATAAACTGCTTAAGAGACTAACTTTACTTATTGGAAAAGGACAAGGTTATGTTTGCTATTTGTTGTGATGCTTGGCCTTATGGCAGCATTTCCTGTCCTCGGGACCCCAAGGGGTGCATATTTTGTTTTTTGCCCCAACACTACACAGCGGATTCAAATTCTCAAAGCTTGATGATTTGTTTATTTAAATCAGCTGTGTAGTACTAGAGCAAAAACAATGTGGGTCCCGAGAACCAAGTTTGGGAAACCCTGCCTTAGGTTCATTCCAACAAGCCATATGTCACTGTCAACTGGTTTTCTAGTCACATGTCAACCTAAATACCATGACATCCTGAGTTTGTAGATGGTGAGAGAAGGGATTCAAAGCACACCGAACGTGAAAAAAAAATGAATTTTATTTTTCTTTCAAACAGAGCTAAAGAAGTGCCACATTTTCACAGTATGGTTTTAAATCAATCCCAAAAGATTTTGCATGACCACTTTACACAATTTCCTCTAAATTACATTCAGTGCAACTTAATTCATAGATATTGGGGCAGTTTCCCAGACCCACATTGTGCCTATTCCAGGACAAATTAATGTAGAACATGCATTTCTTGTCCAGAAGTGGGCTCAGACTTTGAATTGTCTTTCCAACCAGGTTTTTCTTCACTTGGCTTTATACATAAATTGTGCTATCAATTATTGGATGACTTTGCACAGGGGTGAACGTACAAAGTAAAAATCACTTGATCAAATCAGGGATCAGTTGGAATGAAAGCCAGCATACAGTTCACATCCTCCAAGGATATTTTATGTGAAAATCAATTTCTGCTGATTGCAATATCACAATTAAGAGGTAGGACATTAACCCTCTAGTTTCATATAAATGGGTATCTGAAATGAAAGACTACGGTTTTCACTTTGTGGAGACAGTAATTGTTTCACTGAAGTGCCCAGCAGGAGACAAAGCGTCTGTAAAACATAGGAGCTGTCTAAATACCTTGAAAGGGCCTGCTTCCTTCCTCCCTTTCTAGAAGTAATGGCTGACCAAACATCAGCCCAATTGGAGAAGTCAGTCAAGTTTCAGGTTTCCTTTTAGTCATATCAGGGTTGATTACTTCAATGAAGGGAGAAGAGAGGAGGATAATCAGGTATTGGAACTCGGGCCTAGGCACTTCTCTAGTGATTTCACTATCTGTCAGCACCCTTTCACCTACCCAATCCCAAAACGTACTGGGTTATCTCCCCCAGTCTAAGGCATATGGAGTCGATTCAGTCACAAAAAGCATCTGCAGGCATTTAAAAAAAAGGACTGTTCTGAAATGGTTGCTAACATTATATACAGTTATAACCAAGATATCTAAAACCCCAACTCTAAATTGTGCTGCTACAGCATGTCATCACTAACCGCGTTTCCATCCAGTTTTTATGCGAAGTCATATTTTATTTGAAAAAAAATAAAAATCACAGCTGTGCTAGAAACGTAAGTTTCGGTAAATTGTTTTAAATGCCAACAGAACTTGTTCGGTCAACATGTTGGGATCTTTGTCTAAATTAATTAGTGAAATGGTGGTAGAAATGCTTTTATACACATACTGAACCATAATATTGCGTGTGGTCCTCCCACTACGACTTGGGAAACCATGCCGTTTATTAGGCTACATTATGATGAAATGTACAGGGTAATGAAAGTGCACGGTAATGAGCTTGATACTCCTTTCCAATAAATAGAGGGTCTTATATCGATGCTTGATAAATATTCTCGCTCTAATCCATAATAATATCTTGTAGACTAGCCTACCAGCACTGTATCCGCAAGTTGTTGGCTAGAGCGCACGTGTCAAGACAAGAGTAGGCACATTTGCTATTTATGGCAACAGTTGTGACAAAACTAACAGTGTAGTTCAAAACGCGATGGAAGGACATGGAATTTTAGATTTTTATTCAGTACATGAAAACTTAAGTGAAAAAGTAGTGTGCACTACGTCATCACGCACTGATTTTTATCCACAACAAGTCCTCATGAAAATCTGTCGCCAATTGGATGGAAACCTAGCTATTGACTCAAGTACAACCACCAAAATAAATAAACAAATACATTTTCAACATTTGAAAACAAAATAAACTTTTAGTCTCGTCCCTCCATCAGCACCAGCAAAGTGGTGTTTTCACCAGGGAGACAAAGACCAAAAGGTCAAGTCTTATGTCATGTTTTATTTTTACAAAAACACAACGTTCATTCTGTGGGGGGGAAAAAAGGAGGCCAAAATTTGTCGTACTCGAAAAATTAGCAGCATGAGAGTAAGCTGTGACACCACTGATTATTATAAAAAGCAAAATCAACACAACATTTCTTAAAAAAGGACAACTACAAAAAGCAGGACTAAAATAGAGCCATGTTTTTCTTTGTCTTAAATTGCTTTCTCATAAATTTCTCAACACATACATTTATATAATATATCTCTGCCAGAAAAGGGATTTTTTTTTTTTTTTACATTTAGGCTATTCTCATAGGTCTTTCTGCATTAGCATGCTAGCTAATGTGGAAGCTAGCATAAGAACTAGCATGCAAGTTAGCATTGGAAACTAGCATGAGGAGCAAGCTAGTATAAAGAACTTGCATGAGGTGTACAATGGGAAACTAGCATTGAAGCTAGCTGGAGACCGAGCTAGAGACCAAGTATGAGGGCTAGCTAGGTTCCGGTTGTCATGGTATGCTAAGTTCGGAACAGTCTTGTGTGGACAAGGGTGTAGTGAGTCCTGTGAACCTCAGAAGAGAATAGGTTTCACTGATGTTTTCTCCTGGACGTAGCCAGTGAAACGTTTGAGGAACTTGGGGTACTCCCTCTTGGCCACGGCCCTCAGGACTGAGGCAGGAGCCCAGCCTCCTGGGTTCACTTAGATGAAAAGGAAATCCATGTTACACAGGATATCACAGAGAACAGGTTAATTCACAACACCTGTAGATTCATATACAATATAGTCAAATGATATTGGCCCTGCTTCAAATATCACCAACCCTCACTCTAACCCTAATTGAAGAATACATAGTTTTTGGTAATGTACTAAACTCAGCAAAAAAAGAAACGTCCTCACTGTCAACTGCGTTTATTTTCAGCAAACTTAACATGTGTAAATATTTGTATGAACATAAGATTCATAAACTGAACAAATTCCAAAGTGAATAATTGAATAATGTGTCCCTGAACAAAAAGTAAGTCAGTATCTGGTGTGGCCACCAGCTGCATTAAGTACTGCAGTGCATCTCCTCCTCATGGACTGCACTAGATTTGCCAGTTCTTGCTGTGAGATGTTACCCCACTCTTCCACCAAGGCACCTGCAAGTTCCTGGACATTTCTGGGGGGAATGGCCCTAGCCCTCACCATCCAATCCAACAGGTCCCAGACGTGCTCAATGGGATTGAGATCTGGGCTCCTGTGCAGGTGGTGTTACACGTGGTCTGCCACTGCGAGGACGATCAGCCGTCCGTCCTGTCTCCCTGTAGCGCCGTCTTAGGCGTCTCACAGTACGGACATTGCGATTTATTGTCCTGGCCACATCTGCAGTCCTCATTCCTCCTTGCAGCATGCCTAAGGCACATTCACACAGAAGAGTAGGGACCCTGGGCATCTTTCTTTTGGTGTTTTTCAGAGTCAGTAGAAAGGCCTCTTTAGTGTCCTAAGTTTTCATAATTGTGACCTTAATTGCCTTCCGTCTGTAAGCTGTTAGTGTCTTAACGACCGTTCCACAGGTTCACGTTCATTAATTGTTAATGCTTCATTGAACGACCATGGGAAACAGTGTTTAAACCCTTTACAATGAAGATCTGTGAAGTTATTTGGATTTTTACTAATTATCTTTGAAAGACAGGGTCCTGAAAAATATAAATTTCTTTTTTTGCTGAGTTTACATGGCTATTGTTTTGTTATTTTGTCTGTTTTAGCATGGTCAACTGTCGTGGCTATCAGAGTGATTTAGGAGTTGAGCTCACCGTTGGCGACGTAGGTGATTTTACAGGTGATGTTGTCTCTGCTGATCTCTCTGTCGCCCTCTGGTGGGCTTACCAGGGTCTGGCAGATCATGGCGATGTTGATTTTGGCACGGACACACCGGTTGGTGGGCTGAGGGGGGACAATGACATGAAAGATCATCAATTCACAAGCATTGACCAAAGAAAACAAGATAAATATTTGTATGTATGTTTAGTCTACCTTGACAAACCAGGTTGTTATTGTAACAGCACCCTCACACAAATAAATTAAGGTCAGTCTGGGGAATCAGGAATTCCTGGACAAGCCCATCTCCAAGAAGACTAGACTGAGATTGACCATGGTGTTGTCGTGGTCCACAGAGAAGTTGCAGACCAGCCAGGTGTCTGGGTCGCCAGGGGTAGGATTAGGGGTAGGATTAGGGGTAGGATTAGGGGTAGGGGGGGTTATACTGACCATGGCATTGTCGTGGTCCACAGAGAAGTTGCAGACCAGCCAGGTGTCTGGGTTGTTCTCGTTGTTAGCCAGGATCTTCCTCATGGCAGACAAGTAGAGCACATCTCTCTGGGAGGCAGGCCACACCCTCTGCAACACACACACAGGTTTTCAGTCATTTAGAAAACACACTTAAAAGGCACTCTTTATGCAATTAAAATGCCTTTATTGTGGTGGGATGTTTGGTGAAACAATTTTTTTTTTAACTGCCAAAGGCGACTGGGTTTGAAACAGCATCTGTGTTTTACTCATTCTTTCTTACCTTGTGTGTCTGATAGACGATAACAGCATTTTCCGATAACGTCTCCACAACGTTGAAGTTCTCAATAGTAGCTGAATTAAAGGAAAGAGAGACCAGAATAAGAACATATCAAATAAAATCACTCAATTATTGAACACCGAGACCTTACTACAGAGATTGGCAACATTGCAGAAAATGACAGTATTGAAAACTGAAGTGCCAGATGCAATTCAGTGTTTTAAAACCATTTATCAAGATCCCATTGCTAGAATTAAAGTGAACGGCCATCTGACAAATAAAATGACTTTACAATGCAGTCCAGGGATGGTGCACCTCCCCAGCTTTGTTTGCCTTACATATTGAGCCCCTAGCCCAAACGATAAGGTAACATTAGGAACTACAAGGTATTACCATCCGAGGAAAATAGCATAAAATCACCTTGTATGATGAGGACGTGCTACTTTGCCTCCCAAAACTAACAAATATGTTGGAAGGATATGGTTACAATTCAAGATACAAACTAAATTATACAAAACAAAATAACTACACCCCATCACAGGAAATAAAACATACATATGGTCTTAATAGAAGGAACCATGAATTGTGCTCTGTACCAGAGAATTCTACAGGAGAATGTCAGGCCATCCGTCTGAACTGAAGCGCAGCTGGGTCATGCAGCAAGACAATGATCCAAAACACACAATCAAGTCGACATGAAAATAGCTCAAAAACAACAAATTTGTTTTGGAATGGCCTAGTCAAAGTTCAGACCTAATCCCAATTGAAATGGTGTGGCAGTTGTGAAAATCCAGTTAAAGCAACTGCTGTATTTCTTCCCCTCTCTACCAGTAGAGGTCCCCCCAAAACAGTTCAACCTCTGGGACAAATTACTATCAAGGATCATTACACAGGTGCACCTTGTACTGGGGGACAATAAAAGCCCAAATGTGCAGTTGTCGTCACACAACACAATGCCAGATGTCTCAAGTTGAAGGACGTGTGATTGGCATGCTGACTGCAAGAATGTCCACCAGAGCTGTTGCCAGATAATATAATATTAATTTCTAACATAAGCAGCCTCCAATGTCGTTCCACAACCAAAGAATTTCTGTACAAACTGTCAGAAACCGTCTCAGCGAAGCTCATCTGCGTGCTCGTCGTCCTCACCAAGGTCTTGACCTGACTGTAGTTCGGCGTCGTAACCAACTTCAGGGGGAAAATGTTGACCTTCGATGGCCACTGGCACGCTGGAGAAGTGTTCTCTTAACAGATGAATGACCATGTGTATTGCGTCGTGTGGGCGAGCGGTTTGCTGATGTCAAATCAAATCAAATTTTATTTGTCACATACACATGGTTAGCAGATGTTAATGCGAGTGTAGCGAAATGCTTGTGCTTCTAGTTCCGACCATGCAGTAGTATCTAACAAGTAATCTAACAAATTCACAACAACTACCTTATACACACAAGAGTAAAGGAATGAATACGAGTATGTACATATAAATATATGGATGAGCGATGGCTGACCGGCATAGGCAAGATGCAGTAGATGGTATGGAGTACAGTATATACACATATATATGAGATGAGTAACGTTCAACGTTGTGAACAGAATGCCCCATGGTGGCTGTGGGGTTATGGTATGGGCAGGTATAAGCTATGGACAACGAACACAATTCAATTTTATCAATGTCAATTTTAATGCACGGAGATACCGTGATGAGATCCTGAGGCCCATTGTCATGCCATTCATCCGCCGCCAGCGCATTATAATGCACGGCCCCATGTCGCAAGGATCTGTACACAATTCCTGCTGAAAATGCTGAAAATGTCCCATTTCTTCCATGGCCTACATACTCACCATACATGCCACTCATTAACGCTCTTTGGGATCGACGTGTACAAACAGCGTGTTCCAGTTCCTGCCAATATCCAGCAACTTCGCACAGCCATTGAAGAGGAGTGGGACAACATTCCACAGGCCACAATCAACAACCTGATCAACTCTATGCAAAAGAGATGTGTTGTGCTGCATGAGGCAAACGGTGGTCACACCAGATACTGACTGGTTTCTGATCCACTATCCTTTTTTTTAAAACGGTATCTGACCAACAGATGCATATCTGTTAAGAATTTGTTCTTAACTGACTTGCCTAGTAAAATAAAAGGTAAAAAAAAAAAATGTTAAAAAAGATCTGTATTCCCAGTCATATGAAATCCGTAGATTAGGGCCTAAAGAATTTATTTACGGCCACACAAAGGGAATGCCGCCAGGAAACTTTAGGCATTATCAAGTGCTTGTCAAATTGTGAATGAGTGACTGATGTGTGTACAGCCTGCGCAAAAAACTACGCAATGCTGATGCCTTTCAAGATACTTTTTTCAAATCTTCATTAGTCTCATCATACAGCCTTACAATGTATTAAAAATCTAAACATATAGCCCAATGTTTGTAGAACTAAATACAGTGGGGCAAAAAAGTATTTAGTCAGCCACCAATTGTGCAAGTTCTCCAACTTAAAAAGATGAGAGGCCTGTAATTTTCATCATAGGTACACTTCAACTATGACAGACGAAATGAGAAAAAGAAATCCAGAAAATCACATTGTAGGATTTTAATTTATTTATTTGCAAATTATGGTGGAAAATAAGTATTTGGTCAATAACAAAAGTTTCTCTCAATACTTTGTTATATACCCTTTGTTGGCAATGACAGAGGTCAAACGTTTTCTGTAAGTCTTCACAAGGTTTTCACACACTGTTGCTGGTATTTTGGCCCATTCCTCCATGCAGATCTCCTCTAGAGCAGTGATGTTTTGGGGCTGTCGCCGGGCAACACGGACTTTCAACTCCCTCCAAAGATTTTCTATGGGGTTGAGATCTGGAGACTGGCTAGGCCACTCCAGGACCTTGAAATGCTTCTTCTGAAGCCACTCCTTCGTTCGGCGGTGTGTTTGGGATCATTGTCATGCTGAAAGACCCAGCCACGTTTCATCTTCAATGCCCTTGCTGATGGAAGGAGGTTTTCACTCAAAATCTCACGATACATGGCCCCATTCATTCTTTCCTTTACACGGATCAGTCAGTCCTGGTCCCTTTGCAGAAAAACAGCCCCAAAGCATGATGTTTCCACCCCCATGCTTCACAGTAGCTATGGTGTTCTTTGGATGCAACTCAGCATTCTTTGTCCTCCAAACACGACGAGTTGAGTTTTTACCAAAAAGTTCTATTTTGGTTTCATCTGACCATATGACATTCTCCCAATCCTCATCTGGATCATCCAAATGCTCTCTAGCAAACTTCAGACGGGCCTGAACATGTACTGGCTTAAGCAGGGGGACACGTCTGGCACCGCAGGATTTGAGTCCCTGGCGGCGTAGTGTGTTACTGATGGTAGGCTTTGTTACTTTGGTCCCAGCTCTCTGCAGGTCATTCACTAGGTCCCCGTGTGGTTCTGGGATTTTTGCTCACCGTTCTTGTGATCATTTTGACCCCACGGGTGAGATCTTGCGTGGAGCCCCAGATCGAGGAAGATTATCAGTGGTCTTGTATGTCTTCCATTTCCTAATAATTGCTCCCACAGTTGATTTCTTCAAACCAAGCTGCTTACCTATTGCAGATTCAGTCTTCCCAACCTGGTGCAGGTCTACAATTTTGTTTCTGGTGTCCTTTGACAGCTCTTTGGTCTTGGCCATAGTGGAGTTTGGAGTGTGACTGTTTGAGGTTGTGGACAGGTGTCTTTTATACTGATAACAAGTTCAAACAGGTGCCATTAATACAGGTAACGAGTGGAGGACAGAGGAGCCTCTTAAAGAAGAAGTTACAGGTCTGTGAGAGCCAGAAATCTTGCTTGTTTGTATGTGACCAAATACTTATTTTCCACCATAATTTGCAAATAAATTCATTAAAAATCCTACAATGTGATTTTCTGCATTTTTTTCCCTCATTTTGTCTGTCATAGTTGAAGTGTACCTATGATGAAAATTACAGGCCTCTCTCATCTTTTTAAGTGAGAGAACTTGCACAATTGGTGGCTGACTAAATACTTTTTTGCCCCACTGTAGGAGCACCTATTTCTTTGTTAACCGCTCAACACAGAATAGCCGCATGTGCGCACTCCCTCAAATTGTTTGGAGAAAATATCCTTTCTATTTTATTCAGGTATGTTCAATTGTATTCTTCATACTATAAAATAATACCACGAAATTCTAAGCAAATCTTGTCTGCTAAATGAACTAGTGTAGCCCACAGCCATTTGCCATAGCCAGATCA